>CM075446.1:6088017-6688017 GCA_037832335.1 Carallia pectinifolia | reverse complement strand
CACACCATTAATTTCGTTAAAGTCTTGAGATACTAATACTAATGAAAGATTTGATTCGAAAGACCCCTTTCATACGTGTGAATCTTATAACAAACAATGTAGCTATCTAAATGGGGGATTGTTGGAAAATATATTGATATATAAACATATTAATTTGTATAAAAGGAAAATAATTAAGTCACAAGCTGCAATTAAAGAGTGAAGCCTCTTCAAAAGAATAAATGTGACTCCTCGAGAGAAGAGACACAACTCTCGTAGGAAGAGATGCAGTCCTTGGTGGGAAGATACGCGACACTTTATGGAAAAAGACACAACCCTTTGTAGGAAGAGACATGTTCTTTCGGAAAGAGTCACAACTTTTTATATGTGACTATTTAAAGTTTATAATTAAAATGTCCCACCTAACCCAATGAATGACACATTCATTAATTCATTCATTCTTCCTTTAAAGTTCTTTTATTCTTACATTTAAGAAATTCTTATAATAGGGTTTAGAGGAATTATTATCTGTAAACTCAAGATTTTGTAAATTTTGAAGTAATTCGTCATAAACCCTACAACAATTTAGAAGCGGATGAACATCACTTTCAATACAGTAATTATTCATAATACAAACTCTATTTGATTTCTACTTTCTTTTTCTAACAGTATCAGTCAAAGAAATCTTAGGTAATGTTTTTTGGGTCAATAGTAAAATGGAGGAGGGAGAGTTCCTATCCCCCAAATATCACTCCAGCATCGCTAAAAATAAAAAAAAGTATCACTCGAGCAAATAAGTTTTTTTTTTTTTGATCAAGACTCGAGTGACTATTGGGAATGTATAGATAGATAATTAGGTATTATTGTAGAGTTTCTTTTCTCTTCCTCAGATTCTTTGCAACTTGTTTTGGCAGACTCGAGCTAAAATCGGAAAACTATATAGGACTCACTTTGGTAAGATTTACTATGCATCTTTACTGCCAGAAAAGGGATTTTACTTTAGATTTGGAAGTCCAAATATGTAAATCAGTGGGCACAAAAGTAGTTATTTCCAAATTGAGAAGTATTATTGTTGTGGTGATAACTATGATTCTAATAACAGTGATGGTCCACAACTAATAGAAATAAAAAATAATTTTATACTAATTTGGGAGTTCTAATTTGACTAATTTATTTTTTTGTGAGTTTAATATATTCATAATTTTATATTATATAAGAAGTGATATCTGCTTAAAATAAAAAATAAAGAAATAAATTTATGTAGTATAAATCTTAAGTGAATTATACTTATAAAATAAATGAATAAAATTAATAAACACAAAAAAAAAAAAAGTGTTTGCAGCTTACAAAGTTCCGAACTCAAAGAAATTTAAACTTGGGTCTTTTAAGTTAACCTTGATGTGACAAGATATTAAAAAAGACAGGAATTTTTAAATTTTATGCTCTTACCCATTTTGCATCTTGTCTCCAATGAAGTTAAGCTAGTCATTGGATGTCAAATTTTTTCAAGGTGTGCACTTAACTCGATACTTTGAAATTGGAATTGCAGCCGATTTCCTCGTTCTGCATATATCTTCCAGTTCAATACTCTGTAACAAGAATGTGCATTTGGAGTAAGATTTAATAATTGCATTATTTATTTTTAGCCCCCAAATCCACCACATATAACCATAAGGAAATTTGGAAAAGTTAGTATCTTTCCGTTTTTTAGGATGCACAATCCATATCTAAATAGGCAAAAAGAAAATTTGAAGACTCCAAAATCCTCCTTGATTTTGCACTTATAAATATTTGGTTTTAATGAGGAACCTCAAAAGAATATTGCAAAGAGTATATTACATAATTTTAAATAGATAATAACAAGTTGTAATATAATCTAATTCAAATATCTAGCAGTTTATCTTTTTTTATTTTTATCAATTTACTTATCCAATGATTTATATCATTTTATTATAATTTTAAAACTATTTAAGTAAAATTAGTAAGTTTTGTCCTATCGCAAAATACTCCTTGTAAGAAAGAAAGTTACATTGCAAACTAGTACTTGATGGTTTTAATTACATATCAATATGTCGCAACACAGATTATTCTAATGGCAGCATATGCCAATTTATCTTTTTTTTTTAATAAATTAAATCATTTAATTGTTCATATCACTTTATTATTTCTTTTGATACTTTTTAAAATTTAATCACTAAATTTTTTGCTATTACAAAATAGTACTCGTAGGAAAGAAAGTTACCTTTCTTTTACGTGATAAAATGCCATGGCTAAAAAGTTACCTTTCTTTTACGTGATAAAATGCCATGGCTATGTACCCAAAAAAAAAAAAAAAACATGTTTTCTTTTCATGTACAAAAACAAAAATGATAAAATGACATCATTACATAGACAGACGATTTGGGCATACGCTTATGAACATATGATAGTTTGTGTAACTATAAGTATATTTTGTGTAATTATAATAAAAAAATATAAAGTAAAAAAAATAATAATATTTTTTTATATTACTTTTTATCATTGTAATTGTACAAAATTTACTCGTAGTTGCACAAATTAGCGTCTATCCATCAATGTATACCCATCAACGTATGCCCACTGACTTTTTCCAACGATAAAATGTCATGGCCATCGAAACTACTCACTTTAAGATTTCATTAGTCACTCATCTCGGCAAACCCAAACAGTTACCAGTCCCATGGAATTGGGTAGAAGTTAGGGGCTTAATTTTCACCTCCTTTAGAAAGTCTAAACAATGTGGAATGTTAGGGCTTGCTCTCTAAGGATACTGTTTATTTTTGTGGCGTTTTCATATCGGCGAGCGCCCTCTTCTATTAACACACAACGAGCTAATTTTCAACCATATCTATGTAAAAAAATAAAAATAAAAAAAAAGGATCTGATTAGGTTTGTCCTACAAATTGAATTAGAATTGCATGTGTAAAGGTTCATGTGATTTTATTCTCTGAACTGAATCGTCCGCGACCAAGTGATCATCCCGCATGTCGGAAACATCTGACTTGAGGTCAACAAATTGTCAGATAAATACGTGTAATTATACCACAAGTGGTCAACGTATGTGTTTAAGGAACGAAAAAATTTCCGATTCATATTGTATAAAACAACAAAATGCAACTCTTTATTATCAAAATGTAATTATATTAATACTTTATGTAAGAATATTTGTTTTAAGCACATAAAAGTAAGAATTTTTATTTTAAACGCATACCATATGAAATTCATATTTTAAATTCTACGATAATACACATCTAATTTTATATTTTAATTTTACTGTTTATATTTTATCAGTATAATTGCATTTTGTTAATTAGTAGTTACACTTTGTTATTTCACTCTGACTGCATATTTAAATTGCACAATTAGAATTCGAAACCATGGTCAGTAAGGAATTATACAGGAGTCTACGTTCTATTATCACTACAGTTAAATATACATTATTAATTTTATCATTAGTTGTAATTATGCATTGAAAGGAGAAAACTATGCAATAAACCATCATAATAATTTAAGTAATAACATATGAATATCTATCTAAAATTTATTTTATATTTTTTAGAAATAAAAAATTTTCATAATTTAACTCTCCTTTTGTTATTTAAATAAAATATAAATAAAAATATTCTTCTCTGTAAATAATAAAATATGCATAATGTGTGAGTCTGATACTAATATTAACTTATACAATTGTAACTGCTAATTTCTTGTGGTTTAATGATAAACGCTAAATATTGACGGGCCAAACGTCCTGTATTCGAGTAGCAATCAAAACAAATGATGAGATTAAACTTACGTTTACCACAATACTGAGATATACCATAATATTCGAATTCTTCACACCTTTAAAATTAGACACAATACTCTATGCCAGAACTCTTAACACACCAGCTCGCTTTCTTATTTTTATCAACAAAAAAAAAACTTTGTAATTTTAATGTTTTATAAATTTGGTGCGTAGTTTACAAGGACACAAGTGATCATGTAACACTTTATCTTTTTATCTTTTTTTTGGGTGTGGATTAAGATTCAAATGATTTAATCCCAAGACTTTTTTCCAACATGTATTTAAAAAATAACAAACTGTCCATTTTTTTAACCACATTAATAAAAAAATAACAAAAAACTACAACATAATTTATTACTTCACTTATTTTTGTTATATAAAATATATATGTGATTACAAAAAATTAACAATTAATTAATTTTTTTAATATATGTCAAGATAATTTAATTAGGAGAATTTCTCTAACTCCAATTTTTTTAAAAAAATATTCTACCATCCAATAATCTAATCTATGTCCCTTATTTCTATTTAATTCTACCTAATATATTTCCACTAAACATTCCCTTTTGGATAATGGCCTCAAACACAAGCATTAAATGTCCAGATACTGGCCAGATAAGGAACAAAATCCAAGCGTAGAAAGGCAACAAAATCCAAGGTGTTGAAAAAAAGAAAAAGAAAAAAAAAAACGTGTAGAAAGCTGTGGCCCACAGACAAGAAAAAACGTTCGCCCGAGTAACAGGCAATCACTGAAAAGCTTAGCGGGTACGCCTCATTTCCACTGTGTGCTAAAACCCCCTTAAAACCCCCCAACCAAAGGGTTATTCTCTCTCTTTTGCTCCACTCTCAATTCTCAGACCAGAACGACAGCTTAACGCCATGTCTTCATTGCTACCACCAGGCTTCTGTTTCCGCCCCTCCGAGGATCTGCTCCTCTCCTACTACCTTACCAACAAGAACCGTACAGGCGGAGGAGCATCCAGCGGTGCCAGAATTTATGGCTACGATGTCATAAGGGAGCTTGACCTTTACGAATACTATCCGTTTGAACTGCCGGAAATCTCGTGCTACGAGTACTGCCGTCATGGACGGAAGAGAAGGCACTGGTATTGTTATGCAGGGGTTAGGGCTCTGGCGGAAGGAAGTAGAAGAGCAAAAGGAGGATTTTGGATTATGGAAGGCAGAGCCAGGGGTATTTTTCTCCCCGGCGACAACGCCTTGATTGGGACAAGAACAAAGTTTGTTTACTATTCCGGGGAATCGGATAAGAGTGCAGTCAGGACCGATTGGATCTTGTATGAGTATGCTCTTGTTGATCACGTTGAGGTACTTTTTGTAATCAATTTTTTTTTTTATTGCGAATTTGATTTTTGTGTTTAGAATGTTTTACCTAGTAAGTATATAATTTGAAATTTACGTGCTTTACTTATTAAGCGCAGGACGCGATTGATGCTTTTTATCTAGTGCTGTGAATGCAGATTGTCAAGCAGCGGCAAAGCCAGGAAAATTTGTCAGTAGGGGCAACACTATGTGAATTACAATCGAGCAACTTTAATTAAGTTTTGATATATTTATCTTTAGTTAATTAAATAAATTAATCTAAAACATGTTATGTAACACAAAAATATTAGACTAAAACTAACTTTTATATGTTTGACTAACAAATTTAAGCTAAATCACAATTTTATGAATATATGTTTTATTTTCTATATCTAACAAAAAAATAAATTATTTAATTTAAGAATAAAAAATATCACAAACAATATATATAGTTTGATAAAAGAAATTAAAATTTGAGTTTATAAAAATTTTTTATGTCATATTTTTTATCTAATAAAAAATAAAAAAAAATTATTTCGTCTAACTTTAACAGAGCCGTACATATAAAGTGACAAATAAAAATTTTTGTTGTTCTTATTTTTCTTAAAGTAACCAATTAAAACTACTAAAAACTTTTTGCTCCCACTTTGTATCTATTTAACCTATACGTACATAATCATGATCTAAAACATTACTTTTCTTTTTAATTTTTGAATTTTAGTAGGGACAGATACTGTTTTTTAGTGGGGACAAGGACAATTTTCTAAGAAATAATTTCAAAATTTTATAATATTTCAACATATTTATCAATTTTCAGTGGGGGCAATTGCCCCCACTCCTCACAACGTGGCTCCGCCACTGTTGTCAAGTTCATTTATGGATTTGGTCTTGAGCATCTTACCTAGACTGTGAATGAAATCATTTTCTCTGTATATCTTTGTTGCCATAGCCTATTTGATTTTCAAGTATTGGTCAAATATCCCTGATAAGTGTCTCCCAGTGAATCCGTAATTGTCAAGATTTACCAAGTCCAAAAATTGATAAAAATTGAAGAAATTTAGTTGAATCATCCCCAGCATAAAATCATGTAAAAATTTTCTAATCAATGGGCGAGAAATAATGTACGAGACTAACATTGACTTGGTTTGATCAAAAGCTAATGTAAAATTTTATTTTGTCATTAGTGCATTAAGAAATGACAGACAATGTATCGATTTTGAAACTCGGGTTTTAAAATTGATAAATGGGTTTGAAGTTTCAACATCAACACAAACGTTTGTGTTAGTGATTGAAACTAATATTGGGCCTTGTAAATTGATGAAACTTAACAAAAAGAAGGGCATCCTAGTGGCATGTATCTTTGACCATGGCAGATTTTATACCTTCTTTGTCATAAATGAAAGGATTCAGAAAGCCAGAAAAAAAAAAGACAAGCTCTTAATTAGGGAATTTTATTACTCTCTATGTTCACCTAGTCTCATATATCCAGTTTCCTTTTAATGTGTTACATCACTAAGTTCTCATATCCATAGCTGCAAGCTCATCAGACATTTATGGGTATGATTTTTATGCATTATAATGCTGACAGGTACTGTGTACACCTTGATTTTTGTCTAGATTTTGACATGGTAATGTGCATTTTATCTGTGTAATCATAGAGTATTTTTTTTTCCTTGTCTCTATCTTGAGCTAATGGTAATATTTTGAGTATCTTTTGTATTTTCTCATGCTTATGTATTTTCCTTGACCAAATGTCCTGAAAAAAGTTGGATAATATGAAAAAGAGTTTGTTTCATTTAATTGCTTTGCGTTGCTATTCTAAATCCTCATATTCGTTTCATCTGCAGGCCTCTTTTGTTTTATGTCGAGTTTTTATTAAGTCACATTTTGGAAACAGTGTATCAGAGAAAGTATTAAGTTCATCTGCTGATGAATGTGATCCTGCTGGTAGCCACATTGGCCTTCAGCATGATGGATTTCCTATTCCTGACAATGTTGGAGCTAAAGTGCACCCTCCCAACACTGACAATAGGTTGGAGAAGATTTTAAGAGATCTTATGACTATGAGACTGAGTTGTGATAATGCTCTGAGACTGAGTTATGATCTGGATTATCAAATAAGAGAAATAGTAAGATATTTTGTTCGTTTCATCTGTTGCTTTAGCTTTTATACCTTTAGTATATATTAATGTTCTTTACGTATCTCATCTTATATTTGGTACTGATTGTGGTGGCAGAGAATCCATATTTTGAGTCAGTGACCTTGCTTATAGGAAATTCATATTCTCTGTTATCCAAGCACAGGCGCACGTGGAGATAATCAAAATCATAATTATAGACATATTTGCTGGCCATTTTATAACTTTATTCTCTACTTCAGCTTGTTTGTTGCACAAAGAGTAATAGTTTTGTTAAATTAATTAAATTTTGCTTTTTTGAGCACAACTTGTATGCATTTAGATATTTATTAATGTAACCATATGTTTTTGGTGCACGTCTCATCAAAGGAAATTGATTTTGATATTTTGCTATCAACACCGCAAATATTACATGCGTCAGGAAGTTTAAATTTTTGTGAACTAGTTGGTTTGGTGGTTAAGATGTGACTTATTGTAACATTATTGTGGGATATTTTGGTGACTTATTATTTATCTCTTCTGTTTATCATCCATAACAAATGTTTATTTTTCTCTTGTACAAACTAAATATTTGTGTTACGTGAATAATATGTAGGTGGAGACTTTCGAGCTTGCTGCTAGAAACAATTTGGATGCTGAAACTGACCAGAGAACACCAGAAGATGATTTCATAGAGCTGGATGATCTCAAAGATTGATTGAGTTTTTTTGTTTCTCAGCCTAATGGGCAAAGTTAATTACTGCATGAAATAATTGTCCATGAATATTTTCAAACTCATAGAATGATCTTAAATAGTCAGCAAAGATGACAAAACAATAAATGCGGAAATGCATTATTTGTTCTAGTATTCAGGGAGATGTTGTGGCTGGATTGATTCTCTGATGGAGGTAAAGAGATAACAATTCTATTTCCGATTTTTCATTTTGGTCTCATAAAAAATCAAAATTGTTTTGTATTTTGAATGCAGATTTCTTCTATGCCTTATTTTAGGCATTCTCATCGGTGGATTAAGGACCAGACTGAATTGAAGACAACAATTTTAAATAATATATTTCTACTGCTAATCTTGGTTTCGACATCTTGCTATTGTCTTGTTGATGGTGACAGCTTTCATATCCTTACATCTATGAAGAGAGTGTAGTCCCTACACTTCTTCAATGCTTTATTTGGAAAAATATCTTGTGTTCAATATATGTTCAATTTCTTAACTTATGACTAGATATACCTTTATGATAAATGAATGGAAAGAAATTGGTTTCCATTTTTAATTTTTAAATTTACAGAACAGATCTACCTTTTATTATATTGTGACAAGTGAAGTTAATCTCTCTCTTTTTGACACCGTCACCTTGCAATATCTATCTTATTTTATGCCACTAGCTTATAAATTCATTAAAACAAGATAGATCTTTGTAGGTGATGGAGGCAAACAAGAGAAAAATTACCTTCACTCCATTCACAGGCTATAGTATGATAAAAGGTATGTTTGTCTTGTAAGTTTAGAAAGTGAAAATAGAAACCAAGTTTCCCGTGATTTATCATAAGGGTATGTCTACCCACAAGTCAAGACATTGAATGTATATTGAGCACAACAGGTTTTTCTAAATAAAGCATTGAGGAAGCGTGGCGACTACACTCTTCTTATAGATGTAAGAATATGAAAGCTGTCACCATCAACAGGACAGTAACAAGATGTCAAAACCAAGATTAGCAGTAGAAATATATTATTTAAAGTTGTTGTCTTCAAATCAGTCTACTGCTAATCCTAGGTTCGCCATCTTGCTACTGGCCTGTTGATGACAGGTTTCATATCCTTAAATCTATGAGACAAGTGTGGTACCTACACTTCTTCAATGCTTTAGTTTGAAAACCTGTTGTGTTGGACATGTGTTCAATTTCTTGACTTATGGCTAGATATACCTTTATGATAAAGGGTTGGGGAGAACTTGGTTTACTGGTGGCACTTCCACTTTGTGTTGTTTATCTTCATTAGTCTCCTTATCCTTCATTATCTCTATCTAAGCTAGCGGCATAAAACAAGACAGATCTTGCTGAGTAAAAGTGGCAAAAAAGAATGAAATTAACTTTACCCCATTCACGAGTCTTAGTGCGATAAAAGGTACGTCTGTCCTGCAAGTTTAAAAACTAAAACTTGATAAATATCAATAGGTATTGCAGAGGGAATTATGATAAAAAAAAATTAATTTCAATCATGACATCAATTAATAAATTGCAACTTAGATGACTTGCGATACGTTCTATATAAAAATTTATGCCATGATGTCGTGCAACATCACATTGTTTACAACTTGCTTATATTTGATGAAATTTGCGCTAAAATGTGTTGTAGATTGGCTTTGCATTTCAATTGCATTAATCTTTCCGTGTTATCTCTTTTCATGTCATAAATTATTGAGCGAAATTAGTTTGGTTTTCTTCATAAAACTTGTTTTTAGGTTTTTTTTTTAAAAAAAACCGGTGGTAGTTTTCTCACTAGGGCATTTTTCTTTTTCTTTTTTTTTTTTTTTGTGATAATTTGGTTGCCGTTTTATAATGTCTTTATGTAAATGCCCAATTACTACACAGTAATCTCGAGTGTGAACCAATTTTTCCATTTTGGTGACAAGTTTAGTTATTATACTCTTTATTATTATTTTTTTTTTTGGCAGATATTTCAAGTCAGTATGAGTTGCTTTGCGTGGCTTGGCCATCTTAATGTTGTTCTATTGATATTTGATGGTTGTTTTGTTTAGGTCCTTTGTTGGAAGATTTATGTCTTACTTTTTGCGGTTCTTACAGAAGACCTCATGCTTTATATGAGTTGCCTTGCATGGCTTGGCCATCTTAATGTTGTTCTATTGATGGGGGTTTTGTTTAGGTCATATGTTTGCTGGAAGATTTGTCTTACCTTTTTGTGTTTTTTAAGGAAGACCTCTCATGCTTTATCTATCACAATATTTTCACTTGCAGGGCAGAGGTTTTGTTACATATGGGTGAAAATTTAGTGTACAATGTGATCTATGTTCTGGTCATTGCGAGATTTTTTTTTTCCTTTCTAAATACTACTCATATTTTCCTAGTTTATAATGCTTACTATCTTGGCTATTGCAGAATTTTGTAGCGAATATATTATCTTGTCAATTTTCTTTTGCTTTTTTTTTTTCTGTCTTTGAAGAAAATGATAGTCCATATATATATATATATATAAAGGAAGAGGGATTAATACTTGATAGTAGGTAGGGTCTGAATTCCATCAGCTGGGCAACTCCTGCTGCTAGTTATTATCCTGTCAATTTTTTTTTATCCCGATTATCCTGTCAATTTTGGGATGGAAAGTGTCTGCATTTTTGCTGTTTTGGGCCCGATTTCATGACTTTGATCTAAATCCTTGTAGGCTTCTTGTATCTCGAGCCACAGTTTTGATCGCCGTGAAAGCCCTAGGTTGGATTCCTTGGGCCTCATGTGGGTACGGTCTGAAGGCATGACAAATTGGACGAAACTTTACGCTACGCGTAGCTGTGGGCTATTTTAATAATTGCAATGAATAAGATCAAATAATAATAATAATAATTATTATTATTATTATTGGAGTTAGTATATATGGTAAGAATTTATTATTATTTAATTAAAAATCTTAGATTTAAATTTTAAAAATGTAGTCACGTTAAGTATTTGTTAAAAAATCTTTACAATTTTTTGAGATTCTGTCTAAATCGATTTAAATTAGTCAATTTAATAAATTAGATATTAAATAATTTAAAAATAATAATAATAATAATAAACACTTACAACAAACAAGAGATTCTCTGTTGGTGGGGCTCACTTCTCTCATCTTATAACCATTAAGCCATCAATTTTAAAAAATTAAAAAAAAAATAATTGCGATTACTGTGAAGGAAAGCTACAATTATTTTAAGGAATTAGGACCAAAAAGAAATTTAATGAATCTCAAATCGGTGCCTGTCAAGTCAGTCCTGAGTGCTGCCACATAAGTTCTTGCGAGAGGAAACTTGCTGAGTGGTGGCATCTTTTATCCTCTGTTCCTCACTCTCCCTTCTTGTTGAAGGTGTTAAAATATTGGTGTCTCTTTAATGTGCAACTAGCGCTCGTACGTATCATTTCGGAACTTGTTTGATTCCTTCTTTCGGTTTTCTCGCTAAGAACAATTTCTAGGACGACGCATAGAAGCATGATAATGTGATTTGTTTGCCGGGTTTTTTTTTTTTTTTTTTTGCATTTGAAGGCCACGTTATATATTAAATAAATGTTAATAAAATATTATTATATCTCAAATAATTATTACTTATTTTTTTATATATAACGATAGTTATAACTTTTTAAGAAAAGATATATATATCAAAAATAATTTTGTACATTTAAATTACAATTTATAATTTTTTTATTATTAAATTCAGTTAATTAAATAATTAACTGAAATCGAATTAAAATTTGAAGTTAACTGAATTTTTAGTTTAATAACAATTTTTTATTTTACACAACTAAAAATTTTAATTTTAGAACAGTTATAATTTTTTAGTTTAGTTGACTGAACTATGAACACCCCTAATAACTTGAGGTGTAAACCAAGTTTTCCATTTTGGTGACAATTCAGTTATTATATTCCCTCTTTTTCTCTTTTTTAGTTATTATTGGCGGATATTTGGAGTCAATATGAGCTGCTTTGTGTGGCTTGGTCATCTCAATGTTGTTTTATTTATGGTGGTTTTGTTTAGTTCCTATGTTTGCTGGAAGATTTACGTCCTACTTTTTTATGGTTCTTAAGGAAGACCTCTCATGCTTTATCTGTCACAGTATTTTTCACTTGCAGGGTAGAGATTTTGTACATATGGGTGAAAATTTAGTGTATAATGTGGTCAACCTTTGGTCCTTGCGATATTATACGTATATTTTTCCTTTTTGAATATCATGCATAGTTTCTTTTCCTCTTTTCTTTTATGTCTTTAGTATGAGTGGTCATGCCGCATTGGGTGAGGGGGAAAGTCAGTACAGGGGCGGAGTTCGCCCCCACCCTTGGGCACGAGGCACGCCTCTTGCCTGCTGCTCGAGTGCTCATAGTTTCTTAATTTATAATGCCACTTTGTTAGCTGTTGCAGAATTTTGTAAAGGTCATATTATCTCGTCAGGAAGTGTCTGATGTTTATACTGTTTTGGGCTCATTTTTAAGATTTATTTCCAAAATCATTGTATTTATTTCTTTTTTTTTTTTAAACAAAAAAAAAATTTATCGTAAATATATCGATTATCGAATCTTTGTGTCGGGTTCAGAGTAACTCTTATTTGAACAGTCAGTTTAACCATCCCATAAGAAACATACTCATTATTCAAATACTAATAAATCAAACGGTTCTCCTCTATTAATATTCTAACATACGAGTCTAATTTTAAACAAGGGTTACAAATTTTTATCAACTAAAAAACTACCTAACTATTTGTTAGAGAACGATACATACACTAAAACTCAAACTCTATCCTCCGAAACGTGAAGACCTTGTATTTATTCCTCGAGCCTTATTTTGTTTACCGTGAAAGCCAAGGATAAGATTCCTCGAGCGTCATGTGGTTATGGTCCTGAGGCACGACTAATTGGACCCTAAAACTTTACATGCAGCTGTGACCTGTCAGTTATTTTAATAATTGCGATGAACTTTTGGAAACTCAGTTACTACTATGACGCAAAGCTAACAATTATTTTAATGAATTAGGATGTCCAAAATAATAATAATAATAATAATAATAATAATGAGTCACAAATCGGTGCCTGCCGAGTCAGTCCTGAGTGCTGGCAAGTAAAACTTGGGAGAGGAAACTTGCTTAGTGGTGGTATCTTTCATTCTTTGCTCCTCACTTTCCGTTGTTGCTAAAGGTGTTAAAATATTGGTGTATCTTTAATGTGCAATTAGGCAACATCTTTGTGCCATTAGAAGTCATGACACCCATAATCAAATAATCTTTTGGGCTGGTCATGGTGGTTGCTCCGAGGCAATCTTGTTCCCTTCCAAGTTCTTTTGTTTTATGGAAAAAAAAAAAATTGATGTTAGCATTAACCAAAGCTTCTTTTTTCCAATAACCGCACCAACAAATAAAAAATAAAGTAAAAAGTCTATTTGATGCGCTTAGAGTTAATATTGGAAGAAAAAGAGCTGTAGTGTGATAATCATCATAATCACGGATCCAACCTCCACCTCTCTTCATAGGCTCACACATGGAGGTGGTGGTGGATGTGGGTCATGTCTCAGTCCTTTGTATTCTTGCAGTGACCAATTCATGAGTCCGAGTCTCCCAACCCACAATTAATTGATTCGATAACCACTCACCTGCTTTTCAGAAAAGTTGTCACCACAAAGTAAAATTCCAAGATTGCCAGCGGGCACAGGCAGCTAATAAACCTCTTTCTCGTTCCTTGGCTTGAGGGCCTCACTTTTTTAAATATATACCCCATTCACCATTTGCCCCTATCATGTTTGGCCTAATGGTTGAAGTATTCTTTGGCTATAAAAGTCAAATTTGGGGTGCTAGTTTTTAAAACATTTACTTCTTTTTTTTTTTTTTTCTTTTTTTTGTCTTTTAAGCTTCTGATGCTGGCCATGTGAAATGTGCTAAACTTACACGGGATTGAGACCCGTGTACAATATAGCCTGTGGCTTTTTCCTTTGCATTGTTTAGGTCGCCAAGCCTAGTACATTGTCAAAGGCACGAACACGTTTCTAAATGTTCGTCCATTAAGTGGGGTTTGGAGGAATGTGTAATCAATCTTATCTTGTTAATTAGTCATTCAAATAACTTTCAAATGTGCCATTACGCAATGGGTTATCTAAGCATCCACAAGCGGACTGGTTAAATGGTCCATTTTATTGTCTTGCCATGAAAACATGGAAAAAGACACGTTAATATAAGATAAGAAAAGGGCAAAGCAAAGCAAAGCAACCACCTTTGAAACTTGAAAGGAAAAAAAAAAAAGAGAAATAAGAAATAAAAGGCCCATGAATTTATAACTTAAACAGCATTAACAATATATTAATAAGTGAGAAATTAAAAATTTGAATTTTCGATTTTTTCAATTGTTTCGTACTTCCTTAATTAGTTAGTTTAGATTTAAGAAAGTAAAAAAAAAAAAAAAAAAAAAAAAAGGGAAGAAATAAAAGAAGAGGAACATAATGGGGGGACCAGAGATACTGCTGGAACAAAGAGGCCCACGATTGAGAAATGAACGGTAGGGAAGGAGCCCCTGACAGGAAGTTGAGGCAGAACCTGCGGGGATACTTGCAAGAAACTAAGGAGGCTTTCCCACGTTCACACTTCTTTCAAGCGAAGTTAAAATAATATGTTGTGGCATGTGTCTGAGGTACATACATGCACCGAATGATGGTGCTAACAACAAAGATGAAAGAACCTCTAAACTACGCCGACAAAAGCAGATTCCTAATTCACCCACTTCACATTTCACATTTACCTTTTTGGATTACGCCACTCCTCATTTTTAATTGAAGGCAGTAAGGCCGGAGATTCTGGCTTTTAATGTTTTTTCCCATTTTAACCATATATACGGATATTTAACGGGGGAAGCAAGTACATGAACAAATGGTAGATTTTTATGTACAAAGGAGGAAATCTAATCTAAGTCACCTAGTGGTCCCAGAGCCCTTAAAACTACGCCACGTTTGCGAAAGATTTTGTTTTCTTTTGGCGCAACTCAAACACAGCTAAGCTTAAAAATGTCAGTCATACCTCAAAATATAATTTTAGAGGGACAAAGTGGGGCATGTGATGGTAAAAAGAGATGGGGTGCTTTTGGCTTGGAGAATATGGAAACCAAACAAATATAAGAAGATGTGGGGACTGCCCCAATTGGGGAGAAGGGTCCTCCCTAATTTTTTTTTTTTTTTTTTTGTAATTTCCTTAAACTGGGTAATTATAATGAAAGCTATACAGATCAAACTTTACTTATTAAAATTTAATAGATGATTTATTTTTTAATCTTGCCTAATACCTTACCTTGAGTTATTAATTTATTAGATGGTAAAATCATCTACTTTATAAGTCAATACAGATATTTTGTCAATGTAAAAAATTTCAAGTGCATATACGAGGCAAGATGCATTGGCACGTACTAATCGAACTAAACATATAAAAAGAGAATCACCACACATAAGAGGAGAAGAACCATTTTTTTTTTTATTAATTGGCTCGACCCAAATTAGAATTTCAAATCTTCAGTTCTGAAAACAATTCCAACACAATTGAGTTAAAGTATTTTGGCAATAAACCGCAGTATAATATCATATCAACGTATGGAATTTATATCGCTAAGATTTACAATTCTTTAATTTGTTTTTCATATCTATGTGTTTTCATATCTATGTGTTCGAGTCCATGGAAAAGGAAAATTGTAATAATATAATAAAAACATATTAGATACTCATAATTCAGTGGTGTGGTGTGCAATTTTATTTGATTTATCCGGTAAATACCTTCATTTGAAGATTTTATGTAAATGGGCTTGAAGTCCATTTAACACGTGGTCTTTGAACCACGTTTATTGTAAATTATTGTAATCGTTTATTTTTATTTTATATAAATAAATTTGATATTTTTATATTGATTTATATACAAAATTTATATTATTAATGTAACTTTTTTTTTGATAAAAAAAAAACTCATAATTCGGATGCATTGTTGGATACGTAGCAGAGAGAGCGAGAGAGAGAGAGAGAGAGAGAGAGAGAGAGAGAGAGAGACAGTGGGGGAAAGAGGGGGGGGTGGCAGATAATTAATAAGAGAGCCATTTGGTAATTCGGTGAGCGGCCAGAAAGGGAGAGAACGCCTTTTTACCTAGTTGTTGTTTGCTTATTTGCTTGTAAGTTGTAATTCGTTTGTTGTTTTGCCAATTGGGTTTTTTTTTTTTTTTTTCTTTCTTTCCTTTTCCATTTCATTTCAATTTCATTCACTGGCCAAAAAGTCTCAAAACTCACATATTCTCTGTATTTTTGCTGGTTTGTTTCGTAAGTTACTGTCTATTGTCCTCTTTTAATCTCTCCCCCGCTTTTTCTTTCACTGCATTCCTCATCTCATTTCTCATATCCTCTCTCTCTCTCTCTCTCTCTCTCTGGGTCTTTCTACCTGTCTGTTTGGCTGTGGAGTTTTTGAAACTCTTATCCTTCTTTTCTGGAGAAAGGGATGGAAAATACAGGCTTCTTAGTTTTCTTCTTCAATTTCTGAGTCTAATCCTTCTTTTTTTTGGGGCCAGATTGTTTAGATCGGTTGGGGGGTTTCTTTTTTATCTGTTTTTGATTCTTGGGTAAGCTCCTTTTTTGGTGTTTCTTTATTATCGCTTCATTTTCCTTAACTCGATCGTCTTAACGATTACATGGCTGTTGAGGGTGTTGCTGTTATGTCTGATCTATACCCATGTTTTGTTTTGTTTTGTTTTTCTTCTTTCTGTGTTTTATTTCAATTATGCATATGACGAAAAATTTGCATAGGCTTTTTGGTCTTGCTTCAAAGTTTAGAAACTTCTTTTTCTAATTTTGTTAGTTCATCGGTTTTTTTTTTTTTTTTGAGTTAAACTTGATTTCTTTATTTCAATTGCTGCTGTTTTCTGAGAACCCTTTTTTTATGTGTTTTTCCAAAGATTATTTTGTGTGTACAAGCCGATTTTAAGCTTGATGCAGCTTCTGAGTTCCCTTGTTTGACCATGTTCTTGGTTGGTGGGGCTTCAAAGCTTTTTTTTTTTTTTTTTTTTGTCTTGCATACTGCAGCAATTTTCTTTGATTCTGTTTTTTTTTTTTTTTTAAATTGGTATAAGTAAATGGATCTCTGTTTTCTCAACCATGTCTGTTCCCTTTTCATGTTGGTCTGTGTTTTTGGCTTTTCAAGTTTTTTTTTTTTGGTTATTGTGTTTTATTTTTCTGGGTAGTCAGTATGCTAAAGCTCTCACCTTTTAATTGTTTGAGACTTATCTGTCAACTGTGCTTTAGAGCTAGATCTTCTGTGTACTGCTGGGTGCCTTGCTATGATGTTCTATATGAATTTAATTGTATCAGTTTTTCATACAAGTTGATTCTTTTTCATGGAGCTGATTCACTGGATTAGAGTCAGAGTTTAGGGTTTTGATGTTATGTAGGTTTTATATATACAGATATGAGGTTGTCCGCTTGTCAGCAATATATTGTTGAATAATAGTGGAAATGAGGAAAAGCTAATAAAACTATCATAAGGCCATATAAACCTGTCAAAATACATTTTTGGAGAGGATGCGAAAGTGAACAAGATAATCCTTGCTTCTTTGCTACATTGTGGAATTAGACGGGGAAGATTTCATGTAGAATTTTAATCCCTCAAAGCACATTGCTTTCTGGTCCTTTCAACTCTCGACATATAGAATATGATTTTAACTGAAGTATAGCTAATCAAAATTGGTAATTCTGAGCTTCTGCACTGACAGAGGTGGATGACTTTTACGATTTCTTGGGCGTTGCAGTGCTTGCGTCTAACATTTATCATTGTGGCTTATACGAAGTGGATTTCTAATGTTTATTACTTTTCCTGGACCTTTCTGAGTATAGAATTTAATCTTTTTATGTTGGTGTTTGTTTCAGATCTGCAGAAGTCTGCATTCCTGTTGGTGTTGGGATTATCAGTTCTTGCCCATACTTTGTAAGGGACATTATTATCGGCCTAATGCAAGGGCAGAGGAGTATAATTGGCTCCTTGCCAGAAACCTTGGACCTTGACCATGGATCTACATCAGGTAGTGCTTTCATAGATCAGGAAATTTGCTGGAGTAATGTGCAGAATCCTGCAGAGAACCGACTAGCAGACTTTATGCTATCATCAAGCCACATGAACAGTGTGTATGTAAGTTCTGCTGATCAAGAACCTCAAAACTTTGGTGGATGGAGCTCAGGCGAACCTAGTTCCAGTGGTGTGCAAAGTGGGGCAAGTGGTGATGAGCATAGAAAAGAACATGGGTGGTCATCTTCAGCTGCTTGTGTTGGAACTGGCTCAAGATTAGAAGAAAGGCGATATGGAACAACAAGTGTTGTCCCTCTAAACATTGTTAATGTGAATCCCCAATTCAGTCAAAGTCCCAGTTTCAATGCACTTCCACAGAATCTGAACTTGAATGCATGTCCTGGTCATGGCAGTGGTACCTGTCAGTTCATGGAAAGCACTAATATCTACAAGTCTGATGCAGCAGAAAATGAGCATATTTCAACTACTGGTGGATCAGATGCTCAACTGCTTCCTTCTGGAAGTGGTAATTACTTAGTGGAAGAGAACGACAGACCTGGTTGCTCATTAGATGGCCGCCCCTGCAAAAGAAAGGCTGTTGAAGGAGATATTGGACAGTCCTCTCTAAGTGGAGGTTCAAGTTTAGTTCAGCATGCTGACAGTAGTGCCTGGACTGGTGTTCCTGCCCACCATAACATGGCCAGCAGTTTGAGCATATCTGCTCCACCGGAACAGGTGAATCCTGGACTTGCACTAGGTGTGAGAGGACTAGCTTCTGATGGCATTCGTGATTCAGAGTTAGCAAGACGTGCAGAAAGCTCCCGCCGAAATTTACGTTTGAGAATAAATCCTTCAAATCAAGATTTTGTGCCGCATGCTCTATTATCTGCTGGAACTGCTTCTGGACATTCAGGCACACCGTCTTCCCATCAGTCATCAAGACTTTTTGCTGTTGATCATTCCTTGAACTTGAGGACATCTCCATCTGCAGCAGCGGATAGTTCAGCTTCGCAACGCCCTCCACTTCTTTTACCTCTTCCAGTGTTGCCTGAAAACACACAATCTTTTAGGTGGAATGAAAGCTCTAGCTCAAGAACTGGTAATTCTGTGAGTTCTACCGGTCTGGGTGTAGAGGAACCCAACTCAAGAAGTGAAGTGAGAAATGTATGGGAACCTTCAGTGATTGTACCTTCAACAGAATTGAGAACTTCCGCTAGAAATCCTGCCAATAGCAGTGGAACCACTGGAAATGTTACTTCTTCATCTCGGGTTGCTTCAGATTCTGGTCTACATCCTTTATTGGCTCCAAGCTGGATTCCTCATCACAATCCTTCTAGAAATTCACGCAGATTAGCAGAGTATGTTCGTCGTTCATTGTTCTCTTCCGCTGGTGGTGAATCTGAAGGTCCAAGCAGTGCTCATACTCCACTGCAACCAACTCCTCTAGCATCATCAGATGAGACAGCAATTTCATCTAGAACTAATGGCCAAGGGCATCACCGGTCACATTCAAGGTCTGGATTGTGGCTGGAGAGACATGTTGAGGGTGTACTGGGTATGCCCTATCCACTGCGGACACTGACTGGTGCTAGGGAAGGAAGAAGCAGGCTTGTTGCATCTGAGGTCAGTTCTAGAACTCTATGTCATGAATTCTTTCCCTTGAAGGATGTTTCAACATGCATTTGATTGGCATTTGATTGAAATCTCTCCCTAATTACTTCTGGTTTTAGTAACATTGCAATATTATTATTTGGCGAGTGTAGCTTATTTATGTGTTCACTGTTTTGGTATTGATCAGAAATTTTTACAGGATTCATCAACATAAAAACTCATCCACTTGTCTTGACAAAATACATTACTTTTAGACATCTGATAATCTATAACAACTTCATTAAAGTGACTGGGGTAACGGTGGCATGGTCTATGGCTTTAACTAAAGCCTCTTGCATCAAGACATCTAAAGAACATTGTTCTTGCATATTTTCCCCCCAAATTTGATGAGTTAATTGTTATTTTCTTGTGCTATGATAAGTTGTGACCCATTCATTTGTGTCATCTGCATAGTTTGTGAATTTCAAGGCAAGCAGTGCCTGGCAATGCTCTCTGTCTCTCTCTCTCTCTCTCTGTGAGAAGTCATTAAAAGAAATTCTTCTTTGAGCACTACCTTATGGTACCAGTACTGTTTCCTTTTATTCTTCTCTTTTTTTTACCCTCCGGGAAAGTAGGACCAGATTGAATATATGCGTTTCTGCTTAACACCCCCCCCGGGGGGGGGGGGGGAGCGGGACTCAGAGGAGAAATATGAAAAAAAAAAAAAAGAATAATAAAACGGCCTTTTCTTTTTGTGTTCCAAGACTGCGGTGCGTATTTCTTGGTATTCCAAGCACATATAAATTTGTGTACTAGCCGTTTATTCCATGCTTGATGCCTGTAGTTACATGTAAGTTCTAATTTCCAGATACCCCTTTGCCTGTAAGCATTTTTCTTGGAGCTCATATGGGTTTAAAATTTCTGTTGACAGATCCGCAATGTCTTGGATCTCATGCGTAGGAGTGACAACTTGCGAATTGAGGTTAGACTCTTCACGTTGTTTATGTGTTTGGCTTATATGTTGCTTAAATACATGTCCAAGAGGTGTAATGCATGTGTGCAAATAACCTAATTGTTCTTTCATATCTTAAGAGCCAGTAAATTGAACTAAGAATCAATATTTGGGTTTTTATCTTCAAAGGAATGATTCAAGAGGTTCCATTGACAGACATGGTGTGACATTGTAATTGTAAAAGATATCAATTAGTTAGTAATGGAAATGAAGAAGTATTATCTAATATATCTCTTCACCACCATAGCAACCCTGAGTTTGCACGACATTCATGTTCTTAGCCCCTTAGTCAACAGGTTGCAGTTGCGAGACAGTTGCCTATTCATTTGGCATCTGTTCCCAAACTGGTGACAAGGATGTATTGATGATTATGCATGGCCAGTTTCTTGCATACATGCTTTGAATTGCATACAAACAAATGATACAAGCATCTCCCCTACCCGGGAAAAAACTTGTTTTCCTGTGGGTGGAAAAATGAAGGACAATCAGAATTTCCATTTGATTCAGGATGGACATATGCCATAAGTTCATAAATGATTGACTTTGCCTACTCCTCTTCCAATGGATAACTGTTTGGTGTTTGACATGTTCTCTTGCTTATGCATTAGGATTTCATGATTCTTGACCAATCGGTGTTCTTTGGGATAGCTGATGTTCATGATAGGCATAGGGACATGCGACTTGATGTTGATAACATGTCATATGAGGTAAAGCAGACAAGCAATTTCTTGGAATTTCTGTAAACATTAACTATTAGTTTTATCAGCTACTTTAATGCAATTTTCTTTAATACAGGAATTGCTGGCCCTGGAAGAGCGCATCGGAAATGTCAGTACTGGATTGAGTGAAGAAACAGTTCTGAAACGACTAAAGCAGAGGAAATACTCCTTTGCAGTAGAAAAGGAAATGGAGACAGAACCATGCTGTATTTGTCAGGTTAGAATGTGATCTTGTACGTTGTTCCAGATGTCTGCATGTTCATTTTCTTACATTATTTTTTACTGCATGCAGGAGGAATATAACACTGGAGAAGATATTGGAAAGCTGGACTGTGGACATAATTTCCACGCGGATTGCATCAAGAAATGGCTGGCGCTCAAGAATTGGTGCCCCATTTGTAAAACAACGGGGCTTGCTACATGAGAAAGGACTTTCGACATTAGCAGATATTAGATTATTCCCAGAGAGATGAACGAAAGGATGGTTGGATCTGAAAGTTTATTGCTTAATTGGTATACCAATTTGTTGGTGAGTACAGCCTTGCATTACGAATTTTTCCAGTAATCCTTTTGGATCACCGCATGGCATGGCTGACCTGAAGGGCATTTTTTTTTTCCATAAAATAGTCACAAAAAGGAAGGGGAACATGATTCGTCGGTGGATACTGCAGCTGTCTAAAGAAATGACAATGCAGGACTGGTTTTGAACGTTACATTTATTATTGAATTGCTAGTTTATGCTGTCTCTTGTTTTTTCATAGTGCTCTCTCTTTCCAATTTCCCGTGGATGCCTTTCTGTATGTTGAGCCTAATGGTTCAGTTTAATTCTTTTAAAATCTTGTTTGGTTTTAGTTGAGCATCATAATTCATGAGAACCACTGGGATCTATGGGCGGGGAGGTTATTTATGAGCAAGGGAAGGGAAGCGTTATCTCCGTTGTGTACTTTGCAGCCAGCACCATGAGAAGGAAAGAGTCACTGGGATCTATGGTGTATGGCAATTTTGGCCTCAAAGGTCGCAACTTTTGTTTCAGTAAGTTAGAGATGTATGAATTTAATGAACTTTTTATTGTTAGTAATAAAATTTATAGGGAATTTACATAAAAAAAATGCATAATCAATTACTAGGTATAGTCGTTTTACTATTCCATAATAACTCGGTCCAAGTCTGCAGTTTGCCACCTACAGCGTGAAGTATGAGGTGCTGTTTTTATAGCCCGCTTTTCTGCCTCCAAGTCACAAATTTCGGACGGGCAAACAAGACATTAACGCCAGTAAGTGGAAGAGAACTGGACTTAGGATTTGCAGTTTTATTCAACTGGAAGGCGGAACTTCTGTTTAATAGAAAAATTATTTTTGTTTTTTTTTTTGGTTTGTGATTTGTTCGTGGCAGACTCAAATCTTGTAAATGGTATACTGATCTGTTTTCAAACTTAACAGAGAAAAAACAGCATATATGTAACTCTTTTTAAGACTCTACAATGTGTACACTAAGAGCAGTTTTTTTAGTTTCATTCAACTGTCCTATCCGGCCGGGTAAGGTACTAAACTCAACAATGACCAACATTGCTGGTAAGATAAAAGTGACATCGAGGGTGGACATTAGACATTAGTCTAATTGGTTAGAGGCATTCCTCCAACTATTAAGTGTGGGGTTTCAACCCCTCTCTTGGCTTTAACTCTCTTTTAATGCTCTTGTGGGTTACTTTTAGCTATTAGGAGGTGTTTGGTTTTTGGTGAAAGTTGCTTAGTGCTGTTAGAAATCAAGATAAATAGTATTTGGTTAATTTCTTTTTTTTTGGGGGGGGGGGGGGGTTTGTTGTTGCTGATACCTTTCCCAAAATGTTGCTGATGGGAAAAGTAATGTAAAATTACTTTTCCATTTGATCAGCAACTAATAATAGTAAAATTATTAAATTGTCCCTTTAACAAAGAGGATAGCAAGCTATACCTTTTTTTTGTTCATTTTTCAATACCATTTTTTTTCCATTTTCCATTGTTTATGGTTACATTGCACTAAAAACCAACGTATATAGGTTAGGCCCAAAATACTCTAGTAATAAATACACCATAGGCCCAAAAGCAGACTAGAAAGTTCAAATGAAAGGCATAAGAAGGGGATACAACAAGACCCGCACAAACACAGGCTCAAAACCTAGACAAACACAACTTGGACCACAGGACGAAGCCTAAAGACCAGAGGCCCATAGGCCACACACCACTAGCAAACATGGAAACAGAGCCTTGAACAACTCCTCCAACACCTGCAAGGATAGCTCCATAGCCCTCCTCGACGAGCAGGGATGGACCGGCACCGACAAGCACCAGTGAGAGCTCCATCTCACCAGGCGACTCCACGCCATAACAATTACAACCAATCTCCAGATTCCACCCGAAACCACTACCAAATGCACAAGAAACACCCATATCCGGACAGATAACCGAAGCCCAACTTATATCCCGCACCTGCAACTGAACCCTCGGCAAAAAGGCCACCACAACCAGTGTTAGTGTCAATACACATTGTACACGACCCGACCCTCTTTGAAAAACTGAACGAAGCCTCACCCACCCCCCACCAACTGCCGAGGCGGCCAGAGAGGACAGGGGAAAGAGAGCTCGACAGCAGAGACCCAACCAAAGCAAGACGTAGGGAGATCAGTAAGCACCCAAGGATGAACTCAACCGAACACCGGTCTAGCTGTGACCAAAACAAGCAACATGGGAATAGAAAAACGACACGGAGGCCTACAAAGCTAAACGGAACAGGCACATATCCCAAAAACCTCTCGGCACATCCTAGTAAGAGGAAGCGAACATTGGAGGATTCTGGAACCTACAAAAACATATATTTCGGTGCATAACAACAGTACGCTTACAATAAAAAATAACATTATTTTTTGGGCACGAATGTACGGACAGAAGAAATTAGTCAGGAGAATTGTCAATAATACAACGATATTACTGATTTTTACAATAAGATTGATAAAATATGGAACAAAAATCATCGCGTTATTTTTTGTTGCAGAAAAAATCAACGTTGTTGCAGAAATAGTCTTTATTGTTGCATTATTGACACTTCTTCTGTTCTTCTCTATCTGACCGCCAATTTTAAAAGTTATTTTTTTAACACATTACAATGCACAATATGCTTAGAGTTTGGCACAAGAAAATGGCAAAAAAAAAAAAAAACCAATATTTAAATTTAGTAGTATGCTTTTTTTTGTTTTTCGTTTTTCTTTTATTTGGTACATTCTTACTACTTACATGTTTTTTTTATTTCAGATTTCTTTTATGTACAAAAATATAATATCTAAAATAATTATTTTATTATTTAATTAAAAATAATTATTACTAATTTAACTAAATATTACACTCGTTAACAATAATAATCAATAATAACAATTAACAATAAATAATAATAATAATAATCATTAATAACAAAACTAAACATTCTCCAAACTAAGCTGATAAATAAAAAAAAAAACAGCATTGGAAGTTGTGCCTTCGGGTATTCCCATCTTTTAAAATTAAAATTATTAAATGCTGCTGGCTCTCTCGGGCTAAAGCGACGTTTTCTTGGTCGGATTAGGCCATTAGTTGAAGGTTGAGATGAGATGATGTCCGCTCTCTTTGAATTTAGCCTTCGCCAATTTATGGAAATTTAATCAGCCAGTGTACTTATAATTTAAATTAACAATCTCTTCCTTGACCATTTTGAGAAATAAATCCTTCGCCTGCATCAAAAGATTTTAGGGGAATTCACCCAAGAGTTAAAAAAACCAATACTAGACGGTTTGCAGATAATTTTTGGTCTACAAGAGAGCCTTAATGAAGGAAGAAAAAATTTAGAAGATGTAAAAGTCGAATTTTTGTCTTTTCTCCTACACTAAAATAGATACTAAACTAGATAACACGAATACTGCCAAAGAATCTTGTTGATATGACATAAAAATATGCTGTATGCATAAGTTGATTGGTAGAGCTAGACTATACCACTGCCAAATTTTGCCATTCAAAAACAATAATAAACCTATAGATTCCAAGGTTCCCACTTGGTGGACAGAAAAAAGATGATAAGAAAGAGATGTAAAAATTTTTTTGTGTAATAAATTAATTTATTTGTGTAACAAATTGTTTAATTTTTATAATAAAAAAATAAATAAAAAAATATTTTTAAATTTTATTATAATAATTTAATATCTCATTACACAAATAAATTAATTAATTACACAAATAAATTTCTCCGTCTTTTTACCCGTCCACGTTTTCTCAGTCCACATTTTCCCAGTCCACCTACATTTATCCGATTCCAAATTACCAATTGGCAGAAATTGAAAATGTCTTAACGTTCAGGCTTTCATGTGAAAAATGTAGAGAAAGCAGCCCTTTTTTTTATTTTTTTAAATTTAGACCAATTAGTTGAAAGAAGAGAAACAATTTAAGAGATTAAAAATTTGAATTACTGATTATTAATACTATTTAAATTAAAAATTCACGACGAAAATATGACCTCTTTAATATATATATATATATACACACAAAGGTAGGTGATTAGGGCGGGAGATTAATCAAATTTGATTAGGAACCGTTTTCCATAAACACAATCCCAAAAGAGCAAAAGCTCTTTACAAAAACAGAGAGAGAGAGCTCAGAGAGGTAAACGAGCAAAGAGAAAAAAAGCTTATTTAAATTTGCTTGCTCTGTTTTTTTGTTTTCATTTAGTCTGTTTGTTATTTATCTCCGAGTATTTTAATTGATAGCCATGGCGGATCTGTACGGTAGGCCTCCATCTCCGGCCACTGAGCCCAAAGAAATCTCCTCCTTCATTCACCAGATACTCCACAACCCGTCCTCTTCCTCCAAATTCACGAACCGTGCCTTTTCCTCCTCTTCTCTGCCGCGGCCGGAGACTGCCTCCTCCCCAGGATTGCTGGATCCACGTCGCTTCGGACGGTCGGGGCCGGAGTGCCAAGGCGGAGGCTCGAGCGTTAATTTCTCCGATCCCGGCGGTTGTTTTGCGAAGGAGAACGTGGAGAATGCGGTCTCCTCCGTGAGTTCGAAGAGGAGAGGAGTCTCAGTGGAGAACGATGCCGGTGACTTCAGCTGCGATAGCGAGGTAGTCAAGCAATTCATTCATTGCTTCAAGAAAATTTTATGTTTTGAACCTTTTTTTTTGTAAAATCATTTGACGCCGGTGGATCGTTGATTGCATTTTTGGAAGGGGGCGGCGGAGGTGCCATCGGATAAAGTGCGACCACGGAGTTCTTCTAAAAGAAGCAGAACCGCCGAGGTTCATAATTTATCTGAAAAGGTTAATTTATGAGCATTCGAATTTTGTGCGTGTTTGTGTTTGCAATGTTTACATTTAGTAGAAACAATTAGTAGATTTTCAGTTGTTTTTCGTTTTGTTTTGAATTGTGTGAATTGTAAACAGCGGCGGAGGAGTAGGATCAATGAGAAAATGAAGGCCTTACAGAACCTGATTCCGAATTCTAATAAGGTAATTTTTGCCAGATTACATCTCTAACCGATACGTTTGACTCTGTGTTTGATTTCGAATGATGGTGTTGTTCGTATTTGTATGATAGACCGATAAAGCGTCGATGCTGGATGAGGCCATTGAATACTTGAAGCAACTTCAACTTCAAGTGCAGGTAAACACTCTTTTTCATTGGAAGATCTTGTGATATTGACACTGCAGTTGTGATCAACTACTTTTGTTTTGTCTCTTTTAGCTATAAGCTTTCTGATTGTGCCCTTGTTTGTTTCTGTGAATGAGATCCTGAATTGAAAGCCTGAAACAGATCTTTTATCTCATATTGCGAGTTTATTTAGTTCTAAATGTTAGATACTTGTGCCTGAGTGACTTTATGCACATGTTTTGGAGCATAAATGGGTGTAAGTCCTGGGTAGCCAAGCTTTTTGTTTCAAAATATTAGAGCAGCGACTCTATGTCAATACGCTGAAGGGTCACATGGTTTCCAAATCCTAACTATGGGGACCACCCTTCAGTATAACCACAGTTTAGGTGATGGTGACCACAATTAAGCTATGGTCCCTTAGAGGATTAGGATTCATGCATTGTTTGGATTTTTTTGTTAGGAGCCACAACACTGGATTGGAGTGCCAAGGGAGAAGGATAGAACTTGTCTCCATTCTAAATGAGCAGTTTGATATTTTGATCCCATTTTTAAGTTTGTTAATGCTGTTCACAGCGGCAATTGGCTAGATGGGTTATAGCTATTAGATGGAGTTCAATTGATACAATAACCTCTATGGATTCCAGAGATAAATTTTGCAGAACCTTCATATCAATTTGTAGGTCAGTCAACTGAGAACAGCTCTAATTTACCAGGTAATGATGCTAAATAGGAAAGATATCCATGCCCAATAAGAGAGTTCAAATAGTTCAAATACTTTGAACATGGTCCTCTCTTGCTGCCGTGTAATTTCTTCTATTAAAACTCTGAACCCAATGTAATAAAAGTTTCCCCAGGCTAAACGATTTGTGAGGGTTGATTTTGGAAGTTGGAATATCTATGACAATTAATAGTGTTCCCTTGTGAAAAAGAAACAATCTATGGACAGAAGGTGGACTGTACGAATACCTTTTCCTGGGCCAAATATTGAAAAAGCTATGGCCTCCATAGAGAGCTAAATCTGTCTGTTCCCAGAAGCATTGCCAAAACAGAGCAGAAGGAAAGTCTCCCTTCCCATTGGGAATATTTATGCTTGAAGATGCATAATTTCATTTTGCTTTACAAACTAATTGATTTCTATTGACTTACTAACCACATGAACTTGTTTCCCACCATCTCATAAAGGAAAGTAGTTCTTATGCAGTGCTCTTTCTAACAAGTACCTGAAACACATCAGTTCCATCATAAATGGCTCTTGAAATATACCAGGTGTTTTTGTCAAGTGTTTGTTCTAAATTTTCTGGATGCTCCACCAAACATATTGTTGAAATGATAGTGTGTTAATTTTATTAAAGGACTGACTGCAAAATTAGGTTGGGCATGACTGTCCATTCCTCCAGGTAACCATAGAAAAGAGTAAAGTTACCCAAACCAAAAAAAACGATGGAAAAGAAGTGAAACCCATTATTGTCATAAAAGAATTGAATATTAAATCCAATGAGATTGTTTTGCAGATGCTGACAATGAGAAATGGATTGAGTTTGAACCCACCAATGTACTTTCCTGGGATCCTACAGCCTTTGCAGCTGCCCCTGGCAGGATTGAACTTTGATGAAGAGAATATATTGTTAAATACCAACAGAGTAACAGGTGCATTTGGTGCAAATGAAGAAAATTCAGTGCTTACATCTCATAACATTTTAAGTCACAGCAACATCCCAAATCAGCCAATGGTTATACCTTCACGAACTAAGGTCAACTCTCCAGACACATCCTTCAGTTTTGATTCACTGATTCAGGTTCATCATGCACCCTTCAATCTTTCTGCATCTTCAAAGGTAACTCCAAAATGAACTATGTGAATTCACTAAATTCTTTTGGAATCAACACCTCACAGTTGCATGCATTGTGAAGGAGATTTGTGGGGAAGGAGCACCTCAAAGGCAACTAGTTACAAATCAAACTGTGAAGACCTCTTCATCTAGTATGCCCTAGATCAGATATTATTCTTAAAGGCTGGACATGTCAGCAAAACCACAGTTTTTTTTTTTTTTTTTTCATGAGCAACATGTGGCCTCTGAAAGACTGCTGAAATTGACACCTCATCTGGTTCTGCATGCTGTATGTGGTAACAAGTTAATACACGCGACAACCGAACTGTTGACGCAGTTAACTTCAACCAAAATGCTTGTACGAAACTTTTCATATGTTAACTCATATGGAAAGGTTCTGTTGTTTGTATGAACATTACTCACGTTGTTCAGATTCCCAATTGAAAAGGAGAGTGCGGTGTATGAACATTACTCACGAGAACCATCCATGTGATTCGTTTGAGGAATTTGGTACTCTACCATGGCACGAGCAAACTTCTGTCAGTTCTTTAGAAAAGAAGTTCATTACTGGATATATTATTAAAGTCTTCGATCTTTCTTTCTATCTCCACCTATGGGCTCGTTGTATTAAGGATTTTTCCTTTTTTTCCAATAGGAGGATTTGCTGCTTTTGGATAACAGTGATGCAAGTGATTGCATCTGGGAATTTTTGTTAATTAGAGAACTCGTGGAACGCCCTATATAAATTTTCTTTGTATCAGTACTACGTCGAATAGCTATTGGCCTTTTTGGTAAGGGGACAGACTCATGGTAATTGAAGAATTGGAAAGAGTTAATTTGTAGAGCCAGCTCATTACAAGTGACAGCATCAATGTCCAATGTTTGTTTTTTGTGCCTCAGTTTGAATCCTAACATTAAAAACCTAGCACCTACATTAAATATCAAACCATGGGTTTGATGGCATTTGATCTGTCGAAATGAAAGGAAAAGTTTGGTAGGAGGAAGGAAAATTGGGAAAGTGTGTGTGATTCCATGGCAACTCTTTTTTGAGAGATATTAAGAAGTTGGGAGGATCAGAAGACGGAATAATAAAAGAGAAGTTTTCCCTGAAAATTTTCTAGAAAGGAAAGAGGAAAGTGTTTCTCGATTTTCCAATTTGATACTTTATTCTTACTCTTTTTTGTCTTATATATTAAAAACAAGGGCATTGTTTCAATTTTAATTTCTCTCTGTTTTTTTTAAATTCCAATTCTACACGTCCACATAAAATATTCCTTTTTGTTTTTTTGGTTTCATTTATTAAAAAAAAAAAAAGAAAGAAACGATAAATATTTTGATTTATAAGAGAAAATAAATTAAAATTTTAACTGGCCCACCCTTAACGTTAAGCCGATCACATAGAACTAAATAGTAAATAGAGAGGTGAGCCTCGGGCAGGGCTTTGGTAAGAGAAATGGGCCTTAATTAAGGTCGGCTACTACTTAACCCATTGCTAATCTTGAATTAAGGTCGGCTGTGGCTGGCTGAGCTTGCTTTCTTCTTTGAATCGAGTTTCACGGGGAGTCCTGTTACATGGATGGAAAGAAAATACGGGCAGAGAAATGGCAAGGTGGATCTCACACTTTTTTTTCTTTTTTCTTTTAGAGTTAGAAATGAATAAGTAAGAGTAACGTTCGAACAGACCTGTTAAGAAAGATTGCGTGAAACTCCACAATCAGGTAAACTGGGTCGGTAAGCACTGAACTCGCGAAGGGAGCAAACCTTACGAAACCCAGCCTGAACACCAGACCGTTCGTTGGACCCAGAGGTGCGACGTACGTTTAGCCTCACCGCGCATTCTAATAGCATTTGAACCCAAGACCTTTTAGTCAATATATTTGACGTTTTACCACTAGATCACAACGTGCAGTAGTGATCTCACACATTTTTTAAATTTTATGATACATAATATCATATATTTTTATAATTGTACACACATTTCATCATTCTTCTTACATATTTTATTTTAATTTTATACACATATTTTTGTAGATAAAAATAAAAATAAAAAGCCTATGAAACACACATTGCATCCCTCACTCGTTTTATTTGGCCCGTCTCTCTAATTTTTTCCTTTTTTGAGAAAGGTAGATAATTCATCGGCTTGAGTTCTGTTTCAAGGAGTTGATTTCATCAGTTAAAGACTTTGTCATGACATCAGTTATAAGTTTTAATAATTAGAAAGGGTTTTTTTTGGTTTTTTGGAGAGAAATTGGAAAGGGTTTAGTTACATAATGCAATGATTGGCTTCAGGTGAAGACAAAACCCTCTAGCTTTACCAGTCAATCTATGTGGGCCATTGCTTCAAGTGTATACAGATAAAAGAGTCTTGAAATGAGATAAGTATTTTTTTAGTCTTAAATTTTTAAATTTTTTTATATTTAAATTTTAAATTTTTTTGACATTTCATTTGAGTTTTAAATTTTTTAATTTTCTACTAAATTAGTCTCTCTGTTTAACAAAAGTAATCAATCTATTAAAAAATAATTTTAACTTTACAAAAATTTATTTAAAAAAGATTAAATATATGAATTGAATGTCTTTTCTATAAAAAAATATACATGTTGCTTATTTAATTCGTATATTTATTAATTAAAAAAATATTTAATATGCATATTTTGTTGATGAAAAAAATATTTAACTCATGTATTTAAACTTTTTTAAATGATTTTTACTAAATTAAACTCACTTATTAATAAATTGACTACTTTTTGTAATTAAAGGACTGATATAGTAAAAAATTAAAAGATTTAGGACTCAAATGAAATGTTAAAAAAATTTAGAATTCAAACGTAAAAAAACTTAAAAATTTAGGACGCAAAGAATATTTATCCCGTCTTGAAATAAGGTCGAATGGGTTACGTTAGCAGAAATCATAAACTGGAAAGAGTTTCTGAATTGAAACTGAAGCTTTCTGTATGCGCCTTTTTGAACAGAAATTAAGTAGAGGACATGACAAGGGAAGAAAAAAGTGAAAAAAAATAAAAAAAAACCGAAATTGGATAGCTCCGGCAAGGTCAACTGGATTTTAATTTGTACCTGGGCAGCATCGTAAAGAACAGGGCCCTCCTTGGATGCCCCCATCATACTTAGTGAATCAGGAACACAAAATTTTTTGAATAGAATAATTATATTAGGGTGGGCATGGGGTGCGTGGCCTGCCAGTGGGTTCGAACCTGACTTGAAAATTTTCGAGTTTGGACTTTAATTTTTTTTTTTCGCCCGTAGGAGTAGTTTTTGAAGTATCTTGAAGTATCCATATATCAAGACCAAAAAGAAAAACAAGAAAAAAAAAATAGAAGTATCCAAGCCAAAGTTGTCAGAATCAAACTGGTTATCGAATTAGAAATATTAATTGGTCAAAATTCAACCGGTTGAACTGGTATTTAATATTATATTCTATATGTATACATATATAAGTAATTAAAAGAATAATATTTATAAATAATGATTAAATATTAAATTTTTTTAATTTTAAGGATTAAATTGAAAATTTTAATTGAATTTAGGACTAAATTAAAAATTTTAATTAAAGTTAAAACTTAAATTGTAGTTTAAATAAATATTGAAATGAAATTATAATTTATAAATATTTAGTTTATTTTGAACCGATGCAACTGATCCGATTTTGACCGATTTTTACAAATTTTAACCAATTATTCTCTAAAAAATAGCATGAATCGGTCCAGACCTTTGGCAAGTCACTAATTAAACCGGTCAGACAAGTCGGTCTGAACCGGTTCTAACAACCATGATCCACACATATTCACACCCGAAAAAAAAAAAGTATCCACATGTATATTGCCATAAAAACCATGGAAAGGAGTAGCGGCGTCGTCGAAACAAAAATTCCCGGCCAGACTTGTTTTATACTGTTTCATCTCTTACGACGGGTTTGCTTTTGTTGTTAATAGAATTAGCTCTCTTCTTAATATCAAAATCAAATATTTTAAAAATAAAAATTTAAATTCTTAACTAATGAGATCTGCCAAAATATTAGCATTGCCCAGCACTGTCTTTTTTATTTTTTTAGTTTTTTTTTTGGGTTGTTTTTCTATCCAAAAACGTAAAACGTCAGCATGCAATGAACACACGACTTCTTTTTTTTATTGAAAAACGGAAATAGAAGGTAAGGCTTCTTATTATACTGAGAGCGGGCTACACGGTCCAGGCGTGCAGTACATTATTAGTTTTTTTAAAAAATAAAAATCAAAATATACTGCATTTCAAGAAAATATAATCTATTTTTCAAAAAGAAAAAAAAAACCGCATTCTCAAAAGAAAAAAAAAAAACTCAATTAATCCAGCTGCAGTACACGAGTTATTTCAAAAATCACAACACGTTATCCATCACTTTCTAAAATGAGCAAAGTTATATATTTCAACAGTTTTGTTTCGAGATTTATTCTAAGTGAAATTGTAATTATTATTTTTAAAACTGCGACTGATATTTTTAAAATTTAAAAATAACAAGTATTTTAAAAATATCAGTTATAATTTTAAAAATAATAATTTTAGTTTCAATCGATACAAAATTCGATATATAAATTACCGGAACACCAACTTTTATTCTTCTAAAATATGTACCATATTGCTACAATAAATGTACTTCATTTCTTAAGGTAAAAAACATTTGTGGAACAATTCTTGGACCGCGCTGCCATCATCCCTACGAAACATAATTTTGTGTAGTTGAGCTGGATTGAAAATGTACTGTTAATTAAATATTTAAAATTTTAATTACAATAGAGGGCTAAGAGATAGATAATTATAAAGAATATCCACTCATCTACCACATGCTCGAAGCAATCTAATGCTTGTTTTAAGCGACTAATTAGTACATATAATCATCAAAGTAATTTATTTTAGTAATTTTTAACTTTCAATACAAAAATTCATGGCATTAATTTACTTCTATTTGTATTTAGTAGCTTAAAGTATGAATCTGATCAATTTAAACATGCATCAGATTGCATCCATGAGCTAAAGCTTTTTAAATAAAGAAGCAAACTTTTTTTGAACCATCAATTGACCCAACTACAAACTGTACTTTATTACTTCTCCCTAAATTGAAATTTGTTAGGTGTTCTTAGCCAAAATGAGGTCTAAATTTAGTTTAAGTGCTAATATCGGTTTCTAAATTTAATAATTATTATAGTCAGTTGTAGAGAAGTCTCATTTGGTATAAATAATTCGGATGATGAATTTTTTTTATAAAAAAATTGAATTAAAATATTTATAGGTAATCTCTAATCTGAGTTATTAAGTAACATAATCAACATCTACAGTTTTTTTTTTAAGAATTTTTTGGTTGAAAAAAATGGAAACCAAATTCCATTAAAATAAAACAGAAATGGTGACATAAGAAATCTGTGTGTGACGCACTCAGTTTCCGTTTTTTGTTTGGAAGCCAAATAACGGCATTGTCTCATGATTGTGTTTTGGTCTTTTTCTTGCGGCCGAAGAAGCCTGTCTCTCACACTTTCACACTCACGCCACCATTTTCTCCCCCTTCTTTATCCCACTTTCTCCCTTCTCAATCTCTCTAAAATCGATGGCTATGCCCACAACGACATACCCACATAAAAGTTCAAAGGAAAACAAAAACCCTTTAAAGGCTGCTTATTCCGATTCAGAGAAATCAGGGTCGGAAGCACGCAATTCAAGCTCCGATAGCCTATTAATAATGGGTGTGAAAACAGGCGTTGCACAAGTGGGGCAGAAGAAGAGCAGAAACGGGACTGTGAAAAATGGAAAGGGTAGTAGCAGTATTAATGTAGGCGACGGTGGCGCTGGTGAATCAGAGCATGGGATGCACATATGGACCGAAAGAGAAAGGAGGAAGAAGATGAGGAACATGTTCTCTAGTCTTCACTCTTTGCTTCCTCATCTTCCTGCTAAGGTACTTGTTACATATATATCAATACTGGTTATTAGAGAAGGTGGTCAACAAACTAAAAAGCATTAGTATTAAGAAACCAAAGTGCATTCTGTCTTGCTACACGCTTTTTTGTGATCGGATGAACATATGTTTCTTACGGATCGTTACTGTATTGGAACTTCAAATTCGGAGAATTTGGTGAAATTTCTATAGGTTTGCATTCATTTGTGACTACTTCAACTGTGAAATAACCTGCTACAATTACCAACTAATTACCATGAAGCAAGTGGGAGATGGGGCTTCGAACCCCACTTTCTACCAGCCTTCCTCCCTTATACGTACAATGAATTATGACCCTCTTTCAATACCAAACAAAATTACTTTAATTGTGAAATGTTCTTGCAATTTATTAGAATTCAGTATCACAAAAGCAGTAAGAATCAATTCGATTTTCCTTTTCTTTCTTCTTTATTCCCATATTACGCTTTTGAATTTACCTAAGGCCCAATGGCATGACCAGCCAGCGGCTTGCATTTAAGCCTTTACTTAGAAATTTCGGTTGCTCCAATACATTTTTTTTTTTTTTGTTTGGTAATGGCCAAAGATTGATAATTCCTTCAGTTTGAAATAATGGGAATTTTGAAAAAATCTGTGATATGATGCATGGTCAAAGTGCAACCTTGTTAAGCTTCATAAATTAAGTTTGGCTAATAATTCCATCTATAATCACACCTCCCAATTTTATTCTTCTGCAGGCAGACAAGTCCTCCATTGTTGATGAAGCTGTGAATTACATCCAAACTCTCCAAGAAACTATCCAAGCACTAGAGAAACAAAGGCTTGAAAAACTCCAGGGGACAACAAGTGTTGTTGACTGTGAACCAGCAGCAGTGATCACATCCCAAACACAAGCGCTGGAATCCAGAGAAGCATTTTTGGCAGCTCAAGGACCATTGGGAAAGAGCTTCTCCATGGCCTCGAGCATGCTTTGTCCACAGCATCATGTCCTTCCTCCACCAGCTTGCTTTCAGACATGGTTTTCTCCAAATGTTGTCATGAACATGTGTGATGGTGATGCACACTTCAGCGTATGCTCGACTCATAAGCCGGGAATTCTTGCTGCCATCTTTTACATACTAGAGAAGCACAATTTGGAGGTCTTATCTGCTCATGTCTCATCAGATCAATATTTCAGCCTTTACATGATCCATGCTCGGGTAAGTATATAGAAACTTGGCTTCTTCTGTTTTTTCAATTTTTTTTTTTCTCCTTGTCCTCTCTTTTTTGTGACTTGTGGCGAGTTGAAAATTTTTTTTGATATGTGATTGAAATTAACGATGAAACTACAATTACACATGCATCGAATGATAATGTGAACTCGCATTTGGACGTATCAATTGTCAAATTGATCCTTGTAGTGGATTTCTGTATTTTATTAGAACAAAAGGTAAAGGTTACCATGTAAGAATCCTAATTAAGTACCTCCAGCACAAGAAATGACCTGTAGTTAAAAAAAAAAAAAAAGGAGATTCTGACCAAAGTTATAGTAGCTATGCAACAAGATTGAATCGTCTGAATTGTGTCTTGCTTTGCTAATCTGCATGCTTGTTTTCATTCATGATGGCTAATGCATGAGGCATTGCGCAATGTTGCCGGCCGGCTCATATCAAATGTGTTCCTAATTGTTCAATACTTATAAGTACAACAGTTCGGTGTCAACTATTTGGGCTTCCTTTTGTAAGACAAAAGTAACAAAGCCGAACAGATTAGGATGAAGATTAGTCGGGAGTGCTGCACAAGGCTTGTGCGTTCATTCGTTGCTTGTGTTTATTTGATTGTAAGAGCTCGATTGCGTGACTTAACCTTAAAAGAGTATGTGAGTTACACAATTCGTCATTTAATGGCATCCAACGACTCATATATTTTATTTTATTTTTTTAATTTAACTAGTTCACGAATCATCATATCATTACATACTTACGTATTTTGTTAAAGTTCAACTACCTAAAATTTTTGTAAGGGCTTGAATAGGTATACCGGTGCACCAAGGTAATAAAATAATATTTGTTCCCTTTTTTTGTTTTGTTTTATTATTTTTTTTTAAGAAAATTAAAACTTAGGGTGTTATCTAAAACATACAATGTAGACACCATATCAGATTTTTTACAAAAAAAAAAAAAAAATTTCCTTGCTAAGGTAGTACAAAAAATTATTATTATATTATATGTGTGTATAAATGTGTATATAAAATACGTGTACATACCGTTTCTCCTTTTGTAATTGTTAAATGTAAAATTAAAGTTTCTAATAACAGTGGGCGGCTTCTATGTTCAGGCAGCTAGAGCCTTCGAAGAGTATCCAGAGGCATTGTCTGTAGAAGACACATTTAAACTAGCAGCAGGAGAGATGAACTTATGGCTTTTGTCATGTTGATTCCTGAGATGAAAGAAGAATTAATGATTACTCTAGCTAGTTTGGTGTTTCGTTTTCCGAACAAGGACTGCTTTCTTCTTGCAATAAATGTGCATATACTCTACCGGCTAGACAGGCGAAATGGTTAGCTTTTTATAGCCAATGAAAAGCGATGTTCCAACCAGTGAATTACACACATTCAATTCAAATCTTTGCGAAATCGGAGAAGTTTTTGTAATAAATGCAACCTCAGTCAAGAAATTTTGAGCACATACAGATATAAGATGAGACAAAATTGAAACAATTCACAATCATAATGGCTCTATTTTTTCCTTTTAATTTTATGAACTAGAACCGTCGTTCCTGAAGATGACTCCGACATGAATGAGTCAAACTTTATGAGTTAATACTCTTCATCGGAAAAGTTATCAGCTAATATCTATAAATTTGCTATCATATGATCACTACCTGAATTCTGGGTCTTGATTCAACCTGTTGCTAGTCCAATGCTTAGTATCGTTCTGTTCCCCAACAATTTAGTATGCGTTTTTGTTTTTTGAGCAACAATTTACTGCGGTAAAAAAGCATTTTAGTATACGAATCTCCTACATGTATTTGTATGAAGTTTTATACTCTTACATTTGTAGAGTTTTAGTAAAGAAACTATTTTTAAAATTCAAACACGTGATTACCAAATCACAATAAAATAATATTTCTATTATATTAATGCTCGACCTTCCACTTTTGACAGTACATTAATACAAATTCTCTGAAAAATTGGACTAACACATTTCTCTTCCTTCTTTTATTTTTTTTTATTTTTTATTATCAATAATTTGTTTTATTAAAAAACAATAAAAAATAAATAAGGACTATATTTTGTTGTAAGAAAAATTTTTATACGAATAATACTAAAGCAATTATAGGAACAAAAGAAATTTTAATGAGATTGTGGGGCAACATAAAAATTCAAAAGAGGAAAAAGATGAGTTTATATCAAAGTTAAGTTTACATTTATACATTAAAAAAAAAAATACTTATATGGTCAGGACAGGGGGCAACCGCACACTTTCATAGTTCTCTAATAGGGAGAAAAGATACAACAGATAGTTATGTTTCTCTAAATAGTCACTTTGATCAATTAATGCAAAAATATTCGCTATAAATGGTATCTCATTTTAGACAACTGTTATTTATTTATTTATTTATTTTTTCTTTGCCCTTATCATTTGTTAGTTTTAACATACTTCGCTATTCAAGTTGTCCTTCGTATGTTTTCAATTCTTTTCCGATTGATATTAGCTTCAACGTAATCTTTTATTAGCAAGATTTTCTATTTCTTGGTATAAATTGAATGGATTTAAGTTGTGATTAGCCCCATATGATGAGCCGTGCGGCTAACTAAGGGATAAGTCTTCTGAAAGTTCTAAATTTTTGGGTATTTTTACAATTGATTTTTTTTTTTCAGTTTCGAAGTCAGTATTAAATCTTTAATTTCCATTTCGTGTTAATTTTTTAGACAGGATTATTTGGTAGAATTATTAGATATGTAATTTGACCTAACAAACTTAGTACAAAAAATACCCAAACAAGCTCTAAAATATGTTCACGTGCATATTTTGTTAGATTTTTCTAATTTCTTCTTTGTATAAAAGGAAAAAACTCTATTTTTTTTTTCCAAGTTCATGTGGAAAAAATTAAAGTTTTTGTGTTTTATATGTAGTAGAAATGAAGAAAAAATAATGCAATAAGTATACACATATATTTTTGCGTTTTTAGTATGTATATATATATATATATATATTTTTTTTTTTCATTTAATTCAAATTTTAATAAAAAAAACACTTATAAAATAGAAATTTTAAAAGTTTGGAACTTATTTAAGAACTTAAAAATATTTAGAACTCAATTACAAAAATTTTAAAAATTTAAAACTTTCAGAAGAGTTATCATACAGAATAACACATATTTAAGTGGATTTTTACACCTAAGTCGTAAACTTTTAATTTTATCAATTGAATTTTTATACTTTTGATTGCTGTTACAATTAAATTTTTCTATCAATTTGACTGTTAAAAATATATTTGATTTAAGAGATTTAAAAGGTATTTAACATAATAGTCTAATATAATTTTTACGGTTAAATCAACGGAATAATTCAACTGTGAAAGATTAAAAAAATATACAACTAAATTTAAAATAAGTGTTATTCGGTTCTAACGCCAACTATACTAACACAAGTGTAACAGGAACCTGGCCACCATGTGGTGGCCTAAGCGTACAAAAAGGCAGTTATTTGTTTGCCTTTTGTTTCTTCCTGCAGGGATATGCATGCTGATATGAGTCAAATCAAAAGCAGATGGCTTGCTAATCCAGAGACCTGAAGTAAAGAAGACCCCTGTTATTGAAGATTGCATTTACTTTTAAGACCTACCCAATCTCGCGTCTGAAAATCATGGCCAATGTAGTGACATTTGAGTCTGACCCCTCACACCCATCCCCTCCCCAGAAAAAACAGCTACTTGTGGTGGCACATTCATGACAGCCGCCACTGGGTCCAAGAAGCAATAATCGTCTGTCCAGGTAGCTTTGTAGCGCCGAAGTTGAGGACAATGGAGCTGGCCCCTCCTGATCCGACAAAAGGCCAATGAAAATTACAGTGAAATGTAGTGGCTAGGGAGGACCATCCAGAGTGGCGTGACATTTAACCCAAAAAAAAAAAATTAAATAAATAAAATTTTAAATCAAAAGTTAAGATAATATTAATTATATTTAAAATAAAATTAAGTGCATTTAATATTTAATTTTTTTTTATTTTTATTAAGAAATCTTGAGTTATATGATTTAAGTAATTCTCTTATTTATATTTTTTTGATCAAAAATGTTTTATTATTTCAGTTGTCCTTTTTAGCATAAACATGAAAGATAGAATGATAGGCCTGGCCATGGTCTAGTGGGCCGCCTGGGATGGTGGCCCATTGGGCAGGAAGCTTAATTAGCAGGCTTAAAAAAAGGGGTTTTAATCACCCTTTTAACCTATTCCAAAAAAAAAAAAAGTCACCCTATTAATAAAAAAAAAAAAGTTAATTCTAGAAAGATGGTATGGAGTTACAAGTAAATATTGATACAGACTGTAGGAATTTATTATCGTTTAATTAGAAGTATTGAATTTGAATCTTGAGAATGCAGCTGTGTTAAAGTAGAAAACTTTTATCATCTTTTGGGATCCTACTTGAGTCGGTCCCGATTAGTTAATCTAATAGGTGGAATACTAAGCGATTTCAGACAAAAAAAAAGAAGAGAGTATAAAATTTATGAGAATAGAAAGAATTATCTTTTTTTTATATAATTCATAATTTAATGGTTTCCTAATAAATTTAAAAAAAAGGTGTTCTGCTCTAAATTCGGTCCGATATGAAAATTGTCGCCATATATATGGAAGACACATATGATTTTCAACTCAGATCGAGCTTGGATTTAAATAAACAAAGGGGTTTGCAGTAGGCTTGATTCAACTTTACCCAACTTATAAAAAAAATAGGCATAAATACAAATAATGACCAACGAAAATAAGTAAAGAAGCCAATGACGGCAAAAAAAGAAATTTTAGTAATCATATATACTGTTTTCCGAACTATAAGAGTTTCTACAGTGCAAATTATAAACATATTTTTTCTACTGTTATATACATACAAATACAATAAAGATGCTAAGTTTCAGTTTTTTTTTTATTGAAAAAAAACATGTATTGCTGACATGTACGTTATCGCATTTGTGAATTGAAATTAGAGGTCACTCGTTATTATCCTTATTCAACCGACCCTATAAGAAGTCATCTACTATCTGAGTACTGTTGGGGTCGAACGTGACTCTTTCAAGTAGACTACGGTGTTCATAAGTTATAAACTAACACCAGCATGAGCAACTTTGTTGCTATTGCGTCAAAAGTTATTGCTTCCAACTTATGCAGGTTGAGACTTAAATCCGAATCGAATATAAAGAAAGTACACCAAGTAACTATCAAACTATCGCCTTTACACTGTGTTTGGATAAAATTCTTGAGGGAGAGGAAAGTGAGGGAGATGAAAGTGGAGGAGAGGATCATTAGAGGAAGAGAATATTTTCTATCCTCTCTTGTGTTTGGAAAGAGGTGATGAGAGGGAGGAAAATTATAAATTCTTTTGTTTGGGAAATGGTGGAAAGTGAGGGAGAAAAATATAAAATATGTTGAAATAACAATTTTATCCTTCATAATAAATTCTATTATAATATTTTGTTTAGGTAAAATTGTAATTTTTAAATTATATAAGGGTAATTGAGTCATTTAATAAATTTAGTATGAGAACTAACAACTTTCCTCCCATTTTTGGGAGGATTGGTTTTGGTGGGGTAGGGAGGATTAGAGGAATTAGAAACTTTCCTCTCCCCCACTTTTCAAACATTTTCCAAACACAACAATTTACCTTAATTCTCTCACTTTCCTCTCCCTCTCCCCACTTTCCCCCCTCCCAAACACAGCATTAGTAGTAAATGTTAATTTTCAAGAACTCATGGGCACAGTGAATTTGATATGTCTTAGACACTGGACTATATCATGAGTGTTAATTCCCATAACGATATAGCCAAACAAGGAGGTCAATGAAACGATGGAAGTTTGAGCTTGGTGTTTCTCGTCTTTTACAAGAAATTTTACTTATAAATGGGATCATTTTAGAACTTGTCAAGTAGTGTTCTCAGCTACAATTATTGGGAGAACAATACCTAATCTTTTAGCGTTCCATTTTACAGTCAAATAAAATGCAAACTCGCATCTCTTGTGTTGTAAATTGATCATCTATATAATGAAACTCTTTTAATATGTCAAAAAAATAAAAAAAAACTCTTTCAAAGAATAATTAAATTCATTATTCAAAATAATAATTTATTGATAATCCAATAATTCTCTAATTCGAGTTTGAGTCCTTATGCCACTATTCTATTTTTAAAAAAATGAAATGTTTGAAGGTACGGTATCTAAATTTTAATAGAAATCAATGAATTTTAAACTTGTTAACATAGAAGTTGAGTATATTGAAGTCTATTCAAGTTTAGTAGTAATTGAGTGATAAATTCTTTATAAAAAAAATTAAATAAAAATATTAATAAATAACTTTCGATATAAACTATTAGTGCGATGACCTCATACTAATAATATAAATTTTTTAATGTGTTAAAAAAATTAAATTGATTATTTCGATGACGTCACTATAATCAACAATTGCCACATTACTTTGTGGAAATTATTTCCAACCTAGTCTCCTAATTGCAGGCTTTGGATCCACATTCATCCAGCTTAAAGTTAGAGGTTTTGATGTGTCACCCCGAGTAATTGTTAGGTAGGAAAGGGTAACTCTTGCTTACTCAAGCATGTTTAGTTTTACTGTTATTGATTGTTAATTATTGTTATTAATTGTTATTACTGATGAATAAAATAAAATTGAGTCTTTGGTTAAATTAACACTGGTTAATTGCTGTTAAAATAGTAAAATGATTATTTTAAACATTCTGTTTCTATTTTATTATAATAGATAAATGTTTTAACTTTACTTAATGTAAACTAATCTTGTAATATATTTATAAATAAAAATTTATATGAGTTTTTAAGAACAACTACAATTATAATAATTACATAAAAAATCTTGATTATTGTTTATAAAACAGTAACAAAAAATTATTATTATTGTGTATGACAGAATAATATTATTTTTACTATTTGAGTTATTGTTTACACGCAAAAAATATCAATAGTTTTTCAAATGAAGCAATATTTATAATAAAAATAATATTTATAAAAATAATAATATTTATTATAAACTATATTTCATTTAATTCAATTCAATTGCTATTGGATAGAAAGCCATGTATTTATCAAAATAGTATTATTTTTATTTCATAAATTAATATTTACGAATAAAATAACATTAAAGAGATTATTTTTACATGAAAAAAGTTAGAAAAAAAAAATACTAATACCCAATTGTTTTGACATAGCAGTGTATTAACATTTTATACAAAACGACAAGCATGCGGTGGCCTTGCCGCAGTGGTAATTTTAGCACTTTGCTGTGTATGAATCCTTTAAGGTCAAATTTTTAATTTTAATTTTTATCAGTAAACTGTTGAAAACTAAAAGTAACTTATAATCACTTTTTCAATCAGCTATTTTTCAAGCCCTTTAATAATAATCAGTAGTTTTTTAAAAATTTTACCAAATAACACGATAGTTACCTTTTGAAAAAGCAACTATCACGTCATCCTTAAAAAGTAAAATCAAACACCCCTTAATAATAAAAAAAAAAATCGAGGTAGTTTCGGTGAGGCATCAAAATTTAAATAAAATAATATGAGTGATTGGATAATTGAATTATAAAAAAATAAAAAAATTAATTATTATATATTATTAAATTAAATTGTATTATTATTTATTTAAAATTATGTAAATAAATTTTAATAAAATTATAATAACTTGAAAATAAAAATAATGAAATAAAAAAACACCTCTATTATCCTATTCATCAGATCCTGCCAATGGAAGGGAAAATGTCAAGCGAAATTTAAAAATCATAAACGGAGAAGAAAATATCTCATTTGGAATTTATCCGCTTGGCACTTTTTGTGATCTCTGACGGCTTTTGGTTTTTGGAATAGGAATCTGAGCCAAAAGTTCCATATCCTTGGTTAAAAAAAAAAAAAAAAAATCTGCTCACGTTATGTTATTGGAAGACCTGAATTCCATCTTAAATACAAGGTAATTATATCAATTTCACCCATCATTTTTATCTTTTTAAAAATTTCACTCACAAACTTTTATGTTTTAAATTCTACATTTTATATTTCTGGCGTCAATAATTTTCACCCTCTTTCTTTAATTTGTTATTAAATTTAATATTTATCAGTTCAGTTATCGTCATATCATCTAATTTAAATGACATATCAGTATAAAGTAATAACTTGACATTTAATAAAGTGATAACTTGTCATATCTTGTTCTTTTCTGATTAATTTTGTTCAGACATTTACTTGTTATAGTCTATACAAATAATAGATTCTTTATTTTTATTTTTATTTTTAACTTTATAAAATTATAAATAATATTTTTTTAAATTTTTTTGAAAGTTACAATATTTGAAAAATTATTTTTAAAAAAATTATTAAATATCGCGTCATCACTTTATACTAACATGTCATTTAAATTAGATGACATAACAATAATTAGACTGATTAATACTAAATTCAACGGTAAACTAACGGAGGAGGAAGAAAAAGACTGATAGTAAAAACGTAGAGGGTAAAATTTAAAATATAAAAATATTATGAGTAAAATTTTTAAAAAAATTAAAAATAGAGGGTGAAATCGATGTATTTACCTAAACACAAAGCAAAACCAAAAGATAAAAAAACAAAGTACTATACAATTAAAAAATGTATCAAGCTATTAAACCATGGATTAGATAATGCCCCGCTTGCAACTGTTGTTAACCCGTGATTTTCATTAATGAATGATGCATTATCCGTCAAAAAAAAAAAAACAAGAGATAATGCTCCGGTTGCAGCCAACCAACATCAACCATCTTTGAATCCCTTGACATTAATCATCTTCTTTGAATTCGTTGGCATTAATCATCAGAAGATCCGACTAAGTCGCTGCAAATCCAAAAATAAGCACCTATTGCTCTAGATGGTATTGTAACAACAAAAACTCATTAATGAAAAGTAAGGGGAATTAAGTGGATACACATACGCCCACTCAATTCCACTAATTTAATGCACTCTCCACCACTCTATATAGAATTAGAATATTATATTAATGTTAGCAATGCGTGAAAGCCTCACAAAATAAAAGGATATAAAAGAAAATTTATAATTTAACTCGTTTGGGTTAAATTATTTCAATTTTAAATGTAAATAGAAAAAAAAATTAAGTGAGACTTATTTAAAATTAAACAATAAAATAATAAAAGCAAGGAAAAATGTGCATCCTGTAAATAACTTAATAGACAGAATACATAAAATTATGACAGTTTACTCTTTTCAACTAAAACTACATCCACAAATTAATAAAACAAAAAACAAAATCATGTGGCTTATTCTCTTCAGCTAGAAGAGAAAAATACACTTGTCACTTAACATCATTGTCGCGTAAAAAATAAAATAGAAATTTTTTTTAAATAAAATAATTATGAAAATATGATGGATTACAAACAAAAACCTGATATATGTAACATTTTGCCATTCCAAAATCTGATTGGTGACATATATGCATGTACTTGGATATTATTTTTTTCTTACCAAAAAAAGAAAAAAAAAGTCTTATTTTCTAGAAGTCCCATTATGCCAGCTGCCTGCTAGTTGCTCCTCTCTCTCTCTCTCTCTCTCTCTCCCTAAACCCCACTCACTTTGGCACTCAGACTCACTACGTTCACACTCTATTTTCACTTAAAAAAAAGCGTGCAAATCTGATTGAAATACTTTGATTTTTTTTATATGTTTAAAAAGAGTAATTAATTATTAATTTTTAATAATTATTATAATAAAAAATAATTAAAAAAAATTTATATTTTAATTTTTTATTATTTTTTGTCAATAAAATTATAATAATTTAATAATTAATTATTTTTTAAATATATCAAAACAAATTACCAAGACATTTCAATCGGACTCCAAAACCAAACTCTTTCACTTAACACTGCCTCGTTTCTATGATCTTTACATTACTGTTACGTGGTTCTTCCTGTGTCTCACTTTCGTTATGTTTGTTTTCCTCTCTGTGTCTAGCATGTAAGAGAATTACTGGCCAAAAGTTAGAGCTTTGAATGAGAGAACCGAAGACACAGAGATGTCTCATTCTTTCTTGAACGATCAGCTGTCGAAGAAGACATCAATTTTCGGTTTGCGTTTGTGGGTTGTTCTTGGAATCTGTGTCGGAGCTGCCTTTGTTCTTGTTCTGTTCCTTATATCTCTCTGGTTCACCTCTAGACGCAACAAGAAGACCAACAAGAACGGTTCTCTGTCCACGGTCAAGGCTTCTGTTCACAACGCTACAATCCCAAACGTCTCCAAGGAAATCCAGGAGATTCGGATAGACCCGACCCACCCGCCTTCCGATGCAAAAAGGCAGAATCTGGAGCCAGCACCGGAATCGGAGCCAGCCCCGCTTCTGCAGCATGAAGAAGAGGCCAGTCCTGTTAGTGGACGAAATAGAATTCACGTTGATAGTGGGAAAGATCATCGGATTGCGTACCCGGAGCGAGCCGGCGGGTCCGGCGGGGATAGCCGGTCCGGCCCTCGCTCCGGTGATCAGGCGGTTCCTGCCATTTCGGTGCCGGAAGTTTCGCATTTGGGGTGGGGCCATTGGTACACTCTCAGGGAGCTTGAGGTCTCCACAAATGGGTTTGCTGATGAGAATGTGATTGGCGAAGGCGGCTACGGGATCGTTTACCGTGGCATTTTGGAGGATAACACTAAAGTTGCTGTCAAAAATTTGCTCAACAACAGGTTATGCCAAACTCATTGTTAGCAAGACTGGAACGTTTATCTGTCCTTTTTTTTTTTTTTTTTTAATTCAACATATCTTTCACAATTTAACAGTACATATCACTGCGTATTTATCACGTATCTAATATCACGTAGCTAATATGTATCTGTATTAGTGATTCCTTTTTCATGGGATTCACCTCATTTTTGTCAGTGTGGGATCATCTGTTACCTACTCTGTTTAGGAGTCCAGCTGGGGCTTTTAATGCCTTTTCTGTACTTCTCCTGCGAGTGCTATGTGTGTTAAGTGACATTACTTTTCTGGTGCTTCATGCAGTTATGGTTTGGGAAATAAAGAGAGCTGCAGCTTGTTAAGGTTCTTAAAATTGATTGCTTTTAATGTAGGGGACAAGCTGAGAAGGAGTTTAAGGTTGAAGTTGAAGCAATTGGACGTGTACGACATAAGAATTTGGTGAGATTGCTTGGCTATTGTGCTGAGGGGGCTCATAGGTACTTTATTGTGAGATTCATGGCATTGTGCAATAAATCTATTTTTCAGTTTTTGCAGAGATGCAATTTTTACTCTGTGCTGAAGATATCAGAGTTTTTGAAGTAATGATGTCTGTAGATATACATTTATGAGATTGCATTTCAGTGTTGTGCTAACCATATTTCATTGTTTGTTGTAGGATGCTTGTTTATGAATATGTAGATAATGGAAACTTAGAACAGTGGCTTCATGGAGATGTTGGGCCTTGCAGCCCTTTAACATGGGAGATTCGCATGAATATAATTATGGGAACAGCAAAAGGGTAATTATCTGAATTTTGGGATTGTGGTTGAGTTTTAGTTATTTGAATTATTGGATAATTGTTTGTAAACATCATAAAAATTATAGGTTGACATACCTGCATGAGGGGCTTGAACCCAAGGTTGTTCATCGTGATATCAAGTCGAGCAACATTTTGCTTGATAAGCAGTGGAATTCTAAAGTATCAGATTTTGGCCTCGCAAAACTCTTGGGGTCAGAACGGAGTTATGTGACAACTCGTGTAATGGGAACATTTGGGTTAGTAAAACTTCTCAGTTGAAATTTTCCTCTCGCCTGTCTACTTGATTTGTAAAGCATATTATCTTGATCCATCAAAATGGAATGTCAATTATCTCCTGTTTTGCAGTTATGTGGCTCCAGAATATGCCAGTACTGGCATGTTGAATGAAAGAAGTGATATATACAGCTTTGGGATTCTTGTCATGGAGGTAATTTCTGGAAGAAATCCAGTTGATTATAGCCGTCCTCCAGGAGAGGTTTGTATTTCTCAACAAATACACGTGATGACATTATCTTTTGGCTAGTTTGATGACTTTTTCGTAAGAGTTATCCTCATATATATCTGTTTGCGAACCTACTTTTCAGGTAAACCTAGTCGAATGGCTTAAAACTATGGTTACAAATCGGAATGCTGAGGGAGTTTTGGATCCCAAAATGCCAGAGAAGCCTTCTTCAAGGGCACTGAAGCGTGCCCTTTTAGTAGCTCTGCGCTGTGTGGACCCAAATGCTCAGAAGAGGCCAAAGATGGGGCATGTTATTCATATGCTTGAAGCTGATGACTTCCCCTTCCGAGATGTAATTTCAAACCTTTTCTACATCTACTCATGTCTTGTTCGTAGTTTTTATGTGTGCATGTTTCTCTATTCCACTTTTCACATGTCTGTCTTGATCATGAAAATACTGCCTAGATCCATACATTATTATTTTTTGGTTCAAAAGTCCAGGCAGGGAAATTTAGTGCTTGTTTTCACATTTTGGTTTTTAGGGGGTGACATTTGTTGCAATTTGGTTAGATAACATAGGAGGGGTGCTCCTTGATAACTTTTTTGCTTATAACTCAGTGCAAGCTGTCCTAAGAAAGTGCTAGTACCAATTTATCTCTTGTACATATATTCCCTCATATGCATCTTTGTCTCTTATTGAGTTGCTTTTCTGCTCCTGGAAGTCAGGATCGTAAAGCTGGAAGAGAACATGGGCGTTGCCCCAATGATGGTGTGAGGATGGATAAGCATATAATTGAATCGGGTGACAGCAGTGGATATGAAAGTAGTGCTGCTCAAACCAATAGGTCATTGTGGAAAAAGCAAGAGCCTAAAGACTAGTAAATAACTTGGCCAGATTCATATATAATGTTAGCTTAATTATATATTTTTTGTCCAGCCCTTTTTTGCCATGCTCTGTATCCCATCTGGCATGTAATTGATGAAGTTATGTTCTCTGCCAAATGGGCCATTCTAAGTCATATGCATGAAGTCTGAATTTTGTTCCCCTCCACTGTGTTCTCTTCGCTGACATGCAATGAATGCGAGTCATATGCATTTGTTCGTGTCCACATTGGTGGTTCGAAATTGAAAAGTTAGGTGACATTATTCGCCGTCGGTACGCGGTTCCCCTTTTTTTTTTTTTTTTTTTTTCAATTTTATTATTATGGATAAATTATAGGAAGATGCTCTTGCTACCTATCTTTTTTAATAAGAATCCCCAGAAGGGGGACAAAATGTACTATAGTTTTTTTGAAACATGTAATATATTGTCAAAGAATATATAGTATATTTTTCATTCGAAAACACTTGCTAAACGACAAGTGATGAACACAATTAGGACACAATTAATAAAAAATATGCAATGCCACTAGATGGATGTGTAAGTCTAGAGAACTAATCTGTCTTTGTTTCCAATTCCACCCAATTGTGCACAAATGCCACCGGTTGCAATAAGACAACCTTATTGTCCAATTGGCTCCATCAAGCAAGAAAATCATCTATCCGCAAGTGTCTTTGAGGCATCGTTTGCCAAGCACTAGTGATAAGTACTTAGTGTAGATGGGGTATTTTCGATAGGCTTTTTAGCGTTTTTTTGGCTTTTACAGCACCAATTACCTTTACGTCCAAAGTTTAAAATGGCAAAAACTGAAACAACCACCCTAGAGAATTTCAGCAATAGCGCCATTACGTGCATCTTACTCACACAACTGTCGTTATTTCTCGCCCCTATTTCCTTGAAAACAAGACTCTTGGGAAGGTAGAAGCACTATCAATAAGCAACTGTTTGAGAAGAATTTAAAAGCTCTGTAACCGCTTATTTGGATAACACAATGTGGCAAATGCTTAGCAAGCAGCTCAAATGCTGCAAAATATCTTCCTGGTTATCAATTTTCCTTTCTTTTAATTTGTTGGCAATGGCCCATGTACCTTCAACTAGGATGATTCAACTTGGTGTATATTTTCATTCGTAATACCAATGGGCAGAAGCATGCCAATACGCGGTTAGTTACTGAATTTGCTTTCCATGATTCTGCATTGGCATAACATTGTATCTCACTTTCCAGGCAGTTCTTTCTTAAATTTTGTGGTTTTGACAGAAACAGGAGATAAAGTGGAAAATTCTGAAGGAATAATATTACAACGATAAGGTGGTGACTTCTAATTATTGATCTTATCCTTGCGGTTTAAGGGTTGGTACCTGAAGGCTACTACAGGACTTGATACTACGTGGCCGTCCTGATCACTCCATTTCAAGTAGCCATGGACTAGATCAGGTGCACGTTTATCAATCTCTATACTCACAGAGAAGGCTTGCCTTTGGTGCATTTTGGTAAAAGATAGTGTGGTTGGGCATACTGTGATTCTCATTCCTTGACCAGGAGGAATCTCTAGACTTGCGTGGTAAACAGCCATATGATTTCCCACATTTGTTACGATTCTGCTAAAGTTTCTTGTTGCAGGAGAGCCGACTTCATCGGTAAATGTAGCAAAGAATGAAGGGTAGTTCAGGTCCCTTTGTTCTTGGCTGCAATTCCATTTATTTTGCCCCATGACAGCTGTCATTTGTTCTCTACTGTAGTTGAGGCTACACAGGAATTCAACATAGTCCTGGAATTCCGTGTCGTAGATGAGTCCGGGATTCATGGCCCCATTTGGGTTGATATGTCCTGCCCCAAAATCTAAAGGTGTCGCCGGAAGGCCCGTTGATTCGTCTTGTATGGTTGTGCCATTTTTGTTTGTTGTATGTGCAGTGGTCATGATAGCTGAACGGATGGCTGCTGGACTCCATTCTGGATGGACCTTTTTGAGTAATGCTGCTACCCCGGCAACGTGGGGTGTTGCCATTGATGTGCCTGAATATAACGCATAGTTTGCCACCAAGTTATATTCGCCAAGTTGCATGAATGGTCTATTTGGTGCAACTGCTGCTAGTACATTCACCCCTGGAGCAAGAATGTCTGGTTTTAACACGTGGGGATTAACTGGGTCAGGTCCTCTCGAGGAAAAATCGGCCACTCGAGGTGCTAGCTTTGTTCCAAAATTGGTGTTCACGAACTTGATGCTTTTCACTTTGGTTGTGGCCGCCTTAGCCACATATTTTCTAACCAGATACCCAGAAACAGTTGGTAGAATCAGGATGGGAAAGGTGTATTCGTCTGGATCCAATTCAGGCATATCTGACATGAGTATCCCAGCATACGCACCTGCATTCTGAAGCTCCAACATTTGTTCATAGACATCAATATTTGTTCTATTATCGCAGAGGACTATCTTCCCACGAACCTCACTTCGATTTAATGTCCAGCATATTGCTTTGTTTTCATCTCCTTGACCGTAGTACAAAGGAACATCAGCAATGTAAATGCTCTCGGGGAAGAGCGATTTTCCTTCAACTGTTAGCCCATTTTCCAATGTCAATATAGCAGTGAAACTCCTATCTATTGTGCTTGCCCCAACTGTAGTGATCCAAGGTGCTCCGTTGTGTACGGATAGGTCAGTTCCATCATTACCAGCTGCACACACAACAAAAATCCCTTTTTTGATTGCTGAGAGAGAACCTATGGCTATCACATCACTGAAGTAAGGTACGTGATCAAATCCTAGAGACAATGACATGATGTCGACTCCATCAGCAATTGCTTGGTCCATTCCCGCAAGTACATCTGTTGCTGCACTTTCCTCTGTATCTGCTGCAAAAAGGACTTTGTACATGGCAATATGCGCAGCTGGTGCTGCTCCTCTAGCTGTACCTCTTGCGTATCCAAAATGACTTGCACCCTGCACATAAGCACCTGCAGCTGTTGATGATGTGTGAGTCCCATGACCAATAAAATCTCTAGCTGAGTCATAGTCATATTCTGTAGGAATTCTCCTGCCTGCAGCTTTGAGTCCTTTGCTGAAAGATCGAGCTCCAATGAGTTTCTTGTTGCAGTTAGCTGGGCTAAATGCCGTACCATTTTCACACTGCCCCTTCCATCTAATAGGCATTGGCAGCATTCCTTTGTCACGAAAGCTTTCACTTTCAGGCCAAATTCCAGTATCAATGATTCCAATGATCACTCCTTCACCATATGAAGCAGTAGGCCACAGGCCATGCTTATGGTTCAGTCCGAGAAAGGAGGGGCTGTGCGTGGTGAATAGCTTGCCAAAGGATTCTCGATTTGTGACAACATGAGCTGCGGACTTCTCAATCTCAGCTAGCTGTGATCGTGTGAGTCTGGCGCTAAAACCCTGCAGCACATGGTTATAGGAATAGAGCAGCAATTCTTTCTCATCTCCTGAATTTAACAACGACTTCAGGATGGAGCCGTACCATGACTCGTGTGTTAAGAAAGTTTCAGGCTTGTGAGAAGGGTCCATGTGGATAGTATATGTCTCAGGTTTTTCATTTTCAAGGACTGCATTACTGCTTCCCAATAGCAATAACAGTAGCCAATACAACACATTGGTCGACAACGCCATCTTTTTTCTTTTCTTTTTTTTCTCTCTAGGCTAATTAATAGTTAAGGAGCATATTGTGGAAATTGATGAGAACTGTTATATATAGATTATTGCTATACAGCTACTTAAAGCTGTAGCAAATGTTTGAATTCACCAAGTGAGCTGGCTGTAGAACACGAATCCTTCTTTCTCAGCAGATGTTTCCCAGGAAAAAAGCAACCATCAGAATGTTTGTATGCCGATACCATTTGGGATCTTTGTCGCTCTTAGTTTTGCGAATGGTTTTAGCATTCAAATTACCAATCCACGAAATTATCTGGCTTCCAGCTAATGCCTTTTTGCTAATGTGAAGGAAGTTGCCTTATAACCTTTGGACTTATTTTGCCAACAATAGTGCTTTATTTATGAAAATAAAATCTTATAATTTTTTTTTTCGTGTGACAATTGGTTCAGGAATCCATTTAACGACATTATTTGGAAGAAGTATTTAGTTTGTATGATTTATTTATAAAATTTTTTAGTTAGAACATTGTAATCCATTACCAAGGGATACAGCGATTAATGTTGAATTCTAAAATGATTTATCCTTTTCAAGTTGAATACCCAGGACATTGATCCTTATATTATCCTTTTACTTTCTTTGTTGATAAATACATTTTTTTAATTCTGTTGGAAATGAATTGTCCCACACATCGGTTGGAAAAAGAAAAAAATGAAAAGAATATAATTTTGAGTATAAGTTGATTAAAGTGATTTAAATTATTTTAAGAAGACAACGAACCCGTTAAATGAAATTAAATGAATTTAAAATAAATCTGATTTAATACTTTCCTACCTGTAAGAGCCAATGCCACAAAAAATATAACGTAGTATTAGAGCCTGAACCCGTTTAACCGGTTTGAAAAGATCCTGAATGAGTATTTGAGATGATATTTCTAAATAAGACCTATATTAGAGACAATGACCTCTTATTAAGGCTTATATGATTAGACAAGTGACAACTTACTATCAAAAATTTTAATTATACTTGAGGGGAGTGATGGAAATGAACTGTTCCACGTCGGTTGAAAAACAAAATGAAAAGAATATGAGTTTAAGGGTTAAGTTTGTTAAAGTAATTTAAGTTATTTTAATAAAATAATGAATCCGTTAAATAAAATTAAATAAATTTAAAATAAATTTAATTAAATACTCTCTTATTCGTAAAAGCACACGCTACAAAAAAAAAATATAATAAATTCTTTAATAACTTCAATGCGTAATTTTGTCATTTTGCCATTTCAATTCCATTTTTTTTTGTTCTTGGTGTTTGCTCTGAGGACGCTGTCAATGGCAAGCTGGTGGGTTTTGGGTGGTCTTTGCTGTCATTAACATAACATTATCTTGGTTGTACCAAAAAGAAAAAAAAAAAAAAAAGAGCTTTCAATGTTAACTTGTTTGATGATACAGAAAAACTAAATGGTAGAAAGTTTAACAAAAAAACAAAACACAGAAGGATGTCAGACGACTCAAGAGTTATCAAGGTTAGCCATTAATGTGTCGGTTCTCATTTGTGATGTATCTGATTCAATTTTAACTACGGTCGATAGTTTCTCTATGAGAATTTTTGTTACCAATAAAATTGAAAAACCAGTCAATTCAGTTTGGCGTGCATTAGGTGGATGGAGGGAGATCCATGCAGAGTAGACAACTTTAAATGCCGTATTGCATGGTTACTCTTTTTTACTATTTAAGGGTGTTTGAGTTAACTTTTAAAATGAGTATATTTATATTTTATTTTTAAAAAGTAAGAAAATAAGTGTTTGGTTAATTTTTTTGAGTTACTGTTTGATTTTACTTATTTCTTTATATGATATTTAAAAAGAAACTGATTGAAAAGTAACTAAAAATTATTTTTTACTGTTTTTTGAATTATTTTTTAATTTTTGATATTAACAATAATTTATATAAACTAAAATGCTCTCAAATAATATTTATATAAATTCATAATTTTTTTACTTACAACTTAAATATGATTTGTTAGTAGTTCTTAAACTTTATTAATATTTATATAAACGTAACATTTTTATTTTTTTAATAATTCGTAAATATTTTTTTACTTTAAATTTTCATTAATATTGATATTTAAAAAATATTTCAAAAATTATATTTTTATTATCTAATAAACATTAATATTTGTTTGAAAAAATAAAAATTAAGTGAAAAAATTCTTAATATTATTTATAAAATATTTATTCTAAAAATAAAAATTATAAAATATAAAGATAATTTTGTTAATATAATATATTAATATAAATTAAATATCAAAATCAGTTATTTAGTTATTTAATAGTAACTGCAAATACAAAATTAATCAAACACTTTATTAGTTTTTTTAGTGATTAGTACTAGGTAACAACAATCAGCAATCTGTAGCAGCAATCAGTAATAGCAATATTGAACAGGTAAACCAAACAGGCCATAAAATTAAGTAGTTAGTCTTTTATTGTACATTTCAATAATAAAAATTTAAGATTTTTATCATGAAAATCTTAAATTTTAATCTTGAGAAGGGGATGTGGGGTTTATCTATCTATGAGAATGAGGAAAGCTATCTCATTGTACATCTCATGGCCGACCCAATGAACATCTTAATACACAAAAAAAAAAAAAAAATTATAGCTATCTTGCTCCTTATCAAGGTTACTTACGTGATTCGTTTGGTGCAATTCAATATTACTTTTCCCAACTCAGAGCTAAATTTTGCTTGTTAAATTATCCATATGGACCAGGTCATCTAATTTCAATGATCTAGACTACCAAGGCCCCCTCTGCTTTAACAGGGTTAGCAGCAGCCGCACTAAGGAAAGCCATTTACCTAAAGGTAACAAAGTAAAATTTTCTCTAGGTTGTTTGGTAATTGGTTAAATTAACTGATAATTTATGATAAAATTTAAAAATTCTCACTAAAGGTATGTTTTTTATTCATATGCATATTCAATAATCTGTTATTGTAAATGAGAGTAATAACTATATTTTATAAAAATTAAAGAAATAATTTGTGTATATTGTAACCAGGTTTCCCCCCCCCCCTCTAGCTATATATTAAAAAAAAATCAATTTAGTGATTAAAAAAAATGAGAGAGTACTAATACTGTAGATGTAAAGCTGCACACTGTTAAAGAAATATACAAAACTTGAAAAAAAGCGACTTGTATGAGGGGTTAACCTCCTCAAATTAATTTTTGAATAAAACAAATTTTTATTGGATGAATATATCAAAAGAAGAACAAAAAAAAAAGTATTTGTTAATTTTATTTATTTTTTAAGTGAGTAAAATTCACTTATAATCTAATTTTTATATAATTTATTTTTTTATTTTTTATTTTGAGTAGACTCCGTTCATTATATAATATAAAATTATAAATAAATTATACTCACTAAAATATATGAATCAAATTAGAAATCTCTCAAAAGAAAAGCTTACATAAGTTCAAACATCTCTAAAATGAGAAGCGTTTACAAACATTTTCTGTGCATACTATATACATTAGATGGAGGACTGGGATACCTTGGAATTCTCGAATGTGATAATCCAATTTACAGAGCTACTATTTCGAAGACTTTTAACTAAAGACCCATTTGGTTACGTTAATTTTTCTTTTTTGCTATTTTCTGTTATTTATTGCTACGTTTTTGTTGTTTGCAGTACATTATCTCTTGTTTACTATCTTCTTTTGTTTCTTGTTACCATTTTTTTTCTTAACAACATTTCTTTGGGAATTACCAACCATCGTACAATCCATACTACTGTATGGTCAAGAAAAGAAACAAGAACTTTTCAAAAAAAGAATAGGAAGAAGAAAACAATCTAAAAACTTTTGTTTCCTTTGGTTTCCTGGGTTTTTTAAGGTACCAATCGTTAAGAAAAATGGAAATAACAATGGCATCCGCTTTGGAGGATCCAGCAAACCAACATATTCCTCTGCGTAGCTTGGTTAACTTTCTTACAAGAACAGATCCTGGAAGAATAGAATTGTAAAGAAGCTTGGATTATTGGTCTTCGCACATTGGAGCCACCAGGTGAGCTTTTAACTTATTAAGATCCCTTCGGGCCACCTTATCTCAAATAATTTTACGCATTTTGAACAGGTCGGAGGAATATGAGTAATTTAAGAGAGAAAATTTACTATATATCACCCATTCCAACCATATCCATCGATTTGATTGGTGGTTCAAATTGATATTGTGATATAAATTTGTTGCAGTATTAGGCAATAATATATATCAAATCAAAATCTTGGAAAATTGACGTTGGAGTATGGTGACTCGAAAATCCCATGCAGCATGGTCCAAAGAGCTCGTAATGAAATATAATATATATTTTTTCTGGCGATTTGTAGTGAAAGCGGAGTGATCAAGTTGGCGAGCGATATGAATCTATTATATTTTAATCTATTATATTGTTTTTCTCAGTTATAGTAGATTTGCTGTTGTATTATTTTTCGAATTAGTGATTTTTTTTTTCTGTCTGTGGTTTTTCTCCTAATTTGGAATTTTCTACTTAAGATCTACTTGTTCTTGGGGGTTTTTTTTTTTTTTAAATTATCTATTGCGTTATTTTTTTTCAACAAATGACACTACACAAAAGATTGTCATTTGAGACAAAAAACAATTAGATGGGGTTTTCAAATTCCTTGAATATTTTCTTTTTTGTTGCTTTTACGGCCCCAAATTGCCTCACGTCCAAAGTTCATACAGCGGCCCATTTCCTAAGTTTGCTTTCTAGGATTTTGCAATGAGTCAAATTATATTGACAAAAAAAAAAAAAAAAAGACTCAAATTCTGATATTTTGACAGAAATATAGGTGGAAAATTATGAAGGAAATAATTTTCCCAAAAAAAGGTGGGGACAAGATAAGGGAGTGCGTATAAGTGGAAACAAGGTAGACACGTAGAGATTTAGACCGTTAGATCATGAATAATGTATTGAAATTAAAAAAAAAAAGAAGCAAACCGTTGCATACTATTAAATTAACTGTATACTCTCAGCATACCTCCTAAACGTGGCATGTAGTGGCCCTCAAAAAAGTGTTGGCTTCTAATTGCTGGTCCCTACCTAAGGGGTTGGAGCGCTATTGCCTGAAGGCTACTGCAGGCAGGAAGGCTATTTGGGACCACTTGAAGCCGAGTGATTTATTTATACTTTTAAAATTCTAGCTCTTTAAATCCTTAAATTACATTAATGACAACCATATACTAGGTTTAGGTGAATATTCCATCCTCGTCTTACGTCTTTATTTCTTTAATTGCTCTCATCATTATCACTTACCAACCTATATCGATAGACATGATACGTCTTTTATGCAATCTCTTGTTATGATCACTCCAATTTCAAGCCATCTTATTGCGTAAGTGATAATGTGAGTTAGTGTTGCCAAAGTATCACATGATGGCTACTGGATTATTATGTAAAACGAAGAAAAATTGTGCTTAATCACATCAGCCATAAATACTAAGGTTATTAAAATTTCAATACGGTTGGTAAGATCTCATAAATCTAAGGTCATAGATAAAGTTAGCGATTTGAATGAGATTAGTCTCTTTAAATAGGATTTTTAGTAGAGTCGCTATCCAAGTTATAACAGAATCTTGATATGATTTTACAATTCTAATTGTTTTTTTAAATAAGTTTTTAAGTTTTTGTTTCTTTAAACAAACTGTAAATTCCACCACATGGTAAATTTTTATTTTTACTCATGTTGCTCTTACTTATTATCTATCGTTTTATACTCTTTCGTTCCACGTTTGATAGGGAGGATGAGTTGGCTCTCGAGTTTTGAAGCTCATCTTCATTAACAACAAAAAAATATATTTTTTTATTAATATTTAAATAAAAAATATAAACAAACAAGTAACTAGATGTAGAGAAGAACTTTAACTGAAAAAAAATATTATGTGCATTCTTCTCATTGTTGAATTGATATGTACAAAACATTTAATTTTTAGTTATATCTATTAGTGTTAGTTAATTTTTATTTTTCCTTCATGTTAGGTAGAATCTTGCTGTTATATGATACAATTTTATTCTCCAATCCTTAACATTCTAAATCAATTTTAGGTAAATGAATATACGATCATACTTTTGCTCCAACCACACAAATATTTTATGTTAACTATCATTTTTCAGTACACCAAATATTAAAAAATGAGAAAAATTTTTTTTTGAAAAAAATTATATAGCAAACATAGGACCCTTAGCCTTAAGAATTAGTGTTCAAACTCTGTCACTGTTGAACTAAAAAGTAAAGGTAAAATGAATGCATAAGGAAATGTTGAAAGAGCAAGCATAGATGTTTCGATTGTTTTTGTTTTGAACGGTTTTCGGTTGAAGTTATTATTGATATTTTTAAAATAAAATTGATAATTTTTAAAATGAAAAAATAATTAATGTTTTAAAAATATCAGTATTTATTTAAAAAATATCAATTGTAAGTTTAATTAAGTTACCGCCTAAAACAAAAATATTTGAGATACTGTCATCTTTTCAAGTTGAAAACAGAAAGCAGTAGCCGACAAGCATTTCTTTAGTTGGATGCCAAATGACAATGGTGGTTCCTTTTACTTATCAATTAACACTTGACAACTTCATGGCAAACTCTAAACAGTAAAGTAGTTTCTGCTTTGTTTTCTAATGCAATACACAAACCTCTTCCGAATAATGAACAGAAGGGGGCCTTGTCAAGACTTATAAAGACTGATATATTATGACCATTATGCTTTGTTTATTTTTGTTGAAAAGTGGTTGAAAATGAATCCAATTTGAAAATTTCACTATTCACAATCACATTATTTTTTTACATATTTTTCTTTCTTATAATTTTTTCATTAATTCAAACAATATTATTTTATCATATTTTTTTTCTCACAAATTACTATTTATTTTTCTTTCCTATCATATTCTTTTTCACAACTTTCTCATCAAATCAAACAATTAAATTTTCTCATAACTTTTTCTCTCATAAATTACTATTTATTTTTCTTTCTCGTCATTTTCTTTCTTACAATTTTATCATCAATTTAAACAATTTTATTTCCTCATAACTTTTTTTCACATAATTTTTTTTTATCACAACTTTCTAACAATTCACACACATCATTATAGTAGCCAGGCCGGCAGGACCACTTCTACGAGTCATGGTCGAATGATTGAGATTTGTGAGTTTGTTTCGGCTTGAAGCACATGTAGTATATAGCGAAATTCGTATGCCCTCACTCTAAAGGAATATGGACTTTTACTATTGTGTTTGTTCATGGCTTCCTTTTCACAATCAAACAATAATTGGCTCCTTTTCACAATCAAACAATAATTGGCCTGCTGATTACAACTTATCCGTTGGAATTTTTTTTTCAGAAAAAATTTGGTGGCTTCAAAATAGCAACAAAATAATATGTGTCATTAAACAATTTGTTGGGAACTTTCAAAATATAAATAGGTTGTCTTTCGTAATTAAGTTGGTAGTTATTAAAAGATATCTATTAATGAAGAGATACGATAAAAGAGTCTTATCTATTAAAATGGAGAGACATCTTTCTTAGCTAAATAAGTTTCGAATTATTCTTATTGGCCATTCATATAAAATATAGAGAAGAGAGAATAAGAGTAATTTTGCAATACTACATATACTATTCTCGAGTGCTTGAGTGTTGTTTTATTTTATCTGGCTGGTGAATTTGTTGTAAAGTGATTGTATCGTTATGAGGTCGAATTTTGTTTTAAGGAGAGTAACATTATTACATAATTTGAAGTAAGTTTTTTCATAGTTTAGCCTAACTTTTTTTCAGGTTTCAACATGATCAAATTCATTAAAAAAAAAAAACTATCAGATACATTAAATGAGATTGTATAACTATTTATTATTATCTATTTAAATTTATATAGTCTTACTCTTTCATTTTGTTTTTTGAACCCATCTTAAACTATTGGAGAAATGGTTCTTGTTTATCATTAGTCACGGTTTCAAGAAGGTTGAACTAAAATCACGTCGTAGTTAGACAGTTGGATCATGTTTAGTTCTCATTATGTGTCTTTTCCTTTTCAGAAATTTATAAAACATTTTAAATTTTTCACAGAAAAGGTTGATATTGAGACTATAAAAAACTTGTAGCAATGATACGAAGCTAAATAAACTTTTAACTAAATAAAGTAAAAATATTTGGAGGCTCTGCTGTTAAAAATTTTTAACTACAAATTTATATGTTTAACATTATTTACTGTATATGAACCCCTATTGCAAAGAAGGTTCGTACATTCTAATGGAATTACAGAGTGCATAGAAACCTCTAAATTAAAAGAAATTTTGTGCATTTTTTTATCCTTGTGGTTGTACTATCAGACGTCTTGTCTTTGAATGGAACTAATTCAACAAATATTAGATGACAAATGAAACAAATTGCTGTTAAGGGTTTTTTTTTTTTTTTTAATCATGAATGATTCCTTCCTTGCATGATACAAACAAAAGCTTGCTTTACAATTAGATCCTAGAAATAAGCCAGCATAAGCCAGCATTCGGTGATCCTTGTTTCTTTGGTTTCAATATTTCAGCAGACACCACACACACACACACACGCACACACTCTTACACAAATATATATAGGTGTTAGATGAAGACAGCAGACCCAACAACAAAAGAAAAAAAGGCCTGTGCATGTTAAAGAAAAAATGAGTACCTTCAGCAAGAATATTTCTTCCCTTTTCCCAATTTTTCTTTCATGGATTATTCTCTTTGCTTCCATAGGAAGCTCAATTTCAGTCGACAGATCAATACGCCTTGTCCACATGGACAAATCAGTCATGCCCAAATCGTTCAGTAGCCATCGAGACTGGTACACCTCCATTATAAACTCCCTCAAAACCAGTGACGCCGATTCACTTATATACATTTACGATGAAGCTGCTCATGGTTTTAGTGCAAAATTGTCTCCAAAGGAACTTGAGGCCTTGAGGAGAACTCCAGGATTCATTTCAGCTTATGAAGACAAGACGGTCACGGTTGACACCACCCACACTATTGAATTTCTTTCCTTAAATCCAAATTCTGGCCTGTGGCCTGCTTCAAATTATGGGGAAGATGTCATAATTGGTGTGATTGATTCAGGAGTCTGGCCAGAGAGTGAGAGCTTCAAAGACGATGGCATGACTGCAGTACCATCCAGATGGAAAGGAATTTGTGAGGAAGGGCAAGAATTCAATTCCTCTCTGTGTAATTCCAAGCTCATTGGAGCTAGATATTTCAACAAAGGTGTACTGGCAGCAAATCCTGGAATAAACATCAGCATGAATTCTGCCAGGGATACTCTGGGGCATGGTACTCATACTTCTTCCACAGCTGCAGGAAACTATGTAGAAGATGCCTCATTTTTTGGCTATGCAGCGGGTACAGCCAGAGGCGTGGCTCCGCGTTCTCATGTGGCAATGTACAAGGTCCTCTGGGACGAGGGAAGATATGCTGCTGATGTTCTTGCTGGCATGGACAAAGCAATTTCTGATGGTGTTGATGTGATATCTATCTCTATGGGCTTCGATGACGTGCCGCTTTACAAGGATCCAATAGCAATTGCCTCATTTGCTGCTATGGAGAAGGGCGTGCTAGTCTCATCTTCAGCAGGAAACGAAGGGCCAGAGCTAGGTACCTTGCACAATGGTATCCCATGGGTCTTGACTGTTGCTGCAGGCACAATTGACCGGTCTTTCGCTGGGACATTGACTTTAGGCAATGGCCAAACCATGATTGGATGGACTCTGTTCCCAGCTAGTGCTTTCGTAGAAAATCAACCGCTTGTTTACAACAAGACCTTCTCAGCATGCAACTCAACTAAATCGTTATCTCGAGCTCCGAATGGTATCATCATTTGCGATGACATTGGTTCTGTCTTCCGACAGATATATTCAATTGCAAGATCACCAAATATTGTTGCCGCTATATTTTTCTCAAATGATTTTTCCTTGTTTGAATATGGGAGTATTAATTGGCCTGGAGTTGTTCTCAGTCCCAACGATGCATTAGATGTTGTGCAGTATGCCACAACTGCTAGGAAACCTTTGGCTAGCATGAAGTTCCAGCAAACGATTGTTGGCACAAAGCCTGCTCCTGCAGCAGCTGTTTACACCTCAAGAGGTCCTGCACCGAGCTATCAAGGCATTTTGAAACCTGACATAATGGCACCTGGCTCATTTGTTTTGGCGTCCTGGATCCCAAATGATTATACGGCAACAATTGGGCCAAATTTACTGTTATCCAGTAAATTCAATTTGATTTCTGGGACATCAATGGCTTGCCCTCATGCTTCGGGTGTGGCAGCTCTCCTAAAAGGCGCGCACCCAGAATGGAGCCCCGCAGCTATTCGGTCTGCCATGGTGACCACAGCAAACCCACTAGACAACACCCTTAACCCCATTAGGGACAATGGTGGACTTTCTGAATATGCATCTCCATTGGCCATGGGCGCAGGCCAAATTGATCCTAACCGTGCATTAGACCCAGGTTTGATTTATGATGCCACCCCACAAGACTATGTCAATCTCCTATGCTCAATGAACTACACAATGAACCAAATTTTGACCATCACCAGATCAAACAACTATTCTTGTTCAAAGCCTTCCCCTGACCTTAACTATCCATCATTCATTTTTCTCTATCACAACAAGACAGCATCTATGGCCAACCAAACATTTCAAAGGACAGTAACTAATGTTGGACAAGATGTTGCTACCTATAAGGCCACGGTCACTGCTCCAAAGGGGACCATAGCTCAAGTTTCACCAAGTACCTTAATTTTCGCAAAGAAATATGAGAAGCAGAGTTATAATCTCACTATATGGTACACAAAGGAAGTCTCCCTCAACAGGCTTTCTTATGGTTCAGTTAATTGGATCGAGGAGAATGGAAAGCACACGGTGAGGAGTCCCATTGTAATTTCACCCACCGTACGTGCTTGGGTTTGAAACTTTGATGCTGTCGTCTACAATAATTTAATTTGGTGAAATGTAGATTTTCCTTCCCCTCAATTTCGACTCTATGAAATATTTGTCGCAATAATCAGTCTTTGTATCTTAAAGTCTGCGTTGTGGTTGTCAGCTTTGAGTAAAATTAGCGCTTTTGATTTTCACTTTGTGGAATTTCATTTCATTTCATAAAACATAGATCGGCCGTTGAGTTTTTTGTTTTTTTTTTTGAATGAGAAAGTAAAGAAAAATCAAAGAAGACATAAGCAGTACTAAACAAACTAGCCTCCTAGATATGTCAAATGAGGTATGCCGTATCCGGTATGACCTAAGTTTTTTTTAAATTCACTTATTTCGTATTGTACTTTGATACGATCTATTTATTTTTCATGTCATACTTAAAAATTTAGATAATAAGTCTGATACAATTTATAAGTTCAAGCACTATGAGTTGGTGTCGTGTCGTACTTACGCCACTCACCGTGCTGTGCTTGAACCACTTGTCGTGCCGTAATTGGATCACTTACCTTATCGTGTTTAAGTCTTTAATTGTGTCTAAACTGTGATGTGCTTAAATTATTAATCATATTTAAATCGAATCGTGTTTATGTCACTCATTATTTTAAAATAGAATCATACATTTTTATAAATAAATAAATATAAAATTTAAGTGAAAAATAAAAAATATAATTTTTTATTATTAAATATTTAAATTCAAGGTTTAAAATAACCAACTACAAAAGTGAAATATCACATATAATTTTTTATTAAAATTTAAATAAGTATATTATATAAATATTGTCTCTACTTTCTATAATTCATGATTTAAAAAATAAAAAATAAAAAACTCTTATGAAATGATAATATATTCTGTTCTATTAAATAAAAATTAAAAATAAAAAAAAATGTAAATCATTACATTTAGTTTGATAAAAGAGATTTGTACTTTATCCTATTGAACTATAGTTTAAGGCTTGTTGCTTATTCTTTTTATTTTGATTTTAAACTCATTTTTAAAAGGGGTCGTATTGGTTAGTTTATGGGTTGTGCTTGAGATGTGCCTAACCTCAGGTCGTGCCTAAGTCTAGGCCCAACATGGGCCGAGTCGGGCCCAGCCCATAGGCCAAAAAATACAATTTCAGCCCAAGCCCTAACATTGATCATGCTTAACTCGAGTATGATACTATATAATACGAATTGTGTCTGGCACAATCTATGTTCGGTTGGGATAGACTGCTCCATAGGCCACCTTAGTCAATTGACATGTCTATAGCCTCCTCTAGGATAGCAACACCTCTCATATCCCTAAAAATGAATTCTTGAATTTAACAGTGTGATTTTTACTTCTAATTCTGATTATTAGTGGTATAACAATCATTTTTTTCAAAAAACTTTATTTCTTCTCATTTGGCTAAGTCAGGAATCAGAGTCATTAAAGAGGAACGGGGGTAAACTAGTATAGGCTATTTGATTTTTTTTTTTAAAGTTGGATTGGGGGAGGTTATTTAGATTTAAGATTTAATTCAGAGTTAATATAAAAAAATTATCATCTTTTCATTATTTAAAATTTAGTATATTTTTTAAAAAATAAAAAATTTAACATAATTAAATTATTTAATAACAAATTTAATACACTTTTAATTGAAATTAACAAAATTTATTAGTATGCATGCGTGTGGTACATCTTAAGCAAACAATGAAATATACTGTAACCCATGTCAACACGCCAATCGAGAACTCTGACTAATCAAAATCTTTTAATTCGCTAATTCTTTTTTTCTTTTTTTGGTAAGATAATTCGCTAATTCTTCTTATCAAATGTGTATTTAATCCTAGGCAACCAGGCCCAGGGTCAAGTTGCTAGGAGCTCCGACATGCATGGACTCTCCCCTGGCTGTTGCCCGAGAATGGAAGTAGAACAGCTCCACAAAACTCTTCTAATGTTAACCCTTGGCATTATGTATTCTAAAAATATTTGCCTTCGTCTATTTTTCAATTTATGCAAAAACATTTAGAGGCCACATCAATGGACTTGCCATTTTCTTACTACCCCAAAAGGCTGGCCAATCATTATTGTTCTCTTATTAATCACTTCTTTCTGATCTCATTGGCTAGAGCTAGAAATGCTTTACAATTATAGCTAAGCATTGACGTTATCATGCACGCGTTATCACAATCAGCCTTCTTCTTTTCCACCGGACATCTGCTTTCATACTGGCATGCCATTATCAGCATGGCTCAACACAATGAAAATGATGTTTCTCAATTAAGCGGTTGGTGGAATTATAGTATTTCTCATATTTTGTTACTCTCTCCGAACAACATACAAACATTTTATTGCAAAAATGTCACAATAATAATACATATGCTTTCAAAATACCAACCCTTATCTCAATATGTGTAAATAAAAAATCGTTGCCTTCACAGGAAATTTTTATTATGTATGTGTTTGTTACTTTTTATTTTATCTATAAAAAGACATATTAAGTTATGAGCTGTACAAGAGGTAATTTTTTTTCTCTCTTGTAAATTTTGCATGTTCTTCTTAAGATTTGAATTTAAAATCTTTAAGATGAATGTCTAAATTATTATTATTATTATTATTTCGTCGAGTGAATGTCTAAATTATTATAAACCCATTATTGCTGCTTGCTTACATCTATGGAAATAGTCTTAAAGTTGTCAGTTTTCGATATATACTAACAAAAGGAAATTATTGTGCAGATTTCATAACTAACTTTAATATTGTATCAGATTCTTCGTTTTAAGTTTGCGAGTTCCCTCTATCAGGACTTCAAAATTTCATCTTTGTAGACATGATTAGTGTAACTCTTTAACTAGGAGAGGCAGTTACATCGTCTGTTCCTGCATTTTTTGTTTTGTTTCTATTTTTTATTCCATTAGTCATAAAAAAATGTAACTATTAAGGCATCCCATTAGAAACATTGTATTCTTAGTCATGCAGCCCTCCAAAAGCAAATGAATAGGAGGAAACAAAAATCTACACGCCTAAATTTTGGTCACCGTCTATCTAGATTTGATCACCGTCTTTAATTAGATCACTTTTAGATAAGTTGGACATATTCATTCCAATACAATCCATGCCCCTTGGCTTTTATTAAATCACTACACGCTTATTTTACTCTAAATATCTTTATTTTTTATTCGATCATTCTGTCCTTCTTATAGCGGTAACACCTCTATTTCACTTGTTCTTTTGGGCACGTTGTTCCTTGATCACCCAATATTTTCTAATGTACAATATCACAAGCCTGATTGTTATTTGATAGTATTTATCCGCAATTACGTATTAATTTCTTATAACATATTTTATCAGTTTTGTTGCAGAAATAAATAAGGCCGTCGTAATATGTATATCAAAATATGGATGCCAAACTTTTTTGTTTGGCAAAACATATACGGATAGAAACAAAAAAACAAACAAAGAAAAATTATAGTGCAATTAATAGACAGATGAATGTAATTAGAAATTAATATTTGTAATAAAAATGAACGTATTTTTCATTAATTTTATATTGTTGACGACAACATTTAATTGTATAAATTAATCAGTCGATTAAACTATAACTATCCCTCGTGTATTTTTCCCCATCTCTAACAATTTTGTGTCGTATAATATTCCTGCGCACATCTCTATTTTAGTCAAATAGCTCTCGTCATATGAAGAGCATACTCCCATATATTTCTCTCTTTGAATGGTAGAGCTTAAATAACCGAACTGGTGGCATTGAAGGACTTATGCACCAATTAATAGTGTGTATTACCACTAGTGATAGATCCAAAAAAATTTTCAAGCGGTAAACTTTATATATTAAAATAAAATAAGAAAAATTAATATATATAATAAAAAAATTATATAAATTATTCGGAATAATAAACATTATAATTATATCTTCTAATTTCTAATGTTTTACAATTTTCGTTTTTATTTTTTATATAGTCAAATACAATTTTTTCTAAATAAATAATCATTTATTTTTTTAGTCATTTATCTCTCATGTGATTGTATAATAAATTTTTTATGGTATTCGTTGTAAAAACTGTTATAAATGGTAAAATTGAAGTCTTTTATGACCAAATACATATTTAAATATACAATGTGTTTTTGAATATTTTTTCATTGCTAATAATTTATTTCATTAAAAGATAAAAAATCAACAAAAATAACTAATATGAATATAATGTCAAAATAATTTTAGAAATAAATGAAAATAATTTTAGTCAATACATTACAAATGAGTTGTTAAGGATAGGAAAGGCTTGAACTTTGGCTTAAGGAATTGGGGAGAGGGCAACTTTGCCACTGGACTTTTCCAAAAAATGAGGGGGGCAATTGCCCCCAGCTTACATTGGATCTATCCATGCTTCTAATATTAATAATACTATAAAATGCATATTTTTTTTTGACCAAAAGGGAAATATTTTATAAAAATGCCACATAAGTACACAGTAGAGAAGCATCAGGTTCCAACATACAGATAAAAAGTCCAAATATAAACACCATAAACCAAAGATCCCAGCCCATACCAAAAAGATGGTCTAACAAGTAGAGCCCATGCACTCCAACCAACTAAAGAACCACCCAAGCAGCGAGCGACCTACCCCGGGAACGCCCAAAGGCCAACAGTTAACCCTAAAGACACCCAAATTCCACCACCACCACAGTAGGCAGCGATGAGCAAGCAACAACCTAACGCTCGAGAAGAAAAGGCTCCAACATCGCTACAATCGGCCACTGGAAAAGCACCCAAGAGGATACAACACCCCAGCTGCCACAGCTCCTCGTCGAACGAGCCAAACACGTGAATTATTACGGCTACAACAGGGAGCAAACTGGTAAAGCCGCCACTGAAACCGGCTAAGAACTAGATGGAGCGCTCACAAGCGAAAACCAGAGCCATCAATGGAACCCTGTACACAAGCTAGCGACTATCAAAAGGCAGATCCCCCGCTCCCACACCCAACCCCAGGGGCGGCGAAGGAGTAGGGGACCCGGGAAAGCAACTGATGGAACGAAGCAACCCCCGAACAGCAACACCACTAGATCGACTGAAAAAAACCAAAAGTCCAAACAGAAACACAACCAGAGACCAAAAACAGCCTGCCAAAGGGGATAAAGGGCACAGAGACCCACCAAACGGACAGGCCGTACCAGAGAGCTCCCCACCACCTCTTGGTGCACGTTAGTAAAATGTGGCGCACGATAGAGAGGAATGGAAAGTCCCAAAAAAAATGCATATATTCTCTCTTTGTCCAATGCAACTTAAAAATTTTTAGATTCTACCCTATCACTTCGAAATTTTAATTTATGTTCTAATATTTTCTTAATATTATACATCAAGATGATATCACCTGTAAATGGTGCGCATTAGGAAATATTGTCATGAATTCATCCAAAATTAGCGCAAATTAAAAAAAGAAAGATTTAGAGCAAACTCGTGGTGTAGACCAACCACGATCGAAACCCCACCTCGTGTCGCATTATCATTCTTATAATTATATTTAAGTTGATTATCAAGTGGAACAAGTCCTCTAATATTGACTTTGGTTGTCTGTGGTTTGCTTTTTCGCCTTATCATTGATAGTTATGTGCCACATTTACTAGTTAATTTGAAGAAATTAACTTGGTCCTCAACCAAGTCATGACTTACCTTGAAAATCAAATATTATCACATGTTGTGGGCTCCAACGCCTCCAATCAGTAATACTTTGTCTTGGTTATACTCGAACCAATCTGATCCACTTTTAGACTAAACCAAGGGATTCAAGCCCACCCTCTTTAGCCGCCTTGTGTTGACGAATATATGATTACGTTTTGATAAATTTAGTTAATTTTGCCTTTTAACTAGTTAGAAGCTTAGACGTATATTCCGCAAAATATTTCTCTATAGTTTTATATATATATATGATTACCACAAGTTTAAAAGCAAGGTTGTGGTCCATAAATAGATAGGTTTTCATATGATATCTCCGTCCACTCTAGCTAGCAAACAATAGTGACATCCACAAGTTTAATTTGGATTTAGCTTGGTGGTGGAGAATGACTTACAACTATTCATATCTAGGGTTGCAAATGAGTCAAGTCGAGTCGAGTCTGGTCAGATTCAGGTGTCGGCTTGTTTATTAAATAAATTTAAAAATGGGCTCGGTATCAATATCGTTTACGAACGAGTCGAGCTCGAGTCGAGCCTACTGTTATCGATCTGAATTTTTGAGTTTAAAACGAACTGTATCATTTAATTTTAGAATGCCAATTAAACAATTAAAATTAAAAAATTTTATTATTATATATAAAATGAAAAGATAAAAATAAAAGGATAAAAACTATTTATTTAAATAAAATTAAATAATTAAATATAAATGTTCAATTTTAATGTATAAATATAAATATATCTAATATATAATTTTGAAAATGAGCTTGATAAAATAATTAAAAATAAATAAATGTTCAATTTTAATATTTAGTTAAACGAATGAGTTCAACTCAAATTCTTACCAAACTAAGTCACCGAACTGTTAATGAATGTATTGACTTGCTTGCAACTCATATCACATATAAGTTTTGTCCAAATAAGTATATGAAATAAAAGATATAACCCTAAATTGGTAACTATTTATACTAAAAGTTAAATGATACAATTAAGTGTTATTAATACATTAAATAAATTTATAACGATACATATTAAACGAGTTATTAATAATATATTTGCGGAACTCTAAACGAGTTTTAAACAAGTTGTCCAGGAGGTTGAACCTAACCGAGTCTACCCGTGTTCAGGTTCGGCTCATTTATTAAACGAGCTTTACTTTTAGATTTGTGTATTACTCGTTTAGCTAAATAAATAAATTCGAGCCAAACTCTTATCGAGTCGAGTCATTAAATTTTTAACGAACTTATTGACTTGTTTGGAGTCTTATTCATATCTTGCTAGTGACAGTGACACCAAACATATGGTAATATCCCGGAACACCATGCCCAGAACAACACAGTGACAGTGGGCACAATTTCAATCATGGAGTGGTGACAAAAAATGCAAAGCAAGTTGGGGGAAAGTAAAAGAAAGTTTATATCATTACACAATGAGATTCCTTTCCCAACTCAATTGAATTCTCTATATAACTACGTAAGTACACTTCCAATTCTAACTCTCTAATACTAATCGTGTCCATGGCTTCTCATCGCATTTTGTGCTTGTGTGCGTGGTTTTGCTTTTCCATTGTCTCAAACTTTGTCCCCACTTTAACACAACCAGACAATTATATTGTTCACATGGACTTGTCGGCCATGCCCAAGGCCTTCTCAAGCAAACATAACTGGTACTTGGCTACTCTTACTACTGTCTTAGGTGTCTCTGCAAGTAGCACCACCAGTGATCTTACCACCATGTCCATTGCCTCTGAAAAACTTTTGTACAGCTATAATCATGTCATCAATGGGTTTTGTGCCAGGCTCACACCTTCTGAGCTTGAAGCTTTAAAAGAATCACCAGGTTACATTTCCGCCCACAAAGATTTGCCTGTTAAATATGATACTACTCATTCAACAAAATTTCTTGGCCTTACTTCTAATTCTGGAGCATGGAAGGTGTCCAATTATGGTGAAGATGTAATTATTGGAGTAGTGGATACGGGTATGTGGCCAGAAAGTGAGAGCTATGGTGATGATGGAATGCCTGAAATTCCAAAAAGATGGAAAGGAGCATGTGAAATTGGCACCCAATTCAATTCCTCAATGTGCAACAAGAAGCTGATAGGTGCTCGCTTCTTCAACAAAGGTCTAGTTGCCAAGAATCCTAACATCACCTTATCCATGAATTCAACCCGTGACACAGATGGACACGGGACTCACACTTCAAGCACCGCAGCAGGAAATTTTGTGGAAGGTGCATCATACTTCGGCTATGGCACAGGAACTGCTAGCGGAGTAGCTCCAAGAGCACACGTAGCCATGTACAAGGCTTTATGGGATGAAGGTGCTCAGGTATCTGATATAATTGCCGCAATTGATCAAGCAATTATTGATGGTGTTGATGTTTTGTCCGTGTCTTTGGGTTTGGATGGCCTTCCCCTGTATGACGATCCCATTGCCTTGGCCACATTTGCAGCCGTAGAGAAAAATATCTTTGTGTCCACTTCTGCAGGAAATGAAGGGCCTTTTTTCACTACTCTACACAATGGCACACCTTGGATTCTAACTGTTGCTGCTGGTACCATTGACCGTGAATTTGGTGCGGTTTTGACTCTCGGAAATGGAATTTCAGTTAGTGGCACATCTCTCTATTTGGGAAACTTTTCTACAAATGAAGTTCCAATCTCATTCATTGACGGATGCCTCAGTTTCAAGGAATTGAAGAAAGTTGGGCCAAAGATTGTGGTCTGTGTAGACAAGAATGGCTCCTTAAGTGATCAGATTGATAATGCCCGTAATGCAAATGTAACTGGAGGTGTCTTCATAACAAATAACACTGACATCGAATTCCTTCTCGAAAAATCATTTCCGGCCATATTTGTAAGTCCAAAGCATGGTGAAACCATCGAAGGTTACATCAAGGATGATTCCAAGCCAAAGGCAAGAATGGAATTTCGGCAGACATATCTAGGAATCAAAGGAGCTCCAAGTGTTACCAGCTACAGTTCCAGAGGGCCATCATCAAGTTGCCCATTTATCTTGAAGCCGGACATTCTGGCTCCTGGAGATTTAATTTTGGCTGCATGGCCTCCAAATATTGCTGTATCACAGATTGATTCGCAGTCGCTATTCACTAACTTCAATCTCTTGTCAGGGACATCCATGTCTTGTCCACATGCAGCAGGGATGGCCGCTCTGTTAAGGAAGGCACACCCTGATTGGAGCCCTGCGGCTATCCGATCGGCCATGATGACCACCGCGGATACAATAGATAATACTCATGGACCTATCCAAGACATTGGCAATGATAACCAGCCAGCCAACCCTTTGGCCATGGGAGCTGGCCACATCAATCCAAACAAGGCACTAGACCCTGGGCTCATATATGACTTGAATTCATCTGATTATGTGAGACTCCTATGTGCATTGAACTTCACTAAAAAGCAAATCCAAACAATTACGAGGTCACCTTCGAATGACTGTAGCAGCCCGTCCTTGGATCTTAATTACCCTTCTTTTATTGTGCTTTTCAATAGGAATGACTCGATCATTATGCAAGAATTTCAGAGGACGGTCACTAACGTTGGCACAGGAGCTTCGCATTACAGTGTACATTTAACGGGTTTGAAGGGGCTAAAAGTCTCTGTCATACCAGATAAGTTGGAGTTCAAAGCAAAGAACGAAAAGTTGACTTACAAGCTAGTCATAGAAGGTTCAGAACTGCAGTTAAAAGAAACGGTAACTTTTGGATACATCAGTTGGGTTGATTCTGAAGGTAAATATGTTGTCAATAGTCCAATAGTAGTGACAAACTTGAGCATAAATTCACTGTAATTTAGGGAAGGATTCAGTACAAATTAGCCAATTATGGATATTAAATAAGATTACTATCGCATCTCTAATAAAAAAATTATTCTATCACAAGTTACCTGTTGGATTGTGAAAATTTCAAATTTCCATAGTGCTTTGTGTACTTGTTGCTCATTTTCATCAGACGTAAAAAAACAAAAAGAACCAGAGGAGGACGATCATTCAAATTTTACCGCAAGCAAAAAAAAAAACTTTATTTAATGGACAAGTATCACGTTGTTTTTTTTTTTTTTTTTTAATTTCACGTAGCTATCCCAATGACTGGTCATGTCATCTAAACCAATGGGAATCATAATCGATCGGCCAACAATCTTATCATTATCTTTAATTACATGTACAAAATTTGAGATCATTAAGGTAACTTTAATTACGTATCATTTCCGTCTAAAATGATGCCCCGGGTGACTTGTGCATTCAAAGCATATACGTAGCTTCCTGTCTTATTTACAGACCCCACAAATTGATCCATAATGGCCTTGGGCCATTTCCTTGAGGGGGCAACCGACCGCCTAAAACCACATATAGGAAAGCTTCTCCCCGTGATCGGTGACCCCCACGCCAGAATGTTTTCACATAGCCCGTGAGGAGATGGCTCACATGCATAAGAAAGTGACACAGCATAGAAGAAAGAAAAGAACAAACCATACTTTTCTTGGAACATTGCTGACTTATTGTCTATAAAAGTAATACCATACGCCAAAAATTGGCTTCTGTAATACACTCTTCTTCAACTGGCTGCTGTAATACAAAATTTAATGTAGGAAAAAATGGCCATGAGTGCCTATTTAATGATTTTGACTTTTAAGTTTGGAGTTTAACGTGTACTTTGTTATTGGACCTCACACATCAGTTTTAACTTTTAACTGAAAGCTTTGTTCCAAATTGAAGAACTTGGGGTGTAGGTCTGTAAACCCTTATCCAATTGGATATGGGTAGTTGATTTCATTTCAACATTCAGCACAAAATGCAAGGACTTCTCATGATTTTCAATATCTCCTTTTAGATGTGTTTATTGGAAATCTTCCCCTTTGGGGTCAATCTTTTCAGTTTTGGAACTTTTGGCGTCCCATTTCTCTCCACTTGAATCCGACATTGGATGTGCCTTGAAAATTGGCAATGATTGATGAAGGAACGTTCTAATTCTCCATTTTTCGTAGTGGACAACAATTATTGAACCATTAAAATACTCTTACAGCAACAGCATATATTATTGAGTTGCCAATTATTCCATGCGTTTTCCACAACATGTGTCAATTGTGTTCCATCTAGGAGTTGGTTAAAAAAAAAGGAAAAAGAAAAAAAAAATTCCTTCTAAGTTCTAAGATAACTTATTATTGACCTCCTACCACTTCAAATACTATTACCTTTGTAATATTATCAATTTCACAGTATAAAATATAGTTCAGCATCAAATAAATCAAAAATATCTTAAAATAAGACGAATATGTGTGAATCTGATAATAAATTATAATTAAAAAAATGTTTGGTTTTCTTGGTGCTCACTGTTATTTTGATAGTTTATTTTGTTCTTTATGCATGCATGTGATCATTCACTAAACATTTATATTGATATATTTTTTTAAATAATATATCAAATTTATCTTGCCTTATTTAAATAAAGAGTAATAGTAGGTGGCTTTAAATAGATAACAATAAAGTAGTTATACAATCTTATTCAATAATATCTGACAATTTTTTTTTTATTTTTTTTATGAATTTAATTATCGAATAACTTATATCACTTTTAATTACTTTGAAGTTACCTAAGTGAAACTACCAAATTTTTTCCTTAAATTACATGAAATTTGCAGATGAAAATTTGCTGTATAGAATCTAGTGACTTGTTTGGAATTGAAGAAAAACGGAGGAGAGAAAGTACAGGGAAGAAAATTTATTATTCATTTTCTTTCTTATCATTTTCTTTCTTAATTATATATTTCTTATCCATCCAGACAACATTCTTTACAACAACCTTTTTTCTCATAACTTTCTTTCTTTGTTTTTTTCTTTTACATCATTTTTTTTTCACCAATCTCTCATCAATCCAATCAATTTTATTTTTTCACAATTTTCTTTTCTCACAACTTTCTTTCTGTTATAATTTTCACAATCTAAACACTCTATAAAATTTGTTTGTGCCTCTCATTGACACAATCTCTGTTTCGGTGACAGGCAGACAGGGCCACTGATCCAAGTTTGGTGGAATACAATATTTCCACGTTTTCGGGTCCACCCATTTTCTGGATACAAGATTTCTTCCCGTCGGACATGATGTTGATACAATAAGTCCATCCCTTGGCGTTCAATCCCAGAGACAAGCATTGTGGTGGAAGCTGCAAACAAACAAACTTGATCCATCACTTTGTCAGTTAAAGAGATGAGATGTTTTAGCCATTCTTGTTCCCATTTCTCGGTTTTTGTTTAGTCAACTGGACGGCTAATCACGGTAGAAAGGCTCATGGAATGGATTAGATTTACGAAAGAAAAAGATAAATTGAAATTAGGGAAATATTCAGTATAATTTTTTTTTAGTGAAATTAAAATAAAAGTAAAGTATTATAAGTTGTTAGATTGCTATAACAATAAATAAATTATTAAATACTGTCAGATAAAATATATGGTCATTCGAATGAAATTTAAAGTATTGTCGTATAATAAAATTCTTCAAATTAATTATTAATTTGACCGTCCTCCAAGACACTTTGTCTTGCATGATTCCAAGTTATTCTTCATAATTTTTTTTTCTTGAACATTGATAATAATTAACAGTTAATCAAATACTTATTAGAGATGATAAAAGAATGTAGGTCAGATACTGCACAGATACAATTGCTTTACCCATTCAAAGCGGGCAACCACTATTAAATAAAGGATTTCATCGGTGAGAGGTTCAAATCTTCCTTAAACTGCTCCCACCCAACTGAGGCCAAAGTTCCAGCACCACTTAGGCAAAGTCGAGGTGGCTCGTTCTTCGTCACAAATTGAAATTCAAAGTTGGCCCCCTTTTGTGGTATGATTGCTCCATTACTATCCCCTCACTAAGGATGTAATGAATTTCAAATAAACAACAATTATTATAAAGATGTTATCTTTTAGTTCTCTGCCACGTCCACGTACATTACCCTTTAAAAAAATTTATGTCAACAAGCTAGTAATTAAGTTTCTGAACATTTTAAATTGGATATTTCATGCGATTACTTTGATGATGAGATGAGATGAGACTCACGAGATACAGAAAACATACTTCGTGCTACTTAGTGGCTTTTCAAACATAACAAAAATAGAAATTCTACTCTATACTTGGTGGATTTTCAAAATAACCAATAAAACAAGGAACTTTCAAGAAAGGGATTATGTGAAAAATAAACAAAAATGACAGAGAAGCAAAGAGATGGATGAAAAATCTTTGAACAAGTTGGTTTTATCATTTGAGTCGAGTACTTAAAATTGCAGTCAAGATTTCCCTCCAAGAGATTAACAGGCCAGGCAATTTTTGTGGAGCATCAGCCCTTGGTTGGTGTTGCCGGACTTGGGCCACTAGCCCCACACACGATTTTGGAAGAATTGTGTAGGTCCAAAGTCCGCGAAAAGCAAAAAGCCAACCAAGTTTAACTACACAGACATACTTATTGAAACACATTAAAAATACGCAGTTAATTTAATAAATTTAAACAGTATATTTGTTTTTTAATTTTTTTAAATTCAATATATTTTTTATAATTTAATAATTTAGATCGCTATATATCTACTACGCTTTTAACTATGCTTATCCGCTACACTCTCAGTCATATGTGCCCATCTAGCTTTTTCGAAACCAAAAGGTCTGCAGTTATTGATTCAAGAGCTTGATTTGGTATACATATATTGATAGTCAGATGGTACACATACAAAGTGTACTTTTTGTGACGAACTTGATTGTTTTTACAACTGTACTTATTGTTTTTGAGACAAAAAATAACGTGTTAATTTTTTGTATCATATTATATCAATCTTATCGCAAAAATAAATAAGCTCGTCACAATAAATATACCAAGTATGTATACCAACGTAGGGATACCAAACTTTTTTCTTGATTCAAATGTCGGCCATGTATCCACGTAGTTAAAAAACAGAGAAAGGAAATTAAAAAAAAAAATCTAAATCCATTTGCTTGAAGGGGACCATTAGGGGGGACCAAGGTTTCTGCGCCGTAGGTGCGCATGAGAGGACGTGGCATGCCATGTTGGAGAGAGAGCGTTGATGAATTGGACAGAAAAAAAAAATATTATGAGGGCAAAAAAGGAATTGAGTGCTGTCAGTGGAAGAGAAAGCTAAAACCCCAAATTCTGAAAAAGGATGCAGAGTAGAGAGGGTTTCGCAATTTCTTTCAAACTAAGCGGCTAAATCCTTGGCATTCCTTTTCCAAATGACTAAAGTAGTGCTTATATTTACTTTAATTAGCTTTTGCAAGCTCTTGTTCAATGTCTTCCTTTTTGTTGATGTTTGCCCATGCTGTTGATCCTAGCAATAAAGAAATAGGAAGCCACAATTAGATTTCACCTTCAATAGAAGGCTCTCTGTCTTATCTTGTAGGAAATGCAACAAAGGATTCAATGTTATTCAATCTCCAGAACCGATTGGGAGCACCAAGCGCTCATTGTCTTCTTTGGCTTATCCACTTGTCGCGCGAAGTTGGAAACGGCAAGCAGTGCATGAGCTTCTTCCTGTTTCAGGTCCTTTCAATGGCACGGTGAGATTTAGGTAATTTGAAGTCACAAGAATAACAAATATTTGGCTGAAATCTTCTTCTATTCTACTAATGCGTGGAAATTATTTGCGAAAATATTTTTCAGCAATTATTGAACAAAGTCTAATACCAACTACCACGGGTCAATTCCGCTTTGGGGCCATTGTGGAGATTTGGCAATTTGGCGATGCAAATGGTTTTTCATCTAAGGACAATTTGGATGCTGCTCATAAGCTGTGTGTAGAGGCTCAGTTTATGATAATGGGAAACAGGTAAACTTCTAAAGGTTAAAAAATTTTAAAAATTTATGTTTTGAAGGTGCTTTAGAGTTTTGCTCAAACAAATAAGTGTGTAGCAAAGTTTTGCTTAAAAAAAAGTGTGCTACAGAGTAACTCGCTTTTTGGATCTTGAAACTTGATAATTGAGATAGTCTAAATTTGTTTCTTGATCATGGTAAAAAGCTTGAAGGTTTGAATGATCATTTCGTTTAATGGCTTCCCTACAAGTTTTATTATTATTACTATTATTATTATTATTATTATTGTTATTTTTTTTAGAGAATTTCGCGACGAAATGGTATGTGTGGTTTTGCTATTATAGTATACACAGGATTATTTGGGAAAATTATTGCGCTCAATGTGAGGGACCTATTGATGGGAACTTAATGTTGGAATAAAATCTCACTTTAATACTAATAAAAAGAGCAAATGCATTCAGGTAAACAAAGAAAATAATTGAATAAGAAATGATAAAACAAAAATGAAACCACTAGAACTTCCTACCCGTATGTCCTACTTTTTCCATTCCAATTTCCACATTAGTTCAAATTGGTGTTTCAAAATTATTAAGGAATTGTATTCTAGCTTACTAACCTATTGGGTTCAGTTTGTGGGCATCAGACATTTAAAAGACTTAGATATGAACAAATAGGAATTGGACGATTGCAAAAGTGACTATTTATAAAGTTTAAAGTTAATACTTTAGTTTTTTTTTTTTTTCTGTATTTGTTTGGAACTAGATGTTGGAAACAATACAAGTTTTGTATGCACGAATGTTAATTAGCTAAATGTAGGTTGCAGACAATTTGTTTGATCTGGCAATGTCATGCACAATTTGACGTCAGTTTTAATCAACTTCGTTGACTTATTGATGTTAGGTTTCACCCTATTGTATCACGACAATTATGCAACTAAACTTGGTTTAACCGTTGTTTTCTTATATCATTTTAATGATGCTACCAAGTAAGGCAAAGAGTGACGCCCAATTCATACTTTTAGGTTGTTTAAGCACCTACTTTATGCACTGCGTCCTTTTTGGTTTATTAGCACTTGTACTTAAGATGTTTTGATGCAACATTTATTAACATCCTTTCTTATCTTTTCTAGTTTTTGAGAATTCATGTCTTTTTAAGCTCTGATTTCAATAGTGTAATTCATAAGCTTTCCTTTGGGATTTTCTGTGAGGATGGAATTTGGTTTATGTAAGGATTTTGAAAAGGTCTATAGTAACAAATGGGAATTTGTTATTGAAGGGATTTTGAGTGGGCAAAGGCATCCTCTCAAGAATATCAGAAGGGAAAGGTTCTCAGCTCAACCATTGACTCAGCAATCTCTAGACCTGTTTGGGCTAGATCGCAAAGTTGATAGATTGAAGCGAGATAAACAAGTTTTCACGGTTGCTCTTGTGAAGCTTGGGCAGCAATAGCAGAATACTTAAGCTTACCTTCAAACATTGGAATAAAGACTTAAAAAGTTGAAAAACTCTATGGCATGCATGAGTGTACTTGTTGCAATTATAATTCTCTTTGTTGCAGAAATAGACATGAATTTTATTGCTAGACACTACCAATAACTTTCTCTGTTAACAATTTCTTTGCAATAAATTTTAGGGTAAATATTAATGGCCTGCTTGATGCTGTCTCAATGATGTTCTATAATGTAACAATTGTTACATTTTGTGCAACAACAAAAGTAAAATGTGGAACAAGAAAAATAATAATTTTTTTGTTGTTGCACATTTTGTGCATGTGGTTGCAACAAGTTCATAGTTTGTTGCATTACGAATAAATTATTGGGACATTTTGTCATACCATGTAATGGAACCCTAAATTTTAATTTTGTTATAAGGGTAAATGTTAATGGCCCACTTAATGCTATCCCAATGATGTTCCGTAAGGCAACAATTGTTACATTTTGTGCAACAACAAAGGTAAAATGTGGAATGAGAAAAATAATAATTTTTTTTTGTTGCACATTTTATGCATCTGGTTGCAAAAAATTCGTTGTTTGTTGCATTATGGATAAATTCTCGGGACATTTTGTCATACCCTGTAATGGAACCCTATAATTATATTAAAACTAGTTGCAGAAAATAAAACTTTTCTTTGTTAATTAGCAATGGTCGACCTGTCTGTTTTTTTGTGGAACCGACTGGTTTATTTGTGCAACAAGATGCTTAATTTCTGTAATGAAAAAATAGATAAAAAATATTTTTTAATTTTTTTTACAATAATTAAGTACCTTATTGCACAAACAAATCAGTCTGTTGCACAAATTAACAGACGTGTTGACTCCCGCGTCCATATAATTGAGTCCATTAACAATTTGTTGCAAAAAAGATATTGCTACAAATATAACTTCAATTTCCTCATTTTCTTACACTTCTTGAACAAAAAAAAAATATTTTGTAGACTTTTATTTCATTCATTTGTTTGCTTATCCAAACAATAATTACAAATTATTAGTCTGTAACAACATAGTTAATTAACATCCAAAAATGCAAATTAATTTTTTGTTTTTTTTTGACAACTATAAAATAAGAGTAAAGAACTAATTTTTAACTCATGAAAATGTTCATGGACAAACAGGCAGCTCATATTCCTTCCAATCTAAGTAGGCAAGCAAATAAAAAAAGAAGAAAATGTTCTTGGTCATACATTTTTGTCATACGAAATAGTTATACTGCAATTTTAAGTATATTTTGTGTAACTCCAATGATAAAATGTGCATAAAAAATATAATCAGTTTTCTGATTCACATTTTAGGACTACGGTTGCAAACAATGTGTTAATTGTTGCAATATGATACAGTATGACAATTTTTTGTATGCCCATATAGTGCAATCCATAAAAAATGTGCTAATGACATTTGCTTGAATTAAAAAAACGAATGAAAGATTGGGTTATAGAGGGATAAAAAGTGAGGCAAAAAATGGAGGGAATTTGCCTCCAAAATTCACAACTCTATTGAAAAATGTGCAAATGAGTGAGCGCCGAGATAATCAGATAGAAATAGTTAAAAATTAAGATGCACAGACACTTTTAAAATGAGGCGTGTCTGTATCAAAAATAATATTCATTCAACACTTTTCGAACACTTGTTGGACATTCTGAATCATGTGTAACAAAAAAAAATTCAAACACCCGTATCTGACACATTCAATACACAAATAAAACATTTTAATATATGTGTTTAATATTTTTAATTAGTATAGAGTGCATATATACACTAGACTTCAAACATAATATTATTTTCTTAAACTTTATATTGCCTATTCATATATATTATATTCATTTAAAATTCTTTAAAAAAATACAATAAAGCAATTGAGAGAAGAATGTGTAGAATGAAAAAAAATTCCTTAACAAATCATTCGGTTACAATAGTTATATGAAAGGAAAAAGAATGCGTAAAATCGAAAAAAACTTAATTCTATTGCATTATTAGAAAAATGTTAATTCGATGACAGACAAATTCGATAAGAGAATATAGATAGTATAATCGTTGTTATGACCTGCAGAAGATTAAGTGCTGCAATAGGTGTATTTCGAGTTGGAAAAAGTTGCTTCTGAGATGCAAACTCTTATATGTCCATGATCTGAATCATACGACTAACAGCTTCGCATATGCAACAACAAAGCATATAATTGCAATGGGATCCAATTTCTATGAACATGATCAGAAAGGGAGCACCACCTCAAGAAACCTATTGGTTTGACATCCTGTCACCATGGGTGCATGCTTTGTTGCATGAGACTATCATGGTGGGCATACATTTCAATCATATTTTGTAATCTTGGAAATCATATTCAACCATATTTTGTTTAAAAAATTTGACGTGGCATTAAATTGAAACAATAAAGCGATTGAGAATGCTTGACGTTAGCATTAATGGTATGGGACATAGTCTAAACTTTCATTTTGATGATTGATGTTGGCATTTGCCACCTCCCCCAATCACATGGCTACCCCCTAATGTCTTGAGTTTTCCGAGTTTTAGTGCTGCAATAGGAATACTTCTAAGTTAGAATAAGTACCTTCTACTATGCAAATACTAACATGCACTAATCACATTCTTGCAACTGATAGCTTTGCATGTGCAACAACAAAGCGAATGATTGCAATAGGCAGGGATGGATCTAGTATAGGACAAGAGGGGTCAATTGCCCTTTGACTTTTTTTTTATAATTTATTTATCTATACAAAAAAGGGATTAATAGCGTAATTTGGCTTAGTGGTTTGTAACTTTGCCCCCCTACTTTTGCGCCCATGCCTTGAGTTCGAGCTTTCTCTGATACATTTCAGTTTTCGTTTTCATTTTCCCATTAGTTGGAGGCTTTTTTCTTTCTGTTTTTTGTTGTTTTTTCTTTCCCTTTTTGGAGAGCCTTTTTTTTTTTCTTTATTTTCTTGATTCGTTTTCCAAATTTGCAATTCAAATGCATCCTTTTCCTTTCTTTGGGTTTCTAGGTTTACAAATTTTTTTTCTAAAATTAATTTCATTGGTTTTTTCATTAATTTCCAATAATGTTTGAATGAACTTTTTCTTATTTTTTCGCTGTCTTTCAAGAAATATTTTATATTTTAGTGAAATAAATTATTAACAATAGAAATTAAAAAAGGAAAAAAAATTTAAAAACACACTATATGCTTTAAACATGTATTTATTTTAAATTTAATTTAGTCTTTTTTTTTCTGATGACTTCAAATTTTTATCGGTTACAATAATTACAACAAAAAATTTTTTTTCCTGCGACAAATATCATAAAAAATTATTACGCAATCAAATAAAAGATAAATGACTAAATAATAGAATGATTACTTATATGAAAAATATATTTGATTATATAAAAATAAAAAGATAATTTTAAATTATAAAACTTCATATAATATAATTATAATGTTTATTAGTGAAAATAATTAATATAATTTTTTTTTATATTTCATTGTATATATTGATGTTATTATCATGTTTATACATACAAAATTTGCCCCCAAAAAAATTTGTTCTAAATCCGTCCCTAGCAATAGAATCCAATTTCTATCTATTTGCACAGATTGGAAACAAAGCACCACCTTAGCCACTATATCGTGTTGATGTCCTATTGTCGTGGGGGCAAGTTTTATTGCGTGGGACTTGTCCTTGTAATAATGCAGGTCATAGCTCCCATAGTGAAATCACACATATTAAGCGATTGAGAATGACTGACATTAGGGCCAATGGTGTGGGACACAATATACTTTTATCCTGATGATTGATCCTAGTGTGAGCGACCTCCTCCAGGTGCAGGGCTCCTCCCTAATGTCATAAGTTATCCTAGATTTAGTGCTGCAACAAGAAAACTTCCAAGTTAGAACAAACAGCTTGCAATGTGCAAACACTAACATGCCCTAATCTTGTTCTTGGAACTGATAGCTTTACATGTGCAACAGCAAAGCATAAGATTGCAATAGGATCAAATTTCTGTTTATCTGCACAGATAGGAAAGGGAGCACCACCACAAACACTAAATTATTTTGACGTCTCGTTGGCATGGATGCACGCTTTGTTGCGTGGGACATCTCCATATAATGGTGCGGGTCACAGCACCCATATAAGAGTCACGCATATAAAGCTAGTGACACTGATAACCACTAGGGTGGATGGAATGGGACATAGCCTAAACTTTCATCCCCATGATAGATGCGAGAAGTGACCTCCCCTGCGTGCAAGGCTCCTCCTCGATGACACAAGTATTCCTGGCATTAGCGTTGTGATAGGAATACTTCCAAGTTGGAACAATTAGCTTCTAATATGCAAACACTAATATGTCCTTGAACATTTTCTTGAAACGAATGGCTTTGGATATACAACAGCAAAGCATATGATTGCAATAGGATCCAATTTTCTATCAAACTGTGCAGATTCAGTCAGGATGCTTCACCTTGTATTGGTGCAGGTGAATGCTATATCAACCTACACTCATTATTACAATGGGCTTTACCCTGTAGTGGTGCAAGTGAACATTATATAGCTGGAGACATGCGTGTAAAGTATTCTTTAGTTAATTATGTATATTTATATGTAAGTATATATAGTTGAAGCTGAGATAATATTTCAAATTTTGTCTCTCTATCATGTGACGACTTCTCATGAATTTTAAAATTAAAAATAGTAACATATTTGATAATGATCAAATTTATATTACAACGAGAATTATGATTCTATAAATCAATTAATATAAATTTAAATGTTATTAAATAAGTATTCTATTGATTTATATAGTACTACTTTAACTTTAATTAAATCTTTAAAATTATAAATTTTTTTATAATAAGAGTGAACTAAAAAATAGTAAAAATTATTCTCAGATTCTCCTTTTTAAGAAAGAAAAAATATTTAAAAATTGCTCAAATTTTCCTCTTTTATGTTAAAAAGAAAAAAAAAACTATGGTAAAATTTCTTTGAAAAACAATAAATGAAAAAAAAATCTTCCAAATTTTTTCTTATCTAGATTTCTCAATTACATATTTCATATTTTCACATTAACATTTTCTTATCAAGGTTATTATTTTTAATTAATTAAGTTATTTTATTTTTTTTAGTTTTCTTACTATAATCTTTTCTTTTTTTAGATATAATTATGTAATAATTTTTGTTGACATTAAGAAGCAGAAAAATAAGACGTGGAATCAATTTATTCCTTTTTGTAGCTAAATGCTTAATGTAAAAATATGAAAGCATTTTTTATATTTTTTTTGTTGCTAATATTACACGTATAGTTGTAGGAAAAAAAAGGCAGTTGAGTGGTTCCAGTACTAATTAATTGTGAACTGCTAAAAGCGGCATTCCATAATTTGTGAACGTTAGTTATGAAACAACTTTGGAGCGGAAGTTGAAAATTTTAGAAATCATTTGTTCTTTGGATCTTCCAAATAATCCTTTGGACAATATAATTGATTAGGTACAAAAAAGTTACATATCCGAAAAAAAAAAAGTTCGAAATGCTGCCTGAATGTAACTGATTGAATTTGATGTGCAATCAGGTGGATTTCATGTGTAAAGAAATAACATTGATTTTTTCTTTTTCTTTATAGTTGCACTTGAAATTGAGGCAGTTGCAAACTAAATACAATCAGTTGCATTCGAACAGCGTTTCAGACACTTTTTTATTCGAAAATGTAACAGTGCTCGATTAGGTATTGCTCTATTCAATGGCGGAGTTAGAAAATATGGTCAGTGGAGGCAATAATATATGAGTTGTAAGTGAACTAGTTTTAACTCAATTTTAACTTGTTCAACTCTAGTTCATTCAATAAATTAGTTAAAATTGAAACTCGATATTAGTATATTTGATTAACAAATCGAAAGAATCGAGTCTAAATAATTTAAATTAAAGTTCATTTACTAAAAAAACTTTGAGGAGTAACGTTTTATATTATTGTGACTTTTTCATTAATAACTTATATAATTTTATAATATAGAAATAAATAATTAAAATTATAAAAATTTATAATTATAAATAGAATTAATCTGATAAAGAATTTCTAATTTAATATAATTAGCTGATTAAAACATAACATGTTTGATTATAGTATGTAATAGTAAATATATAATTATGATTTGAAAATGAGCTAACTAAATCAATCCTATACACAAGAAAAGAAACGAGTTTGCTGATAAATTTATATCGCAGTTGAACACAAGTTTTAAAATTAGTTTTAAGTATTAATTGGACCAGGAAAAAAAAGCACACTTTCATGACTAAATAAGATGCAAGTAGTATATATATATATTAAGAGAGAAGAAATTTAAAACTGAAATTTATGAAATATCTATACTTCATATTTTATTATCAGTAAAAGAAATCGTATTTTAGTCCTTAATTTTTAAATAAGTAGAAATAAAATTATTATTCATTGAAAACAAAAGTTTAATTTGATTGGAAGTAAACAATTAGGCTCGTTGAAGTAATCCACGGCCTTATATCAATGCCACCTTATGTTTCCTTTGGCCAATTCAACATGGCCAATACATATGACATTTCGGAAAAAAAAAAAAAGGTGTTTCATTGTCATTTGCAAAAAAAAAAAAAAAAGGAAAAAAGCTGTTGTTCAGAAGGTAAATCTCCAGAAGAATTTCCAAAATGCAATCATTTAAAAAACTTTTGCAATTTCATGGATTCATTGTGCAACAAAAATAGTAGTAATTTTTTTCTTTTTTTTTTTAAATTGCACTTGTAATATAGTGAATTGCACAATAAATCCAGTCAATTGCAATCCAAAAATTTCTCTTGCAACTTTCTTCTAGCCATGTAAAAGTACTAAAAAAAAAATTGTATTACAGCATGGCCAAATACTCTTTTTACATTTTTGCTGCTTTTTTTTTGTTATATTTGTTGTACCTATAATTCTCTTTGTTGCAAATAATGACTAAGTTGTTGCAAACATTTAAATAGAAGTCTCATGACTGTTTTTCATTTTAAGATAACTTTAAACAAAGAGGGAACAACTTATTTTGAACTTATTGAAGTTGTGTTCTACAATTTACTATCCAATCGTCTTTGTATTAGTTTATGGAGCCCCATTACATGATAAGAGAGATTTGCCAGAGAATTTGTCCGTAATGCAATAAACAAAGAACTTTTTGCAACCACATTCACAAAATGTGCAATAAAAACAAGAAGAAAAAACCATCATTTTTTAGTTGCACATTTTATCAATGTTGTTGCACAAACTATTACAGTTGTTGCATTACGGACAATAATCAGGACAAAATTTTTCGAGCCATAATCATTTATCCTTTTTTATGAGCTTGGGTTATGTAGAATAATGATTTAACAAATAGTTTTTCTTTTTTTTTGAAATTATGAATTTTCTACCAATCATGTTACAATTGTCCACCACAGTTGCCGCCTCTCCCCACTTCATCTTCATCTATAAAGTCAAGTACCCCTTCCTCAAATGTAATTTGAAACTTTTTTTTTTTTTCCCACTTTGGATTTTTTTTTCACACTACACAACATAGTTCTTCGAGTATTGTCATCTCAAAGTTGCTGCACATGTGCACGAGATGGGCAATTCCGTGGTCAGTTGTACCAAACAATACATCTAAACTTCCACAAGAATACTGCTAAACATTACAACAACACAATAGATATTTGCAACTTTCTTTATATTTTTATTAAACCTCTATTCTTCTGTTCTAATTGGTGCAATGCAGTAAGTCCACAATACAACTTTTCCAATTAACATATCTGTGTTACTACTACTACTTTTCTAAGTTACTACAAAAGACAGGATTAAGTGTACTGAGTTATGACATAAATTAGACCTTTGACAAACCCAGCTTTCTTAATCAAAGTGTGGATATTCTTTTATTTGGCCAAAATCAAATTGATAGGTTCACATCTTCATATCAGCTTCATCCGGCATATTAAAACTGAAATCCTACACCCATATGCAAGGATTTCAACAACAAGAAAATTTAAATAATACAAATCTTTACATTACAACACTTTTATCTATAGACAAGAAAGCATTTGATTGCATCATTATTCAACTTACTGCATACGAGTACATCGCATTAGCCCCCATATTTCCATTCACTTTAGTGACACTGCCCCAATTGCCATGCCTCTAATAATCTACACGTGGCAAGTAATTAATAGAAGAACTAGATGCAGACAAAGCTACCCTTTGTTGTTGCCAAATCTGCAAAACAAATCATTTTCACTCGCACAATATGTTTGCCAAGTTTTTTCAATATTACTTTCTCAAGTCCAAAAAGGTTTTCTTCTTAATTTATCCTAATTTCGTTTACTATCTTTTATCATATTCACAATTCTCATTATATAATTCAATAATAAATGACAATCATTTCCCACATAATCTTTGCACAACAAAAACTCCTTTCCCAACTCAAACCTGAAAGGGATGGTATGTATCACATCCCACAGCACATGCACATTCTGAAGATCTTGCTTGCGATAGCCGTCCTTCTTGTGCCTGGAATTTTCAAAAACCATTTATCTCTTACTGAACAAGAAGAAGCTAATCTCAAACAACCGTCCTACTATTTTCCTTCTCTACTTGGGACTCAAAAACAATAATACATGCCTGCCGCAGCAACTGGGTGGCTGATGGCAATACCTATTTTCCCACTTCATTATTCTCAGCTTTGACCTGTCTTCTCTTAACTGGCTTCAGACCTACAGCCTGTTCAATGGAAGCCAAAATCCACTTCGACCTTGGCCTCTCCCTCCACTTCACAATTGCTTGATCTTTATATTTGACAGTAGGACCAATTTTTGCCTCCTCATCTTTCCCATCATCTTTTTCAATAAGTTCATGTGCCCATTTTTGTAGATGAACAAATTGCCCTTTCAGTCCCTTCATCAAAAATTCATACTTGCTTATATCTACCACTGCATAGTCAGTAGACGAGTAAAATACTTTCTTCAATTCTTTAAGTCTTGTATTCTCTATTGAAGGATTGAGGCTCCCAAGCCTTATCTTACTGTGCCTCTTACACACATCCTTCCTCCACTGCCTTAGTATTTACTTGTCTGGAATATTTAGAACATCATTCGCTGTTAGAACCTTCAACACATGACAACACAGAATACCCCTAAATTCAAAGTCTTGACAGTTGTATTTTACATTGGCATTTTCTGCTGTAAAGGTAACTTCATAACTAACTCGTTTTGCCCTTTTTCCCGCACCACATACTACATATACCACTTCAAATACTCTTTTATTGCCGCACTCCTTGACTTGCCCAACATCACATTACATTATATTTGTAAGTTCTTTTTGCACACGCTTAAACATCATGTTATTATATGCTTTACAAAGCTAGTGTTCAAAGCCCCACCTAGTTACACAAGGGATATCAGCATTGGCAAATGTAAAATCCTCTTGCATCTCCTTCTCTATCTTTTTCCTCACTGCCAACTAATATTCATCAACAAAATCACTTAGATTCGTTCGTGAATGCACGTATCCGTCAAAGAATGAATGCATGTTTTCACTCCTTTGTGTTGAAGACATTCCTGCCCAGAAACCAGCTTTTACAAATGTAGGAACCCACCTCTCCCTCCTCTCAAATAGTGCCTTAATCCATTCATTGCTTTCCAGCCTAAATGTTGACCATCAAAATCCAACGCTCCTCAACCTCTTCAATCATTATTGAATCAAACACTACATCCATAAATGTCTCCTTCACATCTCCATACTCTGGATGCCTACCCAATTTCATAGGAACTTTGCATACTATGTACCAGATACACCATCTGTGTCTGATACCTGGGAATACCATTTCAATTCCATTACCTATATTTTTACATTGATTAGTAATAATGGCATTAGGCTTCATACCATGCATGCAACTCAACCATGTCTCAAATAACCATTTATATATCTTTGTCTTCTCATCGTTTAATATAGCGCATACTAACAAGATTGATTGCCCATGGTGATTAACTCCTACAAATGTCCCCAATATTATGTCATATTTGTTCAGCAAATATGTCGTATCGAAACTAATAACATCTGAAAACTCCTCAAACACTGCCCTGCATATTTCATCTGCCCAAAACACATGTTTCAATCCACCTTCCTTATCTGGCTTGATTTGGTAGAAGAATTCTCCACTTCTTGGCTGCATTTCACCAAATAACCTATGTACAGCTTCTGCATCATCTCCAACAATCCAAAGCTTTCGTGTCTTACTTATATGATTACTCAAATCAACTACTCAACATGGCAACTCCTCATGCCCCCCTGTCTGCACTACAATAGATTTGACATTATCACATGGCCTTATACCAGATCGGTCATTTGCTTCCAATTGAACTTTCCAATGCACATCAACTACTTTATGTTGTCTTATAAATCTAGATATTGACGGGTTAACCTCATGATTTTGCTCCAATTCGACCTTGGTTATAACCCATAGCCCTTCTCTTTTTGCGCAACACAAACGGGCCTCACAATCAACCCTCCTACTTGCCCTTCGGGAAAGTATATTTTTCCCTCTTGACTTGTGATCACGTCCCTTACTACATGCTATCATCTGCCACCTTGCTTTCTTAGTCACCTTGTCCTTTTTAACACTTTATTTCGCAATACCAAAACCCATCTGTCTAGCATATATCTTGTAAAATTCATATATCTCATCCATCTCATTAAATGCCATTCCAATATGAGGTTCTACTACCTTGGTTTTCCCGGTTTCCACTCTTTCATTCTCTGTAGAGCCAATACTACCCCTAACGTCGTTCCTACCATCCTCAGCACATCTTTCCTCCTCGCGCTGCCTTTCGTCATCTATCTCACTGCAGCATTGCCCTCTCCTGTCACCAATACATGCATCCAATCAATTAATTACACATAATATATACATTATGCTAACTAGATGTTATTCTGTCCAAACCAACTAGCTTGATTCCTTCTACTACTTGCCAATTAACTCGCATTGATCATTCTAATCGTTTATCTTACAAGAACTATTCACCATTTTCTTCACTTAACATGTTATTTTGACTCTACTTACTCAATTGATCAATCAATTGATTGCCTTCACAAATTATTACATATTCCGCTTATTGTACTCATTCCCAATTATTAGAGACATGCGATGGATAATTATTAGAGACCTATACATTAATGGCATCCCTAATTTACTTCAACAGCAAAAAACTCACCTTCAAGATTTTAAATTCCTTGGATTTCGGGATTCTTCTGGACAAATTGGAGCCACTCTCGTATTGCCTCACTTACCTCCGCTTATGTTTGCTTTCATTCATTTTCCTACTGCCGTCTGCAACTAGGTTCTCCCAACTTTTGGAGACGACCTCACCTATCCCGCTCAAAAGGATGCAGCCAAATTATTATTTTTTACCCCACCAATTGTATCCTGCCCTTTGCCCCAGCCATTTTCATGATTTTGCCCCCATACAACCCTTTATTACCACTATTCCTATTTTCCCTCCTTTCCCAATCATGGTCCACGTAGCTATCGTTTCTTATTTCTTTAATTCCTGCCACGTTGCCTACGATGCTCCTCATACTGCATCCCCTTGGTCTGATAATCTTTAGCATTGCTTGAATCAGTTGAGTAAAATGGAAGTCAAACTTTTGGATGAGTGCGCTTGCACGTGTACATCGATCTCCAATATAGAGATTAAATTTTGACTTAATCCGTCGGTTATTAAGTTAAAAATTCTATTACACAATTTAATTTTAAATAATATTAAAATAGTTATGTAATTTATTTAATGACATTTTTTTAATTTCAATTATATAATGACACATATTATTTTAATTATATTTTAACCATAATTTAAGGATCCTACCAAATATTTTCCTTAAATTAATTAGTTTGTTCATTAATCTATTGTTTGCAAACACTCATCTCTAGTAGAAAGAATAATTAAAGCTGAACAAAACCCCCCATCAACCTTGCTTGCCCCAACAGGATATACCTAATGTAACCTTACTTACGAGAAATTAAGAGTTTGAATTCTACTTCTTACTAATATTAATCCTCCGCCTCTATCTTATAGACTATGATACTCTTTAAAAATGAAAAACAAATAATTTTTTGTAAAGCTCGGAATAAAAGAGATTCTGTGTTTTGCTTTTGTGTAAAAGTACAACATTTCTAGTGTCACAATCGTACAGGAGCATTGTTGTTATGATTTCTTTCTTCAATTATTTATTGCATTCTGTATTTCTATCTTTTGGCCTTTTCCTGTCTCTTATTTATGTATCGTCCAAACAAAATCCAATCATTAATCTCATATATCTTATACGCTCTTTTTAAGATTTAAATTTGAGACATTTAAGATGAATGTTTAAATTCGTAACAAACTAAGAAATCCCATTGGAAACATTATACATCTTAATCATCGCATGTTAGATTAATTCTTTCTAATTCAGTAGTCATTCCTTTGTCTTGTAGCCCTCCAAAAAAAAAGGAAAGGAGGAAAGAAAACATTACCTACTTAAATTTTGGTCACTATCTATTTAGATTTGATTACCTATTTAATTAGATCACTTTTAGATAAGTTGAACAGATTTATACCCACACAACCTATGCCCCTTAGCTTTTATTAAATCAGTATAAACTTACTTTACTATGAATATCTTCATTTTTTATTCAATCAATTCCTTGGTAACATCTCTATTTATGTCACTTGTTCTTTTGGCTATGTCGTTTCTTGATTATGGAATATTTAGTAATGTACAATATCACTAGCTTGATTGTTTTTTGACTGTATTTATCTTCCAATTTACTAAGGCTCTAAAATTTTCGTCGTACATCTCCATTTTAGTCAAATAGCAAGTCGTATGAAAAGCATACTCTTATATATTTCTCTCTCTTTGAATAGTAGAGCTTAAAAGGACTTATGCATCAATTAATAGTATGTGTTTTCACTATCCTAATATTAATAAAATTAAAATGTATGTATTCTATTTTTGTCCGCTACAACTTGCAAATTTTAGATTCTGAGCTATCACTTCAAAATTTTAATTTATGGTCCTTTCCTTTTTTTTTCGGTGCAAATTTATGGTCCTTTCCTAATGTTATATATAACAAGACGATATTTAGATGTAACTGGTATGCATTAGGAAATATTGTCATGGAATCGTCAAAAATAGCATAGATAAAAAGAGATTTAGAGTAGACCAACTGTATGTGATTGAAAATTCACCTCTTACTGTGCATTTATCAGTCTTAAAATTATATTCACATTAATTATTCAGAAATGTTACATCGACACATAAGTTTCACCAAGTCCTTAAAGCAGATGGACATGGAAAGAAAGAGTAAGTAGACGTGACAGGTAAAAAATTAAAGCAGAGTGTGGGCCATTAGAAATGCCCCCAAAAACCTAGATTCAAAAGAAGCAAAATAGAGGAATAAAGAGTGCTCGCGCTGCTATTTGTGCTGTGGTGAGAAGTTAGATTGAAGGTCTAGTTGAAGAGTAAAACACCATGGTTGATGGGTGGGTGTTGGTGGAAGGAGGGAATTGTGGATGATTTGAACAATATGTGAGAAAAATGTGAGGTTGTAAAGTAGAAGAGGGTGGGGCGGGGGGGAATGAAGGCATTGACAAAATGCAGAATTCATAAAGCAAGGAGGCCGATAAGCGAACATGAGAGAGGCGAATAAACAAAGCAAGCAAAGGTAAATTAAATAGGTAACGATTGGCATAATTGTTTAAAGAAATAGCTTCTTTGTCAAAGTCTATTTTATTAATTTTGGTTCATTTTTGTGTAAGGGTATACAGTTAGAAGTAGTGTGGGGTTCACAATAAGGAATGGAAGGTTGCCATTGCTAGCATATTGTGAATACGTAGAGCAGTCTGCATTTTAGGCAAGTTTTCCATCAAGTATGATTGGAATAGTTATTTGAATATTGAATATATCGTCTATGAGTTGCTCCAAAGCAAAATGAGAAACTTGCTTATGCTGCCTCCGAACAATGTGTCAGTTGCTGGTTGATGAAGAGTAAATAAATGAATGTAAGATGGCAAGCTTTTAAAAGCAAAATAAATCCAAAAAGGGTGTCGATATTTAAGCCATAAGTGATAAGTCAAGTAAAATTAGGCAAATGTTGTTTGAATATTAGTGTTTACGAAGTCAATTGCATAAGCATATGAGCATAAAAAGTAAAAGCAACCAACCTATAACTGACTGGAGTTAAAAGCAACAGTTAGAGAATAGAGTAAAACGGAAGCAAAAAATAGAAGGTAGGCAGTTGGAACGTTTATGTGGATGAGCTTTATTGGAATGTTTTTGTGGAGCAATTGGGCAACCTCAATTTAATGTCGTGAAGGTAGTGTGTGAAAATGTCAAGACCGATATGATTTGGATGAGTAGAAGGGGGCATTAGCAGTGAAATTATGAAAAAATTATTACAAAATTAAAAACAGAAAAAAAAGATGCAGTTGTGAATTGGTAAGCTCAACATGTATGCATATTAAAAAAGTGACAACAATTATAGTGAGTAAAAAAAACATTAAAATAGATAATAATTGTTGTACAAGAAACATCAAAAATAATAATTTGAGACACCTAATTGGTTTTTGTAATGGATTTTTTATTTGGTAGGTGAAATTAAATATTACAGTTGAGGTTGAAGGCTTGGAAAGAAATAATGGAAGGAACTAGTAATAATGTGGAATTTGATGGTGGAGAAGAGTTAGGTGTCTAAAATAATGTATCAAGTAATGATGAAAATCATGGTAAGGCACCAACAATTGGGATGGTTTTCAATACCATGGATAATTTGTTTGAAGTTTACAAGAAGAATGCTAGAGCAAATGGTTTTGGCATAGCGAAAACAGGTGTGAGAAAGGATGAAGCAATAGGACTTGAAAAGTGGTAGACGATAACATGCACCAAAGCTGGTAACTACAATGGCAGGGGGTCTAACATACTAATGAAGAGGTCAAGTAAAAAGTGTGGTTGTAAGGCTCGTGTATGTTGTGGAGAAATAGAGGGAGGTGGGTAGTAACGAAAACACTGTTAGAGCACAATCACGAACTCAATGCAGCTGAAGTAGGATTCATACCACAGCACCGCTCGCTTGAGGATCATATAAGAAGATTGATAGAAGCGAATGACATGGTTAGTATTATGTCGACCAATAATATAAAATTAGTTGTTTTTCAATGTGGGAGACATGGGGAAATGCCCTACTTGAACGTGGACCTAAGAAACCATATTAGCAAGTTTAGAAAGCTAAATTCAGTAAGAGGTAATGCACAAACTGTGTCCGGTATGTTTGCGAACATGCAAAATGAAAGTGAAGATTTTTTTACTTTATTAAACCTAACAAAGAAGGGACATTGAAACATGTATTTTAGGTGGATGGCAGGTGTAGAGCTATATATAAAGAATTCAATAATGTCATAACATTCAACATGAGTTACCTTGTCAATAAGTATGACGTGCCATCACTTTTAGTGGGTGTGAACCACCATAGACAGTCAACATTGCAAGGATGTGCCCTTATGAATAATAAAAAATGCAAGACATTCATATGGCTATTCGAGACATGGGTGAGATGCATGGAAGAGAAGCATCCAAAAGCCATCAAAACCGATTAGTGTGCAGCTACTGGAAATGCTATTCATGTTGTATTCTTGAACAGTAGACATCGATTGCGTCTCTGGCACATTGTTAACAAATTTTATTTGAAGTTTGGTTAAGGAAAGAACAAAAGTGATTTGAAGGGTGCATTTATGGAAGCGATTTATGACTCAGTGAGTGAGCGCATGTTTGAAGAAAGACAGGGGAGTATGGTAGCTAATTTTGGGGTAGAAAGTAACGATTGGATTGGCCAATTATATGAAAGTAGGCAACGTTGGGTTCCTATTTATGTAAAGTTAATATTTTGGGCCAATAAGTCAACCACTCAAAGAATTAAAAACATGAATACATTATTTGATGGATATCTCAATTATAGAACATCATTGCAGAAGTTTGTAGAACACTATGCTTTGGCAGTGAGTGAGAAGATTAAGAAAGAGGTTCAACTAGACTTTTTTTCAAAGTAAAAACAAATTCATTGTGTGACAAAATGGGCATGTGAAGAACAGCTCGCAAAAGCATACATTTTATCTATTTTCAAGATAGTGTAGAAAAAACTAGTCAATTCCATGTATTGTCAGCACAGTCCAGTTTTAACAACTGAACATAGTGGAGAATGTGTGTACGAGGTGAGTGAGCTGGTAATGGGCACTGGTTCAAAGAGAAATCAGGTTAATTTTGGAGTGAATTATGATATTGGGAATTATGATGTAAGGTATAATTGTTTGATGTTTGAGTTTCATAGTTATTTATATTCACATGTGTTCAAGGGGTTGATGGGTAATGATGTTGATGTTATTCCCAAAAAATACATTTTGCGTCGGTGGCAGAAGAATGTTGTGTAGTCGTACAGTTTGATGAAGGTTGGAAGTTGTAATCCGTCAATTGAAATGACTAGGACAACTGCTTTGGAGAGACTATTAGATAAAGCAATTAACCTTGTAGTTGTAGACGCGAGAAAATTCAACTACATGAAAAAAGGCTTGTTTGAACAAATTCTTACTTTGGAGAGTTGAACTAAGAGTAGTGATGTTAGGGAAGAAGAAGGTAGCAACAAGGCTGAAAGTCCTAGAGGGAGAGGGAGTAAAGTCCGCGAAACACCTATTATTAAGGATCTGAAATTAGTGAGACGACGAGGGCGACCAAATATATGGAGGCATGTAGTGACAAAGATTAAATCAACTCGACAAATGCCTGAGAACAGAAACCAAAATTGTCAAGCCCATAATAGTGGTCACAATAATGAAGAACATGTTAGTGAAAATTGATAGCTTCCATCATTACTCTCAAGACTTCGATCTGCTACAACTTTGCTTCAAGAGGTTAGTCATTTAATTAGAGAAGATTTGCAAACTGTTTTTGAACTTGACCTTGATTTGCAAGATGATTCACATTTGTTTAAAGCAAGTGATTATTAAAGGATAACTCTTTTGGTAACCTTACAGGTAAGTGAAGATCATCTACTAGCATACGGTGCGTCCTATTTCCCTTTTGGACAAGGATCAGGGCAAATGTAGGAATTGCATTAGATAACTGCTGTCACAACTTCCGCCTCAAGAACAAATTGTTCATGGCTGAACCAGTATGGTTCTTCTTATGACAGAACATATTTAACTGCCCCATATATGGATTTTGACGAATACAATTCACTAACACATGAAATAAGTGGAATGGACTTTGATTGCATAATCGCCTTTTGGTTGTCATGTTAGACTCAAATGCTGTTCATTTAGATATTGTTATGTGCGTGCACTATAGGTTGGATTCTATCACGTACAACACTGAGATATGATGAAGTAATTAGTCAATCTTTTTGTGGCAGTATCATAGAGCTTCTTTTTTTAAAGAATTTGATTGAAAAGTATTAATGTATGTATGTAATGTTATTGTCAATACTGCAAAGTGCCTTAATGTGAGAAAAAGTTTTATGTAGCATTGAATTCCCAAATATGTACAACAACAGTAGCAACAAGTTGGTATGAATCAACAAATGTGATATGTTTTTTACTCGCATGGTTGTTGAAAAATAGTGTTATTGTGACTAACAATTTGGATTTAAAATTCAATAACAAGTAAAAATTTGGCATTTTTTTAAAGATATTAATAAGCAGATATAAATGGAAAAAATATTAGTATGTGACAAAGTCTAAATATATGGAAAATCCATTTGTCGCAAACCATTGGCATCAGATACAATAGAAGTAGGCTCCAAAAAGACAAACTTGCACACATAAGGATATTACATACGAGCCAACGAAGATGCGTGAAAAAAATACAAAGATCAATTATTTTTTACCTTTTTTTTTTGGAAAACTATTACACCGAAAGAAAAAAAAATCTACAAACCAAATCAAACATTTAACGGGATTGGGGGTCAATTAAAAGTGAGTTCATTGATCAAAACATTCAGCGGGATTGGGGGTCAATTAAAAGTAAGATAAGGTTTGATTTGGCAAGTACAACAAAACTAATCTCCAACACTAGTTAATTTACTATTATTATTATTATTAGTAGTAGTTGTTGTTTTTTGTGTGCATTTTTGGTCCTAATTATTATTATTTTTCTATTCGAGCAATGTAAATTTTGTTGAACAAAATTATATAGATATCAACAATAAACATTTGGGCACATGGGAGCCCACATAATGTGGAACCTCAAATCCTGAACGCCAAAACTAAGATATTTAGTTCATTTTAGTGTGCACTCAAAATCCCAGCTAATGAGAGCTAAATGGGTCATGCACAACTAGCACAGCAAATTGGAAAATTAGTTGCAGTCACTTATAAGCCCACACCATTTGAGAAGGAAGTCTGCAGTTTATTAGCATATGTTAGCATATTGACATAATCAGCCATAGGGCAACATGAACCACCCCATCAGAAACCCACTCTTACAAATCATGACCCATGGGCCTATATAGACAGCCTATTCGACATTTCACCTACGAAATGAACTATTAGATACATAATCTACAGAGGTTGAGCATTTGTTCAACTGGTTGAGGGAAGTGTCTCTCAACCAACAGGTGATCCATGATCCACACCAAGTAACATAAAAAGCTAATGATGGGATCAAAGCTAATTAAGGTTGATTAGGCCAAAGCAAGGCTTCATTAGGAGATAATGAAGAGGTCCAAAAAACAACACAAAAGCTGTAGGAGTGGCGAGCATTGGGCCATCTACTCCTCATTAGAGGAAATATCGATGATCTACCCTACGTATCCCTATGGATTGATGGGCGACGCAACTTTAGTATCCTTATTGTTGTCAACATCCATCATTGGGGCATTGGCCGGAATAGTAGGATCGACATTTTCCTCATTTTGGGGGTGTTGCAGTCGCATGATTCAACACAATATCAGCCCAAATTTAGTGGTTATTGATAGCTCGGACTCAAATGAACTCCAAAAGATAGCCGCGGAGCCTAGGCATACTTATTGGATGGTGGTACATAAACCTTTCCACCCAAAATGCACCAAAATCCAAGTGCATTCTATCGATAACATGTCAAACCTTGTTATGGAGAGTTAGTAGCTCCTCCACGGTGGCACGGTGAACATTGGCGTCTACCAACTCCTGAGGAATGTGCTCATCCTCTGCTTTCACTTGAACCCAACCTTGGATTGTCATATGCGAAGCAACGAAGATCAAATCTTTAGTAAACAGTAGGCAAGTCAAATATAAAACAGCTTTATAATGGAGAAAGAAGTCCATCAAGTAAACTGATGAAAAACTTTCGTTTCGTTCATTTATTAAAGGCCCTGCATATGGCAAATTTAATCAGTAGCATTGTACCAAAATTCAAGAAAAAAAAAAACCAGTTAATCGAATTTCCAGCAGCAAAAGGTGTGATGTTACCCTCATTGCTTCCGTCCTCGGACCTGGACATGGTGAAGAACAAACTGAAACTAAGCAGGCAACCTTTCTTCAGACTCTTTTGTGCAAGACTAGATTTGGGGTGGAGGAAGGGGTTGTTCCCTGGATGGTACTTATAACAATACTTAAAGGGAAAGATAAAGAGTTTTTGGCCCCATCTTGTAATCTTTGATTGATTAGGTACACCTCTCATCTTGCGTGTGGATAAGTCTATGTTATCTTTCAATGGATTTGCGTGAGAGAAGGTAGCTATTTGAGCAAAGGGCGTAATCATCACAAGCCTATAGTATGGTAGGATTTTTGTTCTACTTGATCCAAGATTCTTCTTCTTGCCTTTTCCACGTGCCTGATTTATACATAAACTAAGGGGTACAGAAGTTGGCGGTATGGTCGCTGTTGTAGAAAGCCAATGGACTTACAAGACTTAACTACAACGTAGTCACACAAAATGAGTTTACTTGGTTTCCCAATAAAACCGTTGTGTAATGTTCAATTATCTGCTAATGGACTCGCATGTTTCAATTTGAATGTTGATTGGGATTTAGCATACTTTATGCAGCTACAAAAAAAAACTACAATTATGATAAGGCTTATGATCTCACATGCATGGCTGAACCTGCAGAGAAAATACATAAGACCTCAGAAGATCACATTCCCGCTGCACTTGCAAAATTACTTGCTTAATACAGAACATGGTTTGCCACAAGACCTGTATTGCCTAATCCGAGCTTGATTATATAGGCTATTCTGTCAAGACCCTCATTTTTATAATTTGTTGCATGTATATGGTCTGCTGTTACAGGTTTGATAATGGTTGATTGAATACAACACATATAAACTAACCTCTGTCAAAATCCAAAATTTTTAAATGTAATCATGTCAAATTTTGTTTTCTCAGTTTCGTACATAAATACCTTCTAAATTGAGAGCAGTTAGTAAGTAAATGAGAATATCTAAGCTTAGTTATTAGCCAAGTGAAGCAAATCAGGCTTTTGATTAGTTTACTAAGAAAATGACAGTAGATGAAACTTAACTGAAGGCCATTTGGAGTTGGGTCAAGTATGTGCATTAAGCTACATGCCTGTAAAAGATCAACATATGGTAAGTTAACTACGATGTTATCGACAACCAAATCTTATTGAGGGCGGCAGTTTGTGTAAGCATGCATGTTGGAATGAGTGACTAGATTGCCTATCATTCTATTGATGGACTGCTTAGGTTAATGGTCATATAGGGTTGTTGTGTCATGTGCGCTATCAATAGGCACATATGGTAGAAGGATACCATGAATGACCTTTGAGGGAAGGCATAGGGAACTTGAGCAACTTGAAGATCTCTTTTTCAATGACACCATTGAAAATCTTTTGTCTCAGACATGCGAGCTTTTTGGTTTTTGATTTTTTTTTTGTTGACATTTCCATACATGGGAGCTTCAAAGGATTGGAAAACTGGATTGATTATGTTGTTGTTTTAACCTTACAACTTAAACTAGGTTTGATTTTTTGTATCTGCTAGGATTGGTTATCAAATAGATGAAATCCTTTCATTTATTAGCATTTGAACATGATTTGATAATTATGAACACTCTTTTTTTTATTTTTTTTGTAGCTCTGAATTGTAATTTGTAATCACAAAACGTAACAAAAAAAAATTGTCATGCCTCTAAAATAATAAACTCACGAAATTGCGCCAACAATAGTTATCATAAGTCATTAAGGAAAATAGTCTTGGGAATTTGTGAAAAAAATTGCACAACAAGACTCCATCTACACAGTATATGGAGACACAATGTAAATTGTTTATCAGAAGTCCGTCTTCTCAACTATGAGGGCCTAAAAAATTAGCAAATTACGGATTTGATGTCTAATTAGTTGAAATGAAAATTTTTCTTTTCCCCACAAAATTTTGACCTTCGTTGCCAGTGAAGAGTAACTTCTCTGCAACATTAACAATTATCTTATTCCTGCTATTTTCCAAAGTAAGCACTAAAAGATTTTCCTTTTGCTCATAAAAAAATTGAGGTACAGATTGGTTAGCATTTCAATTTCGCACTTCTTCTATTATAATAGATATATATATATATTACTTTCATGCCTTGCATTGATCTAAGTGCGCCTATTTTGGGTCTAATTAGGTGAACAAGTGCTACTAAACATACATTTAAAAACTTGTGTAACCTTCAACTTAAATATTAATAAGATTAAATAGTTTGTACCTGAAAAAATTTATTAAAAATGCATTTGTAAATGCAGTAAAAAAGTTATTTCGTGTGTATAGAGTAGCTTTGGTTAGTTCACATGTAAACTATAGTTATATAGTTATTATTTTACATAACCAAATTTAACATTTTATTTTTGTTTTAAGCTAATTATATAACATTGAACACTCTTAATCATATTATTTCTATTTAATACTATATTTTTATAATTTTATTTACTAACACGTCAGTTCACAAATTACCTTTCGCAAAACGTGCTGTAGATGCACAGACCAATTCCACGCACATAACCTGCAAATATTAACTAATAATCCTGATAAAGGATCACATTGATCCTTTTGATTTGAGATTAAAACATAAGGCCAATGCGCAAAAGTAGCCTAATGTTATTTCATGAATGAATGGGAAAGCATATTTCTATGCATAAAATGAATACAATGTAGCCACTTAACCAGACCAACAACAAAAACTTCACGAGCTAAATACACGGTGCAAAGTCTATAATTGATATAGGAATTATATAGTAAGTAAGTATAGGTGCACATTAGGGTCAATTCTTACCTGATGGTATGCCTTCTTCACAATTTGGTGCTTTAATGCTATAAGGTAATCTTCTATTTGCACAAGATGCTTTTGCCATTGAATTAGATTTCTTTGAATAAAGGTTTCATTTGTAAGTGATGTATGACTTGTCTCTATGTTTGGGCCCAACAACAACACTTATAAACTTAAGAAAGTTAAATGTATAGTATTACATTAAATGAAAACAAAACTAGACTCCATCCATACAAGTACATTTTTTTTTTCCTTATTTATGATTAACAACTTCTTAACTTTCGAGAAAAACATAAATATGATAGACTTTCATTTAGGCAATGAGGAATATGAGACTAGTATTTCTTATAGCTATTTTTTTGTCTTTTATGGCTTGTTTTCAAATTGTAGAATCATTGGAATGTTTTAAGTACTATTATTGTACCAATTGATTCCTGAATTGCTTAAAACAACCAGTATGGTATAAACTCAAACAATTATACAAATGCATTGTTTCTTGTTCAATGTATTAAAGTCTCGAAAATTTTTGGGAACGTGTTCAAACTCAAACAAGTATTATTATTTAAAATTAATACTACCAGATATTCTTATAGACATATATGCAAACTAAACGAAATCAAAACTCTAATAAAAAAAACTAATGTAACTATTTGAGAGAAAGAGGATGAACATGAGAATCATAAACTATATTGAAATTGAACTTCATACTTTGCTTCTAGCCAAAATTAGAATTTGGTACTTCCTCAACATGATAATTGTTACATTGCAAGTTCAATTAATCTTCAAATTACTTAATTTTGGAAGGACTATTTATGTGTGGGCGCCAAGCAGACATTGAAGCAGCCTCATTATATTGAAAAAAAATCCAGTGGTACATAAATAAGCGGGACTCGATGTACCACCTTTAACATTTGAAATGTACAAGTTCAACAAGATTGAGCGGGAGTTGTCCAAATTAGCTGCCTATTCAAGTACGACATATTTGACTTATATTTGGTTATCGCAAAACATGGATTGTTGGCTTTGTGTCATTTGTCACACAGTAATGGCCATGCCTCTATGACTGGTAGATTTATTTTAGGTACACGTTTACTACCTTGGGCAGATTGGATTTTTGATGCTGCAGATTTAAAACTTTGGTCCGTGGTTTGTCTTATGTTAAAGTTTAGTATAAGGCCCTATAGTCAAGACTAGCTTCGTCCTACAACTTAGGTTGTGGTACATCCTATGCATGCCACTTATTTACATCTCTATTTCTCCATAGCTACCAAAGGTTGTTCATCCATCCCAATTTTTCATTTCTTGCATTGGCAACTCAGTGCTTGTCATATTATTGAAGAGTGTTTGCGGGCCCAAGAACAAACTAGGACATGGTTGGGTATAATTCAACCCTCCTTCCTTTCCTCTATGGGTCATATGCTCCGTCTGCAAACTTTCATCTACACTAAATCACCTGCACACACCAAGAGGTCGCCCCTGCAGTTGGCTTGATGGGAAGTACTAGCGACTGAAACAACTCCACAAGGTAAGTTTTACATTTGCTCTATTATCCATTTTCAAAAATATTCTTTCAACATAACGCTGCTTCCTTATTACTCTCGCATCACGATCTTGTTTACTCCACTTTCTGCAATACTCTGCATACGAGTTCTGGCATGCTTAGGACCCCACTAGCCAGCTTCAACCAACCCATCATCGGGGTTGGAATATTCTGGTAACAACCACAACTAGCCACATCTGTTGGAGTCAATTCGGCAATTGCAAATATTGTCATGAACCTCCAGGAAATAGACGATAACATAAACAAAATTCTTGGCAACTTGCCCATGGATACATATACCATGGGAACTTAACATGTCTACTGTGTAGAAATTTGGGACATGGTTGCATATGCCACTGAATCGATTCAAAAAACTCGTTGGCTCGTCAACACTGAAGATGCTGACGGTAGCGAATGATTTGATAGTTTACCCTTGCTACGTGAAGGTTTTTAGACATGTTTAGAAGATGAAGTTCTTAGTTGATGTAAGGTAAAGAACCAAAAGATCAAAAGAAATAAGCTGTAGAAAAGTGCTTGAACATCAACTTGCAATTGAATTGTCTCACTCTTGGGCCTACCATGTGTTCTTGCTATAGGGGGATCCTTAATTAGTGGAGAGATAAAGGCTTGTGGATGACAACCTACAGATCTCGTAGCACTTGGAGCTGTTGGGTTTATGTTAACAATATTTCTCATCACGGTAACTATGAGGAGGATTACTCAAATAGGCTTGTAATTAATTGTGACAATCAATCAAACATCTTCAAAACAACCAATAACTATCATCTCGATCAACTGCAAGATCAACACATGAGTAAAATAGCTTTTTTCTAGGTCTTTGGTCCGACACACTTGAACAGGTAAATCACCCTCCAATTTAATAGGAACAATTTTGCTATGGCATCGCCCAACATCTTTGCGCTAGCACCTTAGTACATACTCCTTTGGAACAACATTCATATCTCGTTTTATGCAAACCCGAAGCAGATGTCTAAATAAAATCCCCTTGAACTCAAACCCCTGGCAACTGCATTAAAATACACTTGTATCCAAACTAAACTCGACCTTTACCAATTTATGGCATGTGCTTCCATCCCCCAAACCATACTGTTGGTCAACCTCATAGCAAAGCATGTTTGCCTCATGACATCACTCAATCTCATAATACAGTGCTAACAAAACCTCTGCTTGGAAATAACTAAAAGCATGGTTTGTAAAGGACCTTTGAAATTGTCTTTCCAAGGCAAATGTTGTGACACGCTGTATAACTTTGTTGTTGGAGAGGAAATAAGCTTCTACTACTTTCGCAACCTTATCTAGCATTGCATTCTGGTATTACCCAGCAAATTGCTTTAAACTACTGTTGGAGTTTAGGTAGCCATCAAAATAGGAGTTCATGCTCTCATTCCGTTGTGTCGTGGAAATACTGGCCCAAAAGGAACTGTTTACAAATGCAGGCGCCACTTGTGTCTGGCAGCATACAATGAAGCTAACCATTTGTTTTTGTGGAATTGGTATTTATCCAATAGAGTCTGCCAATGATCTTCAAACTCAGCCTCACTTAAGCTGTCATTTACAATCTGGTTGATGTGTGCATTTATCACCTTAAAATCCTTCTTCCATCCCAACTTCTTAGGTATTTTAGACATTATATGCCATAAACACCACCTACGGCGTAGTCCACTTAAAACAGTCTCAACAGCATTCGTGATGAAATTACATTGATCTATTATAACACCTCCAAGTTTCTTGTCTAACATGCATTGAAGCCATGTTTGCATCACCCATTGGTATGTTGAAATGACTCGTCACATAGTAGGATAAAACCTAAAATGATGGACTACTCGTGATGATTCACCCCCACAAATGGGCAAAAAGGCATGCAATACTTGTTTGCAAAATAGGTTGCATCAAAGGAAATCACGTCCCCAAATTCTTGATAAGCAGCTCTGCTCATACCATCTGCCCAAAAATTGTTTTTCAACGTTCCATCCTCATCTAACTGAAAAGCATAGAAAAAGTCTCTAATTTTCTACTGCATTTCTTGGAACAACATGCAAACTACTTCGACATCACTGTCAGCTAATTTTAATCACCTGAACTTATCAATGTGGTTGTGTAAGTCTTTTGGCAAGCACGACATTTGGTTATATCCTCTTACCTTTATTACCACGAACCTAACATTTTGTGCGGGTCTAATACTGGCCATGTCCCTGCTTTGCAGATTCCTTTTCACACTGCTTGGTATATTTCAATATTGCTTCAAATATGTAGAGTTGCTAGGACTTAAACTGTGGCTGTGGCCTTTACAAACTCTAGTTATCTTCCATTTTTCACCTACTTTCCTCACACAGACCCTGGCCAAACAACCAACCAGATAACTATGCCACAAATTTCGCAAATTCTTCCCTCGAGGCTTATGATTTCTCCCTCCGTTGCATATAAAATGTTTGATATCTTGCTTCTCTATGAAAGCCCCTTCTCACCCCTTGTTTCCTTATCACAAATCCTTTGCACTGCGCATACGTTTGAAAGTATTCTAAGACTATGTCAAGGTCATCCAAAAACATTCCCAATGTAGGTACGGTAACGTCATCTTCGCGATGAGGACTTTCAAACACCACCCCTTCTTCCACAATATCAGTTCCCATGTTTTCTTCATTGTCACTTGAAGTTGTTGGAGTGCTGGTATCTATGTTTTCCTCATTTTCAAGTAAGCCTTCATCTACATCACTTGAAGCCATTTCATTGCTCTACCAAACCCTAAAATGATCAAGTCAACTAAGTCAACTCACACCTACAAAATGGGTTAAAACTTAATACCAACACTCGTAATGCCAACCATTTCAAAAACATTATTGCTATGCTGTTCTAAGCACCAAACTATCTATGCATTCTGCATCTTTTTTACTTCTTATGCAACCAACTTTCCAACATCATTACAAAATTACTATTGCTGCACAAATAATTGGCACCTAATACAACTTGATTATTGGCAACTATTCTTCCCCAGATATTTCCACCAATTACATTCTTAAAAATTTTCATCTTCTACTTTTCCCCCCCATTTTTGACCTTTGACTGTAATTCAACAAGCGAGCTAATTCTTACCCACCCATACCCCATGCTAGACAAATTTAAAAAATTTAACGCAACAATTTGGGAACCTGGATGCTTACCATCCAAAATTTTCCCTTTCTTTCAAATTCTAGCCTTTTGGGCCTCAGTCAATCGATATTACAACTTTTATTACCTCATCTCGTCCCCCATCACCTTTGGAGCTCAATGCCATATCCTTTTAGTAACAAACATTACAGGCATTTGGGATTAAATACCTCTCATTCTCTACTGCATTGCGACCTGCTGCCTTCGATTCTGAAAATGGTGCACCCAACTTTCTCTCCGTGTATATAGGTCTTCTGCTATTTGACAAGTATGTCCACAAACTTTCCTTCTTTTACATCTAAATCCACTAAAGCACTCCAATGCTTCCCATACATTTTGTTTCTATCTCTGCCCACTTCCGGTATTTCGCAAAACTTGCACTTTTTCGGTATTATGGTTGACCAGTGTGGCCCACCAATGGTCTCTGTTCTATCCAGCATGTTGGGTCACCCGTCATGGTTAACCTAACTTCCATTCTGACCATTTTTCGAGCTTCTGTTTTATCCAGTGTTGTTAAACTCAGACCGGACCGGCTAGTTTAACCGATCAGACTAGTGACCTGTCCTAAATCAGGTCCGATTTTGGCTTGAAAGTGGATGATGAACGAACCGGTAAAAAACTGGTCACTCGGCCGGTTCGGCTGGTAAACCGATAAACCGGTCTGGGTTTCACCGAGTTTACCGGTTCAGTATGGATTGAGATGGAAAGCAAAAATCAAGTCAAACAACAAAGAAAATCAAAAGAGGAAGGAGCTGAGCCATGGCCTTCTGATGGGGGGGGAGAGAGAGAGAGAGAGAGAGAGAGGAACCAGTGGTGGTGGAAGGAAGAAGGAAAGAACAGGGAATGGGAGGAAGCACTGGAGAAGGATGCCATTATGGGCACCGGCGTTGTCGCTGTAGTCAAAGGACGACAACAAGGAAGAAGGAGAAAGAAGAAAGAGAAGCTGTCTTGGAGGAGGTGGGGATGAAGTACCAGAGATGAGTGTTGCTGTCGGCGTTGGCGTTGTAGGCGAAAAATACAACAAGGAATAAAGAGAACGAAGGTGAACTGAAGAAGCTATTTTGTTGGGGGCAGCGCTATCAGAACGGAAGAGAAGAAAAACCTAGAATTTAGGGTTAGGTGGTTTAACTTATATATTTTTCTTTTTTTTTAAAAAAATTTCTGATGTATAAACGTTTTCGTTTTGTCCATAATCTACCTATGTCCTTTTTCCGCATATTATTTTAAAAATGAAATAGTTCACATGTGGTCCACATATTATTTTTGTAATAAAAGTTTATTTTTTATGTCTTTATTTAGTATTTTAGATTAAAGGTTTATTTTTTATAAAATAATTTTTACATACTAGTTCAATTACCGGTTCAACCTTGAACCACTAATTTTTCCGGTTTAATGGCTGATCCAGTTCAGACAACTTTGATTTTATCATATCAACCTTAGTGGCCAACCTATTTCATCCCCTACGCACCCTATCTTGCTTTGGTCAACCATTGTGGTTCACCACAGAAGTTTCCTCAATCTCGCGTTTTGTGTTTCACTTTAACCTAATCTAAGGTACTAAACATTTTGTCTGTCTCCTCATAAAATACTTGGGAATATAACAAATAAAAAATTTAAATTTTTTTCTACAGTATAATATCCACAAAAATTTTAATACACTCTTATATTTGGTTGGTTAATTTCAATTATTCCTAAAATTTTATGGTTTTTCTTGTTATCCATATCATATATATATATATATATATATGATTGATGTAACTATATGTTTAATAAATAAATGAACAAACTTTCAACTTTTTTTAATAATATACCTGCAACTTACTTTATAATATACCTAAAAAAGACAAAAATTTGTGAAATTACCAAATACTTGTGGTGCATACCATACGATACATATAGTCATTCTCTTACGTATAATCTTCCTGTACAACATAATGCACAATGAATTCAAATACATATGGGCCCACTTCACATACATTTACATATTTGTCCTCACTTCAATTGACTCAAAAAAAATTTACTTTATTACCTTTGTCTATTTAAATCTTTAATAAAAATTTTTTTGTTTTTCTATTGACTGCTCAATTTTGTCGCCAATTTTAGCTTCCTATTTGCAGCTCCCTTGTGCCCCTCTTAAATAAATTAGATGAAAATTTGCTGTGCCCAATCTAAATTTTGGGCCACCCGTTGACATAAATATCTATATCGGTGCAGGCAGACAGGGCCAGTGATCCAACTTTGGTGGAATAAAATATCTCCACGTTTTCGGGTCCACCCATTTTCTGGATGCAATATTTCTTACCATCGGACATGTAGTTTATAGAACAAGCCCATCCCTTGGCGTTCAATGACGGAGAAAAACAGTGTGTAGTACGGTAGTGGAAGCTGCAAACAAACAAACTTGATCCATCACCTGTCAGTTAAGGAGATGAGATGTTTTATCGGTCAAAAAAAAAAAAAAAAAGGAGATGAGATGTTTTAACCATTTTTTTCTCACATTTCTCGGTTTAAGTCAAGTGGGCGGGACAGCAAAATCTAATCGTGGTGGAAATTTGGAGATGTAGGGGTTGGCTAGGTTTCAATTCTCAAGCCTCATGGAATGGATGGGATTTATAAAAGAAAAATGGGAAATTGAAATTAGGAGAAATATTTGGTGGATTTTTTAAGAAAAATTAAAATAAGATTAAAATAATATAAATTATTAAATAACTGAATGTGGAAAAAAAAAAGATAAATTATTAGATATTATATAATAAACTGTGTGATTACTTTAGTGAAATCTATAATAAAGCTACGTAGTGGAGTGCTTGAAATTAATTATTATTCCACTGTCATTGATGACATATTTGTCATGCATGATTCCTTGTTCTTCTTCACAAACTGAAATTCAGAATTGGCCCCTTTTGTGGTATGGTTGCCCTATTACTTTCTCCTCACTACGGATTGGAGAATTTCAAATGACCGACAATAATTATAATGATGTTATCTTTTAGTTCCCCACCATGTCCACATATATTACCCTTTTAAAAAATTTATGTAAACAAGGTAGTAGTAGAGTGGCTGAAGTTTTTAGATTAGATATTTTAAGTGACTACTTTTACAATAAAATGAGGTGAAACTTATGAGACATCTAATAAAAAGATATGATAAAAAAGTCGTGTTTATTAAAATCAATATACGTCTTTCTTGGTTAAATAACTTCCGAATTATTCTTATTAGCCATTCAAATAAAGTATAGAGAAGAGAGAAAAATCTACACTTTTATAAGTGCAATTTTGCAATACTATAAATCCTATTCTCGAGCGCTTGATTTTATTAATGCAAACAAAAGTTTAATTGTTGTTTTATTTTATCGTGCAAGCGAATTTGTTGTAAATTGATTGCACCGTTATGAAATCAAATTTTGTTTTGATGAGAATAGCATTATTATGCAATTTGAAACGATTCTTTCATATTCCAGCCTAACTTTTTTTTCGGTTTCAACATGGCTGAATTCATAAAAAAAAAAATAAACTATTAAATGTTATTAGATGCGACTATGCACATACTTGTTGTTATTTATTTGAATTTATGTAATCTTACTCTTTTATTTATATTTTAAACCCATCTTAAACTATTGGAGAAGCTAAAGAAACTTTTAACTAAATAAGGGTTGCAACTTAATTATTAATTAATTAAAATACCCATGCATCTTCTTGAGCTTTAAAGGAATCAAACTACAAGTAGCTTTAAATGTAATTGTCCGACTTTTGGTTTCAGACATGAACGATGACCAAGTCTTGAAAAAGAAAATCCGAGCTATCTACTGTGATGCACAAAATAATGCAACACTAACTATAAGATCTAGTGATAAAGTCATCTAAACTCTTAATTTCAAGTCTAAGATTTGATCCTAGTCCCTAAAAAAAAGAATGGTGATAATGCTCCCAAAATATGAAGCTCCAAGGACATTAGGATGCTTTTAAATTAAAAACCTTGCAATGGATTATCAATAAAGGCAGAATCAGGTTGCTCATAGAAAATGGAAGAAGTGACTAAAGAATACAAAACACAAATAGGAAATCAAAAGGAAAGGAATTTCCACAAATGCGGAAAAGTCCATTGTAGTGCAAAGTTCCAAAATGCTTTGAATAGATGTCTAACGAATTAGTTGACACTACAACAAATGAGAGAGTGTTCTTATAAAGATTGAGATATGGTTAATTTTAGTAATTAATGGCAGGTGTAATGTTAAAGGATTATTTTGATATTAGCAAAATTTTATTAAAGTAAAAATATCGGGAGGCTCTACTGCTAAAAATTTTTAACTACAAATTTGCGTGTTTAACATTACCTACTACATAAGAACCCCTATTACAAACAAGGTTCGTACATTCTAATGGAATTACAGAGTGCATAGAAAGCTCCAAATTACAAGAAGTTTCGTGTATTTTTTATCCTTTTGGTTGTACTATCAGACGTCTTCTCTTTGAATGAGCCTAATTCTACAAATATTCGATGACAAATGAAACAAATTGCTGATAAATTTTTTTTTTTTTTATCATGAATGATTCCTTCCTTGCATGGTATAAACAAAAGCTTGCTTTCAATTTAGATCCTAGAAATAAGCCAGCATAAGCCAACATTTGTTGATCCCTGTTTCTTTTGTTTCAATATTCCAGCAGACAACATGCACACACACACACTCTTACACACACACACACACACACAGGTGTTAGATATTCTCCCCTTTTCCTAATTTTTCTTTCATGGATTATTCTCTTTGCATCCATAGGAAGTTCAGTTTCATTAGACAGATCAATACACCCCGTCCACATGGACAAGTCAGTCATGCCCAAATCGTTCAGTAGCCATCGAGACTGGTACACCTCCATTATAAACTCCCTTAAAACCAATGACGCTGATTCACTTATATACATTTACGATGAAGCTGCTCATGCTTTTAGTGCAAAATTGTCTCCAAAGGAACTTGAGGCCTTGAGGAAAACTCCAGGATTCATTTCAGCTTATAAAGACACAACGGTCACAGATGACACCACCCACACTCTTGAATTTCTTTCCTTAAATCCATATTCCGGCGTATGGCCTCCTTCGAATTATGGGGAAGATGTCATAATTGGTGTGATTGATTCCGGGGTCTGGCCAGAGAGTGAGAGCTTCAAAGACGATGGAATGACTGCAGTACCATCCAGATTGAAAGGAATTTGTGAGGGAGGACAAGAATTCAATTCTCCGATCCGGCAGTTATATGATATGATTTTATTCTCCGATCTTTAACATTCTAAATCAATCATAGGTAAATGAATATTCAATTATTCTTTTGCTCCGATTACACAAATATTCTTTGTTAACTGTCATTTTTCAGTACACCAAATATTGAAAAACGAGAAAAATATTTTTTTTGAAAAAAGTTATATAGCAAAGAAAGGAACCTTAGCCTTAATAATTAGTGTTCAGATTCTGTCACTGTTGAACTAAAAAGTAAAGATCACATGAATGCATTAGGAAAAGTTGAAAACAGAAAGCAGTAGCCAACAAGCATTGCCTTGGTTGGATGCCAAATGCCAATGTTGGTTCCTTTTCCTTAACAATTAACACTTGACAACTTCATGGCAAACTCTAAACAGTGAAGTTGTCTCTGCGTCGTTTTCTAAGGCAGTACACAAACCTCTTGCAAATAATGAACAGAATGGGGCCTTGTCGAGACTTATAAAGACTTATAAATTATGACCATTATAGTAGCCAGGCCGGCTGGACCACTTCGACGAGTGGTGGTCGAATGATTGAGATTTGTGAGTTTGTTCCGGCCTGAAGGGCATATTATAACGAAATTCGTATGCCCTCACGGCCTTATGCTAAAGGAATAAGGACTCTTACCTTTGTGTTTGTTCGTGGCTCCTTTTCACATTCAAACAATATTTGGCCTGCTGATTACAGATTATCCGTTGGATTTTTTTTTTTAAAAGAAAAAATTGGGTGGCTTCAAAGTCACGACAAAGGGATTTGTATTTATTGGAGATTTTCAAAATATAAATAGGTTGTCTTCTTTAGTTAATTTGGTAGTTATGAAGAGAAATCTATTAATGAAGAGACATGATAAAATATTCGTGTCTATGGAAATTAGGAGACGTCTTTTTGATCGAACAACTACCGAATTAAGCCATTTACATAAAATATAGAGAACTGAGAAGAGAAAAATCCGCACTTTTATAAGAGTAATTTTCCAAACGGGATATGCATATTTTAAGTCATAAATCTTGAGGTTTTTACATTTGAGTTCTAAACATTTTTTATATTTCATTTGAATTTTAAACATTTTGATTTTCTACCAAATCAGTCCTTTTGTTGATCAAAAGTAAGCAATCTGTTAAAAGTAATTTTAACATTACAAAAAATTATTTAAAAAAAGATTAAATATATGAATTAAATATTTTTTCTATCAAAAATATGCATGTTACCTATTTAATTAGTATTTTTGTTGATTAAAAAAAATTTAATGTGCATATTTTGTTGATGAAAAAAATATTTAATTCATATATTTAACTTTTTTTAAATAATTTTTATTAAATTAAACTCATTTATTAATAGATTAACTATTTTTCGTAAATTAAAGGACTGATGTAGTAAGAAATCAGATAGTTTAAAACTCAAATGAAATGTCAAAAAAATTTAGGAATTAAAAATAAAAAAACCTAAAAGTTTAGGACCTAAAATATGCATATTCCATTTTTCAACACTACAAAAATTATTCTCGAGTACCTAATGTTGTTAGTGCAACAGAAGTTTAAGTGTTGTTTTATTTTATCCTGCAAGCGAATTTACTGTAAACTAATTGCACTATTATGAAGTTAAATTTTGCCTTAAATAGAGTAGCATTGTTACACAATTCGAAACAATTCTTTCATATTACATCTTAATTCTTTTTTAGGTTTCGACATAGTTGAATTCATACAAAAATAAAATAAATGAGATAAACGGTTAGATGTTATTATACGAGACTCTGTAGCTTTGAATTTATGTAGTCTTACACTTTTATTTTGTTTTTTAAACCCATCTTAAACTATTGGAGAAATGGTTCTTGTTTATCATTGGTCACAGTTTTAAGAAGGTTGAACTAAAATCACGTTGTAGTCAGACAGTTGGAACATGTTTGGTTATGATTATGTGGCTTTTCCTTTGAAGAAAATTTATAAAAAATTTTAAATTTTTCACAGAAAAGGTTGATATTGAGACTATAAAAAACTTAGAGCAAAGATATGAAGCTAAAGGAACTTTTAACTAAATAAGGGTTGCAACTTAATTATCAATTAATTAAAATGCCCATGTATCTTCTTGAGCTTTAAAAGAAATCAAACTACACGCAACTTTCTTATCTTAATTAAGGACCGGAATGCCCTCTACCACATTTTTGGTTCGTGCAATCAATTCTGATTTCTACTCCGATTTTTAAATGTCACTGTCCGACTTTCGGTTTCGGATCTAAACCGTGACCAAGCCTTAGAAAAGAAAACCAGAGGTATGTAGTTTGATACATATGATAATGCAACACTAGCCATAAGGCCTAGTTATACAGTAACTTGAGTTCTTAGTTTCAAGTTTAGAATTTAATCCCTAATCCCTAGAAAGAAGAATGCTGATAATGCTCCCAAAATACGAAGCTCCAAGGTCATTAGGATGCTTTCAAATTAAAAACCTTGCAACGGATTATCAATAAAGGCAGAATCAGGTTGTTCATAGAAAATGGAAGAAGTTACAAGCCCGATTAACCTGTAAGAGACTAAAGAATACAAAGCACAAATGGGAAATCAAAAGGAAGTGCATTCCCACAATTGCGGAAAAGTCCATGATAGTGGAAAGTTCCAAAATGCTGTGAATAGACGCCCAACGGATGATTTGACACAACAACAATTGAGAGAGTGTTCTTATAAAGATTGAGATTTAGTCAATTTTAGTAATTAATAGCAGGTGTAATGTTAAAGGATTATTTTGATAGAGTTCTACTGTATAAATATAAAAATTAGATACAAAATAATAATATAAACTCACTATTTAATATAAACTATTTACTGTACTGGATCGATCATTTAATCAATAATTAAGATTCAAATAGATTTGTGTCATTATTTTGTGTGTTTTGTGTTCATAGATATATTATTTCTTATCTTGACATTAGCTAAAATTTTGGTAAAGTAAAAGCACTAGGAGGCTCGACTGCTAATAATTTTCAACTACAAATTTATATACTTAACATTACCTACTGCATAAGAACCCCTATTACAAACAAGGTTGGTACATTCTAATGAAATTACAGAGTGCATAGAAACCCCTAAATTACAAGAAGTTTCGTGCCTTTTTTATCCTTTTGGTTGTACTATTAGACGTCTTGTCTTTGAGCGAGTCTAATTCTACAAAGATATTAGTGTACTGAAATTTAGTGTCTCTATTAATATCTTGATTGAAATTAAAATTGATAATTTTAAAATAAAACTGATAATTTTTTAAATAAAAATTAAAGCTATTATTTTTTTATTGTAAATATTATTAATTTTGTTTTAAAATTATTAGTCCTAATTTTAATCAAGACACCAAAATTCATGGCACGTATTGATCCTCTTCTATGAATATTAGATGACCAATGAAACAAATTGCTGGTTTTTTTTTTTTTTTTAATCATGAATGATTCCTTCCTTGCATGGTACAAACAAAAGCTTGCTTTACATTTAAATCCTAGAAATAAGCCAGCATTTGGTGATCCTTGTTTCTTTGGTTTCAATATTTCAGCACACAACACACAAACACACACACATTCTTACACAAATATATATAGGTGTTAGATGAAGAAGCAGACCCAACAACAACAAAAGAAAAAAAGGCCTTTGCATGTTAAAGAAAAAAATGTGTACCTTCAGCAACAATATTTCTTCCCTTTTCCTAATTTTACTTTCATGGATTATTCTCTTTGCTTCCATAGGAAGTTCAATTCCAGTAGACAGATCAATACACCTTGTTCACATGGACAAGTCAGTCATGCCCAAATCGTTCAGTAGCCATGGAGACTGGTACACTTCCATTATAAACTCCCTTAAAGCCAGTGACGCTGATTCACTTATGTACATTTACGATGAAGCTGCTCATGGTTTTAGTGCAAAATTGTCTCCAAAGGAACTTGAGGCCTTGAGGAGAACTCCAGGATTCATTTCAGCTTATAAAGACACAACGGTCACAGTTGACACCACCCACACTTTTGAATTTCTTTCCTTAAGTCCACATTATGGCCTATGGCCTGCTTCAAATTATGGGGAAGATGTCATAATTGGTGTGATTGATTCCGGGGTCTGGCCAGAGAGTGAGAGCTTCAAAGACGATGGCATGACTGCAGTACCTTCCAGATGGAAGGGAATTTGTGAGGAAGGACAAGAATTCAATTCCTCTCTATGTAATTCCAAGCTCATTGGAGCTAGATATTTCAACAAAGGTGTACTGGCAGCAAATTCCGGAATAAATATCAGCATGAATTCTGCCAGGGATACTCGAGGGCATGGTACTCATACTTCTTCCACAGCTGCGGGAAACTATGTGGAACACGCATCATTTTTCGGCTATGCAGCCGGTACTGCCAGAGGTGTGGCTCCGCGCTCTCATGTGGCCATGTACAAGGTCCTCTGGCGCGAGGGAAGATATGCTGCTGATGTTCTTGCTGGTCTGGACAAAGCAATTTCTGATGGTGTTGATGTGATATCTATCTCTATGGGTTTTGATGACGTGCCTCTTTACAAGGATCCAATAGCAATTGCCTCATTTGCTGCCATGGAGAAGGGTGTCCTAGTCTCATCTTCAGCAGGAAACGAAGGGCCAGGTCTAGGGACCTTGCACAATGGTATCCCATGGGTCTTGACTGTTGCTGCAGGCACAATTGACCGGTCTTTCGCCGGGACATTGACTTTAGGCAATGGCCAAACCATCATTGGTTGGACTCTGTTCCCAGCTAGTGCTTTCGTAGAAAATCAACCACTTGTTTACAACAAGACCTTCTCAGCATGCAACTCAACTGAATTGTTATCTCGAGCTCCGAATGGTGTCATCATTTGCGATGACATTGGTTCTGTCTTCGAACAGATAGATTCAATTGCAAGATCACCAGATGTTGTTGCCGCTATATTTTTCTCAAATGATTCCGCCTTGTTTGAACTTGGGAGTATGAGTTGGCCTGGAGTTGTGCTGAGTCCCAACGATGCATTAGGTGTTGTGCAGTATGCCACAACTGCTAGCAAACCTTTGGCTAGCATTAAGTTCCAACAAACGATTGTTGGCACAAAGCCTGCTCCTGCAGCAGCTGTTTACACCTCAAGAGGTCCTGCACCGAGCTATCAAGGCATTTTGAAACCAGACGTAATGGCGCCTGGCTCATTTGTTTTGGCATCCTGGATCCCAAACAGACCTACGGCAACAATTGGACCAAATTTACTGCTATTCAGTAAATTCAATTTGATTTCTGGGACATCAATGGCTTGCCCTCATGCTTCAGGTGTGGCAGCTCTCCTAAAAGGCGCGCAACGAGAATGGAGCCCGGCGGCTATTCGGTCTGCCATGATCACCACAGCAAACCCACTAGACAACACCCTTAATCCCATAAGGGACAATGGTGGAATTTCTGAATATGCATCTCCATTGGCCATGGGCGCTGGCCAAATCGATCCCAACCGTGCATTAGACCCAGGTTTGATTTATGATGCCACCCCACAAGACTATGTCAACCTCCTATGCTCAATGAACTACACAATGAACCAAATTTTGACCATCACCAGATCAAACAACTATTCTTGTTCAAAGCCTTCCCCTGACCTTAACTATCCATCATTCATTTTTCTCTATGACAACAAGACATCATCTATGGCCAATCAAACATTTCAAAGGACAGTAACTAATGTTGGAGAAGATGTTGCAACTTATAAGGCCACGGTCACTGCTCCAAAGGGAACCATAGCTGAAGTATCCCCAAGTACCTTAATTTTCGCAAAGAAATATGAGAAGCAGAGTTATAATCTCACCATACGGTACACAAAGGACGTCTCCTTCAACAGGATTTCTTATGGTTCACTTAATTGGATCGAAGAGAATGGAAAGCACACGGTGAGGAGTCCCATTGTAATTTCACCCACCGTACGTGCTTGGGTTTGAAACTTTGATGCTGTCGTCTGCAATATTTTAATTTGGTGAATGTAGATTTTCCTTCCCCTCAATTTCGACTCTAGGAAATATCTGGCGCAATAATCCGTTTGTATCTTTTAAAGTTTGTGTTGTGGTTGTCAGCTTTGAGTAAAATTAGCCCATTTGCACTTTGTGGAATTTCATTTCATTTCATAAAATATAGATCCGCCATTGAGTTTTTTTTTTTTTTTAAAATGAGAAAGTAAAGAAAAATCAAAGAAAACCTAAGCAGTACGAAACAAACTAGTCTCCTCTAAGGATGACAACACTTATCATATCCTTAAAAATGAATTCTTGAGTTTAACGTTAAATTATAATTTTTAAAGTTTTTTGTTCTTTTTTGTTGTTATAATTATAAAAATATTTAAGAGTGTCCGTGACATGTCGGATACTTGTACTTCTCGTGTTCGACATATGTGTCCGAATTTTTTTAAGAAAAATTATTTTGATAGACACTTCTAAACATATCTGACATGTGTCTACTGCGTGTCCGTGTTAAACACGTGTCTGACATGCAGTATCTTCCATTTCAGCTATATCCGTGCTTCGTTGCCTCTAATTCTAATTGTTAGTGGTATAACAATTATTTTTTAAAAAAAAAAACTTTTTTTTTCTCATTTGTTTAAGTCAGGAATCAGATTCATTAAAGTTGAAGGGCAGTAAAATAGTATAGGCTATTTGTTTTTTTTTTTAGTTGGATTGGGGGAGGTTATTAGATTTATGATTTAATTTAGGGTTAATATAAAAAAACATCATCATCTTTGTGTTATTTAAAATCTAGCATAATTTTTAAAAAAATAACAAATTTAACATAGTTAAATTATTTAGTAACAAATCTAATACAACGTCAATTAAAATTAACAAAATTTATTAATATGCATGTGTGGTTCATCTTAAGCAAACAATGAAATATAATGTAACCCATGTTAACACGGCAATCGAGAACAATAACTAATCAAAATCTTTTAATTTGCTCATTCTTCTTATCAAATGTGTATTTAAATCCTAGGTAACCACACCTTGGGTCAAGTTGCTAGGAGCTCCAACATGCATGGACTCTCTACTGGCTGTTACTAGAGAGTGGAAAGAGAACAGCTCCACAAAACCCTTCTAATGTAAACCCTTGGTATTAGTCCCTTAAATACTTAGCATGTTGGAGTTGGTGGCACCTTGCGACAATTCCTAGCATGGGATTTTGGAGTGGCTGGGCATTCCTTGAGGCAAAGTGAAAGCTGAAAGGCTTCAGTGTAGGCACGATTTACATGTAAGTCCTAGGGTGGACTAAGGCATGGACTGGGCTGCAAGTTCGTATGCTCTATCAGATGGGTCATGGGCTTAGGCTAAGAGGCCCAAATACAAGACTAAGTCTTTGCCAAATCTGCATGACATTGCATGGCGCTGCATGGCACTCCATGGCACTAAGTCTCTCGCAACATATGGAATGTGGGGATGTGTGGGTGTGGCTCTATCTAGTCGGCCAAACATCGGAATAATGCTCATCAGATCGTATATAACTAAGAATCATGGGTAGATAAGACTTATCATGATCGAATCATGGATAAAATCATGGGGAGATGAGGATTATTAGCTATAGATAACATTTATCTTTAAGCCCTAGACAGACAGGGAAGTCAGTTATAAATAAATCCTATGAGTTTGTCATTTGTACTCAGTGAAAGAGAAATCACTTAGAGAGAAAAAGTGAAACACTTTTGATAATTCAGTGACTGTTATTCCTTTGTATTACTTTGAGTTAAAGTGATAAAGGTCAGGAAAGGTTCCCGCATACTCTTGTGTCTCTTATTGAGTATGTGAGTTGTGTGCTTGTTTACAAAGTTTCATTGTGCAATCCTGTGTGGCGATTGGATGAGGCTAAGTGTGACTTAGTGTCATCACAAGGCAAAACATTGAGTGAGAAATTTAGCCCTATGATAGCCAATGATAGGTGGTTCGAGTCTTGATACAGTTCATGAGCGTGTAGCCAAACTATTTGAGGCACTCGGTGAACTTTCGGAGGATCCAAATTTCACCATGTTCTAAACATTGGCACTCCATAAGCAGTACATAATTGATTTGCAACGACAACATGAGGTGGTGGCCTCTTCAAACACAGCTTTCCAGCTTGATGAGATGGCAGCATAAATAGTCATCCTCAAGGAGGCTGTTAGCTCTCAACCGAGCAGAGGTCTGATGGATGGCTCGACCAAGATAAAGGTGTCGGAGCCTAAAGCCTTCAAAGGAGCACGAGATGCCAAGGAGATCGAAAATTTTCTATAGGACATGGAACAGTACTTCAAGGCTGCCCAAGAGGTAGAAGTTAAATGCCATAGTAATTGAGGAGAGTGCCAGAAGCAACATCACAGATGATGTCGGCCCCTCTCGTGTCAATCATTTGCAATTGGTGAGTGTTGTGCAAGCTGGACGTGCCCCACAATTTAGCTTGATGTATGTGAAGATCAAGCTCAGTAATAAGAAGTTGATGGCGATGGCTAACACAGGTTCTACCCACAACTTCATTGCTAAAAGGATGGTGGAGTCATTAGCTCTGAAAGTCACCAAAACTAGGAGTCGAATGAAGGCAGTCAACTCAGTAGCTCGGGAGGTGCTTGGCACGACATTGGGTATGGAGGTAACTATTGGTACATAGTTTAGCAAGCTTAACATCACTGTGGTGCCTTTGAATGATTTTCATATAATACTGCGAGTTGATTTCTTTGTGAGTGCAAAAGTTATTCTGTTGCCTCACTTGGGTGGTCTCATGATCATGCATAAGGATCATCCTTGCTTTGAGTATGGAAAGTTCACTCTACCTTCTAATATTGGTGGGAAGTTGGGTGGTATGCTGTCAGCTATTTAGGTGGAGCATGGTTTGAAGAAAGGAGAAGTCACCTACCTTGCAGCTTTGACAGAGATCAAAGAAGATGTTGTTGCGGAGGTGCCTGACAGTGTAGCAAACTTGTTGGGTGAGTTCATTGATGTGATGCCTCCTGAACTCCTCACTTGTCTTCCCCCAAAGCATGCCACTAACCAAAAGATCGATTTAGCGTCTAGTTCCAAACCCCTAGCACAAGCCCCATATCACATGAATCCATTTGAGTTGACAAAATTGAGGAAGTAGTTGATGAAGTTGCTAGATGCAGGCCTAATCTAGCCCTCCAAAGCCCCATATGGTGCCTCAATGTTGTTTTAGAATAAATACGATGGTACCGTACAGATGTGTGTGGATTATAAGGCATTGAACAATGTGACAGTGAAGAACAAGTATCATATCCCATTAATAGTTGACTTGTTTGATAGGTTGGCTAAAGCCTCATATTTCGCTAAGCTGGATCTGCAGTTTGGGTATTGGTAGGTCAAAATTGTAGAAGGTAATGAAGGAAAAACCACGTGCATCACTCACTATGGCTCCTATGAATTCCTAGTAATGACATTCAATTTAACAAATACCCTAGCTACTTTCTATAATTTAATGGATGATGTACTTTGTGACTTTATTGATGATTTTGTGGTAATTTATTTGGATGATATTGTTGTGTTTAGTGAGTTTTTGGAGGATCACTTGTCCCACTTGAGATTGGTGTTGTCTAGGTGGAGAGAGTACCAGTTATATGTAAAAAAGAAAAAAGTGAGTTTGCCTAGTGAGTTTGCCTAGTGAGAGATAATGTTCCTTGAGCATAAGGTGAGTCAAGGATAGGTCAAAATGGATGAGAGAAAAGTCTAGACAATAGTGAAATGGTTAGCTTTTACAAAAATGTCTGAGTTAAGATCTTTTCTTGGTTTATCTAACTATTACAAGAAGTTTGTGCAGGGTTACTCTAAGAAAGTGGCCCCATTGACAAATTTACTCAAAAAATATATACCATGGAGGTAGACCACAAATAACTAAAAGCCTTTGACAAGTTGAAGGCAGCGGTGTCAACGCAGTCGATCCCAAGGCTGCCAGATTTTGAGTTGTCTTTCTGTGCACTAACTGACGCTTCAAACAAAGCCATTAGAGGTGTGTTAGTGCAAGAATGTCATCCTATTACCTATAAGAGCCAAAAACTCAATGAAGTAGAGCAAAGATACTCGGCTCATGAGAAAGAGATGCTTGCAGTAGTGTATTACCTTCGCACCTGGAGGGTGCACTTGCTGAGTACTAGGTTCATGGTTCGAACTGACAATATGACTAACACATTCGTTCAGACTCAGAAGAAACTTTCTGCATAACAAACACGGTGACTGGAGCTGTTGGTTAAGTATGATTTCATATGGGAGCACAACCAAGAAGACACAATCAGGTTGCAAATGTCCTAAGCACCGACAATTGTAAAAGATAGTTGATGCCCTCACTCAAGTACAGAGTGACCTGCTGGATAAAATCGGGGTACAGGCCTCTTATAATACCACATATACTGGTACAGCAAGTCAAGAAAGATGTGGTAAGGCAATATTAGCTAGATGATGATTTATTGCATGCCAAGGATAATCGTTTGTATGTTCCCAGTGATGCAAACCTTAGAAAGGAAATTCTATGGGAGTGCCACGATTCACAGTGGGCTGGTCATCCTAGTGTCGAGAGGATTATGGCTTTGCTGTCCCGCAACTACTATTGGCCGAAGATAAAAGATGACATCGAGGTATATGTCAAGACGTGTATCACTTCTCAATAGGATAAGACAGAGCAACAGAAGGAGGCAAGCTTGTTACAACCCGTACCTGTTACAACCCCTGCCCATTCCAACAAAGCCATAGGTATCAGTTTCTATGGATTTCATTGGCAAGTTTTTGAAAGTTGATGGCATGAGATATGTCATAGTGGTGGTAGATTGGTTCTCCAAGTATGTGGTGTTCATTATTACCCCCTCTTCATATCAACCAGAGACAGCCACGAAACTTTTATATAAGCAGGTAATAAAGTACTTTGATTTGCTGGAAGATATTGTCAGCGATAAGGATCCTCGTTTCATTAGCAAGTTTTGGACCTCATTGTTCAAGATAATGGGTCCAAAATTAAAGTTCTCTATTGCCAACTATTCTCAAACTAATGACCAGATTGAGCAAATTAATGGCCTAATAGAGGAGCATTTTCGGCACATGTAACTGCAAGTAAGTAGAATTGGCTTGAGTTATGGGATTAAACTCAGTTTTGCTATAATCTTCACATATCCTCTTCTATAGGTATGAGTCCCTTTAAGCTTGCTATGGGGCTGCAACCCCTTACTCCTAATGATGTGATCAAGACTAGCTCAAGAGGGAGATTTCCAGCAGTGCACTAGTTTGCCTATTCCAAGCAAAAGCGGCTTGAGGAGGCTCAGGATAGCTTAAACAAGGCGAGCAAATGGATGAGAAAGTATGCTGATAGAAGAATAAGGGACGTGCAGTTCCAAGTTGGGGATAAGGTGTTGCTGAAACTTACTCCACATATTTGGAAAAAGATTATAAGCAAGTCAATGCATCGTGGGCTAGTTCCAAGGTATGACAGTTCCTTTACAATGATAAATAACAGTTAGCAATGTTGCATATAGGTTGTAGCTCGCAAAAAGTTTTAAGGTGCATCCAACCTTCCATATAAGCTTCTTGAAGCCCTTTCGTGAGGAAGTAAGCAACGAGCCTCCAAGGAAAAAAGTACGGCATGCTCCCCCTACAATCAAAATTGAGTTCCAGGATAAGTGGAGAGAACCCAGGACCACATAATGCATGGGCAAAGTAAAAAGAACAGACAGGTTGAGTACTTGGTCAAGTACAAGAATGCCCCAGATAGTAAGACAAGCTGGGAAAGAGATGTTACTCTTTGGTTGTTCGAGAAGCAGGTAGAAGACTACCTATATACCCTACCAACAATGACGTTGGCTTCAATAGGTGGGAGTGATTTGTTAATCCCTTGAACACTTTGCAAGCTAGAGTTGGTAGCACCTTGCACCAATTCCTAACATGGGACTTTGGAGTGGCTTAGCACTCCAAGAGACAAGGTAAAAGCTGAGTGGTTTCAGTGTAGGCAAGGGCCTACATGTTGGTCCTAGGGTGGACCAAGGCATAGATAGGGCTTTAGGTATGTGGGCTCCATCAAATGGGTTATAGGCTTGGACTAAGAGGCCTAAAGACAACATTAGGCTTTGGCCAAGTCTGCATGGCACTGTATGACGCTACATGACACTGTGTGGCACCAAGTTTCCTACGACGTCTGTAACGTGGGGATGTGCAGGTGTGGCTCTATCCTAATGGCTAAACATTGGGATAATGCTCATCAGATTATACATGGCTGACGGGAATCAAAGCAACAACAATACATACAAGAATGATCTGTTGCACATTAAGGATGGTTAATCACAAGAGCTAAAGCTAAGAGGATGCGTCAAGCTTTATAAGGGCTAATTGAATCTAGTTGAGCCGAGACACAAGGGGTTCCATCTATACATGAAGAAAAAGGCCTAGTTAATTTAATTCAAGCCCGAGATTGAGGATAGAAAGCTATTTTGTGCAAAGATCATTAAACCTCAAGAAGGTCGTATTGTTAATGGGTTAATTTTACTTATGAATGTCCAACCTTAGTTATTTAGGGTTTTTTATATGTGCCACCATTCTGTTTAAGGCTGATTGAATCTAATTTAGGAAGATTTATTTTGCTTCTTTTGATTTGGTTAATCCACACAAATTGAGGATTAGAGTTGTACCTTCTTTGTTAAAATCAATCCTTGTTTAGGAAGTTTTTAGGTGAATCCTATTCTAATTATAGGGTTTCTAAAATGATATAAATACCTTGTTAAAGCCTTGAACCAGCAGACTTTCTTAGAGAGTTATTGGGAAGGAATCAACTATCCTACTTTGTTCTTTGAGAACTTGGTGATCTTATCAAATTAGTCTTGTGGTGAATAGAGCAGACTCATCATTCGCATCTCAAATTGTTCTTGAGTGTGATTTCTACCTTTTATGTTATTATAACCTTAGTTTATATCTCTTATGGATATCGGGCCTTAGTTCCGCTCATAACCTTGGTTCTTATCTCTATTATAGACAATGAGCCTTAATTGTCTTTTATTGAATCTGATTTAGCTTTCTGAGGTATGTTAATAATGTATTGGTGTTGAGTTTCACATCTCTAGGTGTTGTTCATATCAGTTGGTATCAAAGTTTGGCTCTAAATCAGATTTACTTATCTCTTTATTTTATTCTGTCTGCATTTTATAAATTAAAAAAAATAAAAAGTGTGTTGATTTGGTATTTGATGTGATTTCTGCTTATTTGGGAAATAGATCTTGCTTGAATTGGTTATTTGTTAATTAGGCTAATTTGTTTGTTTATTGTGTTTTATTATGCAAAATTGATTCTATTTCGTCCTAAATCACCTTGATTCTTATGATTTCGTTTGATCATTGTCTAATTAATATTCTTTACCTCTAAAATCTTGTTACTTACATTTTCCTTTGTTTCCTTTAATTATTTATTTGCTGTCGCGTTTTTTTTTTATTGACCTCTTGATTTCTTGCGTTATTTGTCTAGGTTTGTGAGTTGCAAGGTAAGTTTTGAATACTTAGTTCAAAAAAGAACTTTGTAAGAAAGTTTTGAGAGATAAAAGGCAAGTGTGTATGAGTACATCAGAGGGTAAAAGTTGAGCTTAATTGTGTGTTAAACACAAGAGTTGAGTGCTGATTTTGAGTAAGTGAAGAAAAACACGTGAGGGAATGTTTGTGAGGTTTTCTAACATTCTTTTCAGGTCTTTACACCATGTCACAAAATAAGGATAAAAGCGCTTCTAATAGAGAAAATATATATGAGCAGTCTACCTTGCAAGCAATGTTCAAGCATTTTGAACGTTTGGATATTGTTCTCGATAGCGTTAGTGACAGATTGGACAAATTGGAGATGCAAAAAGGTGTGATTACTAAATTGCAAAGAGAATAGTAAAGATGGACTCCGTATTTGCATAAGGATGATCTAGATGATGATCGGGCAAATTTGAGAGATGAGTATGAGGAGTTTGATAGGCCTTATAATGTCAACATGGGAAGATATATAGAAGGCCGTAGAGGTGGTGGTAGAGGCAGTCATGGATATAGGCAGCCTATGAAGGAAAGGAATTTTGGTAGATAAAAAGATAGACAAAATAGGGATTTGGGTAGCATTAAAATGAGATCCCATCATTCTAAGGGAAGTTAGATCTTGATATATATTTAGAATGGGAGAGGAAGGTAGAATTGGTGTTTGAGTGCCATAATTTTTTTGAGGAAAAAAAAAAAGTAAAGTTGGTAGCTTCTGTATTTGTAGATTATGCATTGTTTGGTGGATCAAAAGGTACAATGGAGGAGGAGAAATCGTGAGAGATCAATTGACACTTCGAATGAGATGAAGGTAATTATGAGAAAACGATTTATTCCTAACCATTATTATCATGAGATTTATCACAGGGTGCGAGGGCTTACTCAAGGTACCACAAGTGCAAAGAAATATCACAAGGAGATGGAGATTGTCATGATCAAAGTAAACATTGAGGAGGATTGAGAAACAACAGTGGAAAGGATTCTACAAAGGCTAAACAAGAACATAGCTGATATATGATAGTTGCAACATTATGTGGAGTTGGAGCACATAGTTCACATGACAATGAAGGTTGAAAGGTAGCTTAAAGGGAGGAATGCAACATCAAGATGGAGTTCAAATTTGACTTCTTACTCAACACGGAAGCCGAGTTGGAACAAAAAGAAGGATAAAACACTAAACAAATTCAAGATCAATCCAAACAAAAGTAATAAGGTTGGAAGTAACCAAGAGAAGGGTAAGACTGATGTGTCACAAAGAAGATCTAGAGATGTTCAGTGTTTTAAGTGCTTGGAAAGAGGGCATGTTTCCAACCAATGACCTAATAGACATGTAATGATCTTGAGGGAGGATGGAGATGTTGAATCGGGATCTGATTCGAATAAAGAGTCTATGCCACCTTCGGAAGATTGTTGTGACGTTGAAGGGGAGTATCGGTATCCTAAGGAGCAAGTGACACTTGTGGTGAGGTGTGCTTTGAATATGCAAGTTAAGGAGGTTAATGACACACAACGTGATAATATCTTCCATATTAGATAAGTCATAAAGGATAAGATATGTAGTTTGATCATTGATTGTGGTAGTTGTACTAATGTTGTCAGTACTTTGCTTGTAAGAAAACTAAATCTACCTACTTTGAAGCATCCAAGACCATACAAGTTACAATGGTTCCATGATTGTGAAGAAATAAGTGATAGGTTCAATATTTACATAAGTTTATGCATAATTTTTATATATATTTGGATAATTTAACTATGTAAATATTGTGAATTGTGGTAAATTCTACTTCGGTTGCTTGTTTTATACTTTGTAGGAAAATTGGACATAACCAAAGTAATTGACGCTTGGAAGAAGGAACCTATCGGGTTTGAAGGAGTAGAAACAAGCCAAGCACCAAAGAACCGAACCACAAGTTTGGTTGGAAAGCTACTATGTGGTCAGTTCGGGTAGAATTTCACAGTTTTGCGCACTGCTACGTATTTCAGCCATAACTTCCTCTACACAACTCGGAATTGGATAATTCTTAAGCCGAATCGAAGCTAAGAGATAAAGCTACAACTTTTCTGTTTTGACAAACTTCGGATTCTGCGTGGAAGGGGTCGAAATATGGGTCCGTAGATACAGGGTCAAAACTGTCCAGAAAATTTATAAATCCTTTTCCGACTCGAATTTGGACTCTCTAGGGCTTATTTGAGGGGACTATAAATACGAAAGTTACAGCAGAGTTAGAGGACTTTTGGAGGCTATTATTGTAGACACAAGATAGAGAAAAAGGTAGAGAGCGAAGAGGAGAAGAGTATAAGGGAGGAACGCGAAGACATCAGAAACGAGTTTTTCGATTCCTTTTCTTTCCCTTCTTTTTCTTTTGAACTTAATGATGTTGGATATTTGTTTATCTTTGGTTTTTAGCATGAGTAGCTAGAACCCTAAACTAGGGTGAAAGGGATGTAGCCTAGTTTAGGGTTGGATTATTTGATTTTGTGGATGTTTAGATGTTTTTTTTGATTTTATTGCAATTATCAGTTGAGAACTCGATTTGATTTATCTATTTTGTTCTTAAATATACTTTTGTGCATGGCCATCATGAAAGTAGTCATAGGATTTGTGTTGAGATCGACAGATGAGACACAATCGTGCACTAAATAGATAAACATATGAACTTTGAGTCAGACATGAGATAAGTTTATATGATGTCATTATAAATTCTCTGTTCTCAATGGATTTAATCTACTTTGTGTGAGTTCGAGAGAAGATCATAAATAGATTGAATACGGTTATGGTTGCTTGACAAAGAACACTAACTAAAGAAGAGGAATTGACATTCAAATCATTAATCCACAAAATTCATATAATTCAACCCCTTCTAGGTGAAAACCCATAGCCCTGGTACCCTCTATCTTGTGATTAGTTTTAATTAATTTGCCTATGATTTTTCATTAGTTAAATTGTTTAATTTTTAGTTTAATAATTCTGCTTCTCATTAATTTTCTCAACATAAAACTTTCAGTTTGAATAACTTAAATCATAATTAATTCTTCGTTCCTTTGGGTTCGACACCTAGAGTATTTACCAGGATTTTATTACTACGATCGGCCCTGTACGCTTGCAGGATTTTACCCGGTCAAGTTTTTGGCGCCGTTGCCGGGGAACGAAGCATTAATTGTGATTTTTGTTATTTTATTTTATTTTATTTTATTTTATTTTATTATTATTAGTATTATTATTATTTTTTTTTTTTTTTAGTTTTTAGTTTTAACTTAGCTTTAGTTTTATTTATTTAGTTTACGTTTTTGGTTTACTTGTTATTTTTTCGTGATTGTAGGTAGTGCATGCAATTGCGATCATCAAGCAGCACTAATCTTCTTCCCTTGAACCTGGAGATTGAAAGGATTTGTCGTCAAAACAAGGCACATAAAAGAGTAGAGATGGCTGATCAACAGGTAGTGAATGACAATCCCTTGGTGGTTGATGATAATAATGAGCATCGAGCAGTTGTAATGGGTGCCAATGGGCAAGCCAGGGTGAACATGAAAGATATTCAAAGGCCTGTGATTGGTGCCAATCCTTCTTGCATCCAGTTGAGTACGAGAGCGCGGAACTATGAGTTGAAGACCATTCACTTCAACATGCTGTCATCCTTTCATGGGCTACCTAATGAAGACCCTTTAATCTTTATTAGGGAATTCTACAGCACGATTCAGACTTTTCCTCTACAACACTGTCAGGAAGATGAGCTGAGGATGCGGTGTTTTCCTTACACTATGAAGGACAGAGCTAAAACTTGGCTCATTAATTTACCAGAGGGATCACTTAATACTTGGGAGCAAGTTTACAATAAGTTCATGAATAAGTTTTACTCTCCACAGAAGACTGCAGAGCTTAGGAACAAGATTTGTTCATTTTCTCAGATGGAGGGAGAACCATTTCATGAAGCATGGGAAAGATGCAAGACGCTACTCGTCCAATGCCCACATCGTCAGTTTCCAAGGCTGTTACAGATGCAATTTTTTTATGACGGGCTCAATGCTACTTCCCAGATGCTAGTTGATACAACTACAGGGGGTTATGTTGGTGATAAAACGGCTGATGAGGTTTATGATATATATGAGGTATTAGCTAATAACTCGCAGCAGAAAGCAGTTAGAGGAAGAAGAGCACCAGTTGACGAGCTTTCAGTTCATTATGATTTAGTGCAACAGGTTGCTGATTTGACCCAACAAGTCAAGTTTTTGGTCAATCAAGAGTCAATACCCAGGGAACACTACCTATATGGCAAACATTCAGGACATATGGAGGCCGCTTGTACTTATGGTGAATTATCTGGTTCTTCTATGGAGGAGGCCAACTACACTGATACTTTTGGGGGGAAACAACCTGTGAATGACCCATACTCTAACACATATAACCCAAGATGGCAAAACCATCCAAATTTCAGTTGGAAGGAGCAAGGAAATACAAGGCAAGTAGTACCACCAGGGTTTCAGCAACCGAGACCCCAATTTCAGGGTCATCCTTCCCAACCTCAAGAGAAAAAGTCACAGATAGAAGACATGTTCATGCAGTACATGTCGAAGATGGATGAGAGAATGACACAGCAGGACGCTGAGCTGAGGAAACTGAACCTAAAAATTGATCAAGTTGCATCCACTCACCAAGCCTCGATTCATACTTTGGAAGTACAGGTGGGTCAACTTGCCAAAGCAATTTCGAATAGGAATCAAAGTCAACTCCCTAGTAATACTGAGGTGAATTCAAGGGAGAGTGCTTTAGCTATTGCATTGAGAAGTGGAAAGGTGGTAAGAAATTCTAACGGTGCTCAACAAAATTACAAGCCCACAAAAGATGGTAGTAAACAGGATGAACCTATGCGAGAGAAAGCTAAGGATGATGAACACGGAGGGGAAAACAACATTGAGGAGTCAGTACCACCAACTCCTCCCCCACAAGTCAAGTCATATGTCCCGCCGATTCCATTTCCCAACAGACTGAAGAAGAGGAATGAGGACAAGAACTTTCTTAAGTTCTTGGATATGTTTAAGAAGATTCACATCAACATTCCTTTTGCAGAGGCAATTGTGCAGATGCCAAATTATGCAAAGTTCCTGAAGGAGATCATATCGAATAATAGGAAATGTGAGGAGCACACCACTGTTGCCTTAACTGAAGAGTGTAGTGCTATTCTTCAGAATAAACTACCTCCAAAGTTAAAGGATCCAGGGAGTTTTACTATCCCTTGCACCATTGGTAGTTTAGATATTGAACGTTGTTTGTGTGACTTAGGTGCAAGCATTAATTTGATGCCTTTATCTCTTTTCAGGAGGCTGAAGATAGGGGAACTACAGCCAACCTCAGTTTCCTTGCAGCTAGTTGACCGATCCATCAAGTATCCATATGGAAAGATTGAGGATATGCTAGTTAAAGTAGGAAAATTCTATTTCCCAGCTAATTTTCTGGTGTTGGATATGGATGAAAATGTAGACATCCTAATAATCTTAGAGAGGCCATTCCTAGCCACTGGTAAGGCCCTCATCGATGTAGAACAAAGAAAGCTGACATTCCGGGTAGGAAAGGAAGAACATGTATTCAATGTGTTCAAAGAATTAAAGAGTCCATCACTACATGATACATGCTTCATAATGGAAACATCAAAGCCACCCAAAGAAGACCCAAAGAGAATGGATATAGACTTGGGAAGTGCACTTGAGATGTTATTTGAGCAACCTCTCCTAGCGGCAAAGTCGAGCTCAACACTTTCCATTGCGAAGTTGGCTCCTTTTGAGCTTAAAAAACCTTCTCTCCCTTTAGAGTATAATTATATGGGAAGCGACTTCAAGGAGGGAAAGAAAGTGCTTCTTTATGATGCTTACAGTAGAACAATCCCGTGGAAGCGCAAGAAAAGACAATTATTAGGACCATTCACAGTGCGCAAGGTGTATTCTCAAGGAGCAATCGATATTTGGAGCAAAAAGTTTGGGGTAATTAAGGTTCATGGAGGCAACTTAAGGCATTATCCTCTCAGAGATCATCCTCCTTAATTAAAGGGAAGAACGTCTAGCTATAGACGTTAAATATAGCGCTTGTTGGGAGGCAACCCAATGTTTATTTTATATTTTAATTAGATTGATAAGCTTAAGTTTAATTTAGTTTTTTTCTTTTCTTTTCTTTTCTTTTGTGTGTAGGAACTTGGGAAGGAAAAGCATGTTCATTACAAAGTAACAAATTACAAGCTGCTTGGTTTAGGGAGTAATTCTTACCCTCACCTTTGACCTTATTATTCGATACATTGTTATTGTTTATCTTAATTGTGGGGGTGGGAATGAGTAGAAAAAGAATTCTCTTGATGAGTATTTGTGTGTTGATTGAAATGTTTTTATATATATACATATGTATACCCAAGGGGGAACCGAAAAAAAAAAATTACACGTTTTTTTTTAACCCAATGTTACCTTTTCACGTTTCTTCTTCTTCTTCTTCTTCTTCTTCTTCTCATATTTCCTTCTATAGTCAATCCCAATCAATTCATATTCCCTTTACTCAAATCTTTCTTTCTTTCACAAATCTCTTATTCTATTCCCCCATATCCAAAACTCAAGCATCCATTATCCTTCAAAGTTTTTCTCATTCTTCTTTCATCTACCCATCTTTCTCTTAAAGCCTTCTAATTTTATTTTCCCTAAGTTTTTCGTTTTTCTTCTTATTATAGAGGGTTCTACCTTGGTTATCAATTATTGCACCAGCATTTGGAGACTCAAGAGCACTAATGTCTTCAACTTATGGATGCTCTCGCTGCTCGCCCACCTCCTCCTTGATTTTATCTGATTCGTTGCATCTAGTTCTTTTTATTGCTTGTGTCATTTTTTTTTTTGCTTTTCCTTTTCAATGACTTAGATTCTTTAGGATTAGATTTCTCTGCTTTTTAAGATTTTGGCTATCACATATTTTTGCTCTCTGTTCTCTTCTCGTTGTCTTTACTTTTCTTGTCTCCTGTTGTTGATTCTAAGGTTGTTTGTTCGATGATGGCAACGCACGTGAGGGTTGCTTTTCTCCTCCACTATGTCCGGGTAGTTTCATCCTCTTTAATTTATTTTTTTTTCAATTATATTTTTATTGCAACATTGAGGACAATGTTGGCTAAGTGTGGGGGAGATATGTTATTTTGAATTTTTTGCCAAAATTTTTTGTTCTTTAATGCTAATTTTTGCGTGCTTGCATGATTATACACGAGCTTCACTTGAATTCTATTTGAGTTGAATTTTTGGACGTCGATGATAGTACTAATGCATGCAAGGTTGGTCTTTAAGTAGTATTTGACATTAGCTAGTTAGAGATAGTTAATAGTAAACTTGTTCTCCACTTGAAAAATTTTTATTTCTAATTTACTTTTAAAGCTGTGCGATGATCTTTTAAAGAGATATGCTAGCTTTTAGAGATTTTTATGTAGTTTTTAATTATGTACACGCATTTAAAGTACTTGAACAAACGTTATCTTCTCTTCTTTTAAAGAATTTTGGGGATATGATTTAGGAATTGAATTGAAAAAAAAAAAAACGAGGCTTACAAGTTGTTAATATGTCATCTACTCCGCTGTTTTGAGTTACTGAGTAATTGGGGGTCGGCATTACAATTGTTGGTCTTCACGTCAAAAAGTAACTTGAATTATGAGTATGCAAAGCACTCTAAATATCTGTTTGTGAAGTAGTAATCGGGTACCGACACCACAAGTGATGGTATTCATGTCAAAAAGCATGTCAGTATTTAAAGAAGAGTATTAAAGCCTCTGTTACATAAAAAAAAAAAAAGTTAAAATAATTAATTTCTATTAATCCCTTGTGTGGTTTTGTATTTTTAAGAGAAGATAATTTTTGTCCTTAGATTTTGGATGAGTGTGTGTAATTACTTTCTACATGACGATAGCTAAGCGTTATCATTCATTAATAAAGGGTTCTTGGACATGATTAATCAATGTAAAACATGTTTTGTGGGGAATGAGAACGCTATTGATTATATTTGATTAGTGAAGTGTTGAGTGATACTTTTAGATTGATTTTGTAATGTGTTTATGAGGCACTGTTTGAAGAATTCGATTTGAATGGAATTCTCGTGAAGGTCATGTGATATTTTTGAATTGCTTGAGGACAAGCAACAGTTCAAGTGTGGGGGAATTTGATAGGTTCAATATTTACATAAGTTTATGCATAATTTTTATATATATTTGAATAATTTAACTATGTAAATATTGTGAATTGTGGTAAATTCTACTTCGGTTGCTTGTTTTATACTTTGTAGGAAAATTGGACATAACCGAAGTAATTGACGCTTGGAAAAAGGAACCTATCAGGTTTGAAGGAGTAGAAACAAGCCAAGCACCAAAGAACCGAACCAAAAGTTTGGTTGGAAAGCTAATATGTGGTCAGTTCGGGTAGAATTTCACAGCTTTGCGCACTGCTCGGTATTGCAGCCATAACTTCCTCTACACAACTCGGAATTGGATGATTCTTAAGCCGAATCGAAGCTAAGAGATAAAGCTACAACTTTTCTGTTTTGACAAACTTCGGATTCTGCGTGGAAGGGGTCGAAATTTGGGTCCGTAGATACAGGGTCAAAACTGTCCAGAAAATTTATAAATCTTTTTCCGACTCGAATTTGGACTCTTTAGGGCTTATTTGAAGGGACTATAAATACGAAAGTTACAGCAGAGTTAGAGGACTTTTGGAGGCTATTATTGTAGACACAAGATAGAGAAAAAGGTAGAGAGCGAAGAGGAGAAGAGCATAAGGGAGGAACGCGAAGACATCAGAAACGAGTTTTTCGATTCCTTTTCTTTCCCTTCTTTTTCTTTTGAACTTAATGATGTTGGATATTTGTTTATCTTTGGTTTTTAGCATGAGTAGTTAGAATCCTAAACTAGGGCGAAAGGGATGTACCCTAGTTTAGGGTTAGATTATTTGATTTTGTGGATGTTTAGATGTTTTTTTGATTTTATTGCAATTATCAGTTGAGAACTCGATTTGATTTATCTATTTTGTTCTTAAATATACTTTTGTGCCTGGCCATCATGAAAGTAGTCATAGGATTTGTGTTGAGATCGACAGATGAGACACAATCGTGTACTAAATTGATAAACATATGAACTTTGAGTCAGACATGAGATAAGTTTATATGATGTCATTATAAATTCTCTGTTCTTAATGGGTTTAATCTACTTTGTGTGAGTTCGAGAGAAGATCATAAATAGATTGAATACGGTTATGGTTGCTTGACAAAGAACACTAACTAAAGAAGAGGAATTGACATTCAAATCATTAATCCACAAAATTCATGTAATTCAGCCCCTTCTAGGTGAAAACCCATAGCCCTGGTACCCTCTATCTTGTGTTTAGTTTTAATTAATTTACCTCTGATTTTTCATTAGTTAAATTATTTAATTTTTAGTTTAATAATTCTGCTTCTCATTAATTTTCTCAACATAAAACTTTCAGTTTGAATAACTTAAATCATAATTAATTCTTCGTTCCTTTGGGTTCGACACCTGGAGTATTCACCAGGATTTTATTACTACGATCGGCCCTGTACGCTTGCAGGATTTTACTCGGTCAATAAGGGTGAACAATCAAGTTCGAGTTTCATTTACCATTGGGAGGTTAGTGATAAGGTATTGTGTGATGTAGTGACAATGCACACTGGATGTTGTACTATGATAGGAGAGCAATGCATGATGGATATAAAAATCGATATACACTCACCATGGAAGGGAAAACATATACACTCATTCCTTTGACACCGCAATAAGTTTTTGAGGATCATATTAGGATTAGAGAGAGTGAGCAAAAGTAAGAGAGTGAAAAAAAAAAAAGGGTTGGAGAGTGAGAGTGCTAGTGAGGTCGAGATCTTGAAAGAAAAACAAATTGAGATGGTGCAAAGAAAAATAAGAGCTTGAGTGAAAGGAACAAGAGTGAGAAAAAAAATGAGAGTTTATACAAAAGAGAGTGATGTGAGGGCAGTTTACATGGCTAAGTAAACTATGTATGCACTTGTATACAAAAACACTTATTTCACTAATTTTGACCTTGATGTTTCCTTGCCTAGACCTGTGCGCAATTTGTTGCAGGAATTTGAGGACGTGTTACTTGAGAATGTGTTGCTAGGATTGCCGCCAATTAAAGGGATTGAGCACCAAATTGATTTTGTTCCTGGTGCACAAATTCCTAATAAATCTGCCTATAGAACTAATCCTGATGAGATGAAGGAGTTACAAAGGCAGATTGGTGAATTGATGGAGAGGGCATATGTGCCTGAAAGCATGAGTCTATGTGTCGTTCTTGTGTTTTTGGTACCTAAGAAGGATGGATCCTGGCGTATGTGTATTGATTGTCGCGCCGTCAACAAAATTACTGTAGAGTGTAGACATGTTATTCCTAGGTTAGATGACATATTAGACGAGTTGCATGGATCTTGTATGTTTACTAAGATTGATCTAAAAAATGGACATCATCAAATTAGGATGTGTGAAGGTGATGAATGGAAAACTGCATTTAAGACAAAACATGATTTATATGAGTGGTTGGTAATGCCTTTTGGTTTAATTAATGCACCTAATACATTCATGCATTTAACGAATTATGTTTTGCACACATTCATTAGTAAATTTGTTGTTGTTCATTTTGATGACATCTTAGTGTAAAGCAAGAGCATGGAAAAGCATGTTGAGCAGTTGCGTTTAGTAGTTAATGTTTTAAGTCAAGAAAATTTGTTTGTTAACCTTAAAAAAGTGCTATTTTTGTGCCGATAAGGTTGTATTCTTAGGTTTTATTGTTTCAGCCAATGAAGTAAAAGTAGATGAGGAAAATGTCAAGTCAATCACAGAGTGGCCGACACCTAAGTCAATTGGGGATGTGCATAGATTCTATGGCTTGGCAAGCTTTTATAGAAGGTTTTCAAAGATTTCAGCACCTTAGTTGCACTACTGATGAAGGTGATAAAGAAAAGTGTTGGCTTCAAATGGGAAAAGGCGCAAGAAGAGGCGTTTAACTTGCTTAAAGATAAACTGTATAGTGCATCATTACTAGTTTTACCTGACTTTATTAAAACGTTTGAAATTGAATGTGACGCTTTAGGTATAGGTATTAGAACTGTTTTGATGCAAGAAGAGTAACCATTAGCTTACTTTAGTGAAAAGCTAAATTGGGCAAGTTTGAATTATCCCACTTATAATAAGGAGTTGTACACATTGATTCGAGCTCTAGAGACATGACAACATTATTTATGGCCCAAGGAGTTTGTCATTCACAATGTGAAATATGCGGGCTCGCAACCTCAGTGCAAAATACATGGGCTCACATGATGCTTTGTATTTCCTCCACTCTTCGGGCTTTGGGGTTGACCATCCAGGACTCCGGGCTTTGGGTTGACCTCCCACATTACGAGTACGAGAGCAAATAACAAACAAATAGGCCACTGACTTCACTTTTTTTTCAAAACTTTAGAGTTTGGAATGTAAGTCATGGGCCTCAACTTAAATGTTGCTTGAACTCTATTCTCCATTTCCATGTGGGAATTTTTGCAATCTTTGCAAACTCACACCTACAACTCCAACACTCCCCCTCAAGCGTGAGTCTTGTTGCTTGTGAGTATTTGCACAGCGGATTAGGCTTTTTGCTTTTCTCAGAATGTGCCAACACAGCTATCTAGCTTCTCACGCAGGCTTAAGGTCTGTTTGGTAATGCTATGAGATAAAGTGTTGTGAATAGAAGTGCTGTGAACAAAATACTGTGATTAAAAGTACTGTTATTTAAAGTTACAAATTGTTTGGTAATAATTATGGAAAAACTGTAAAAAAATTTAAATTTTGAATATTTAATAATTTTTTAAATTGGTAGAGTTAGTTTTATCCACTTAATTCAAAATTTGTGTAGTATGGTCATTGGGTTTTATCACTTTCTTCAAAAGCATGTTTAAGATACTTTTGTGAAACCATAGTTTTGAGAGTTATCACGTTCGCAAAACTCCGTTTAGAAAGAATTACCAAATATTAAAGAAATTACTTTTGGTTTAAAACACAGTTACTACACTACAACACATTTTTCACCTCAATACCAAACATAATTTTAGTTTCTCAACAACTGTGTCCATCATTCACAGGCCCCTCAAAATCATTTGTTTCTTTGACACCAATTGTTGGAAATTAGCGGATGCAGAATGTACGGGCGCAGACCCAATAACAAAGAGCGATCACTAGATGGTAGAAGTAAGAATGAGTAACAAACAAATGAATTACGAATATCACTCTGTTTTAAAACCAACTGGCTTAAAAACATTGGTCATTGGCTCATTTATATATTACTTAAACTCTCCATACTCTTTCTATGTGGGAGTTTTGACACTAACTATTGTATCTTCAACAAATTCTAACAGTTGCTGCTGGTGTCGTTGACCATGAATTTGGTGCGGTTTTGACTCTTGGAAATGGAATTTCAGTTAGTGGCACGTCTCTCTATTTGTCGAACTTTTCCACAAATGAAGTTCCAATCTCATTCATTGACGGATGCATGAGTTTGAAGGAATTGAAGAAAGTTGGGCCAAAGATTGTGGTCTTTGTAGATAAGAATAGCTCCTTAAGTGATCAGATTGATAATGCCCGCAACGCAAACGTAGCCGGAGATGTCTTCATAACAAATAACACTGACATCGAATTCCATCTCCAAACATCATTTCCGGCCATATTTTTCAGTCCAAAGCATGTTGAAACCAATCGAAGGTTACATCAAGGATGATTCCAAGCCAAAGGCAAGAATGGAATTTCAGCAGACATATCTAGGTATCAAAGGATCTCCAAATATTACCAGCTACAGTTTCAGAGGGCCATCATCAAGTTGCCCATTTATCTTGAAGCCGGACATTATGGCTCCTGGAGATTTAATTTTAGCTGCATGGCCTCCAAATATTGCTGTATCACAGATTGATTCCCAGCTGCTATTCACCAACTTCTATCTCTTGTTAGGGACATCCATGTCTTGTCCACATGCAGCAGGGGTGGCCGCTCTGTTAAGGAAGGCACGCCCTGATTGGAGCCCTACGCCTGTCCGATCGGCCATGATGACCACCGCGGATACAATAGATAATACTCATTGACCTATCCAAGACATTGGCAAGGATAACCAGCCAGCCAACCCTTCGGCCATGGGAGCTGGCCACATCAATCCAAACAGGGCACTAGACCCTGGGCTCATATATGACTTGAATTCATCTGATTATGTAAGACTCCTATGTGCAATAGTAAATCCAAACAATTACGCGGTCACCTTCGAATGACTGTAGCAGCCCGTCCTTCGGTCTTAATTACCTTTCTTTTATTGTGTTTTTCGATAGGAATGGCTCGATCATTAAGCAAGTATTTTAGAGGACAGTCACTAATGTAGGCATAGGAGCTTCGCATTACAGTGTACATTTAACGAGTTTGAAGGGGCTAAAAGTCTCTGTCACACCAGATAAGTTGGAATTCAAAGCAAAGAACGAAAAGTTTACTTACAAGATAGTTATTGAAGGTTCAGAACTGCAGTTAAAAGAAAGGGTCAGTTTGGATGTATAAGTTGGGTTGATTCTAGGCATAAATATGTCTTCAATAGTCCAATAGTAGTGTTAAACTTGAGTATAAACTCATTGTACTTTTGGGAAGGATTTGGTACAAATTAACCAATAGATATTAACTAAGATTACAATCGCATACCCTAATAAAAAAATTATTCTATCGCAAGTTACACGTTGGATTGTGAAATTTTCAAATTTCCGTAGTGTTTTGTGTACTTGTTACTCATTTTCATTAAAAAAAAAAAACAAAAGGAAAAAAGTTGTGGCAATACTAAATTTGTCAAACAATTTGTCCATATTGTAACAAGTTTTCAACTTTAAGTAACAACAATCATATTTTTTTTAATAAAAATTTATTATTTCATTTTTTTTTTTTTGCAGAAAATATGAAAGGTGTTACTTAAAGTTGAAAGTTAGTTACAATATAAACAAATCATTTGACAAATTTTGTATTGCCACAAACCGGAACCACAAAAGGAACAGAACCAGAAGAGGACGACCATTCAAATTCTACCAGATACACAAAAACTCTACCTAATCGATAATATCAAGTTGTTTGTTAATTTCACGTAGCTATCCCACATATTATTCTTGTACCGATGACTGGTTGTGTCATCTAAACCAATGGGAATCATAATCTGTTGACCAAAAATCTCATCACTATCTTTAATTACATGTTCACAATTTGAGATCATTAAGTTAACTTTATAGATACAAATGATGTTGTCTTATTTATAGGTGGAGTGTCGTTACATGGACAAACAAATTGTCCATACAGCACCCAAATGCACCGATCATTGAGGGAACTTGTTGCAATAGTATACATAACTTGTTGCAACATGAAAGCCCTATGTTATAGTACTAAATGCATATTGTTGCAATGAAAGAGAATTATATTACATTTGAAGTAGAAAGACCGTGTGAGAAGTGTAAAGACTAAAATAGCCTTGAGATTTAGGAAAAACAAAAGGGAGCCACGTCACATGAGACGACGTTTGTCTTACTGGCCTTGGGCCATTTCCATGACAGGGCATCCCACCGCCTAAAACCACATATAGGAAAGCTTCTCCCCGTGATAGGCGACCCCCACGCCAAAATGTTTTCACATAGCCCGTGAGGAGAAGACTCACAAGCATAAGAAAGTGACATAGCATAGAAGAAAAGAAAAGAAAAAAACAAATTATACTTTTCTTGGAACATTGCTGAATTATTGTCTATAAAACTAATACCATACCCCAAAGATTGGTTTATCAGAAACCAGCGTTATAGTAATGATTATGATACAAACTTATTAATATATGAATGAGAACTGATAACAACAGCTCAACCTTCTTTGATTTGTTTGATGCAAAATTTTCTACCTAAGAAATTGGCAGTTTGCCACTCAAAAAAATACAGTAGTTAATAATTTAAATCTCTATCTTTGAGACTTAAAATTCTGATATTCAAAAAAGGAATATGATATTTATGAGAATTAAAAGAGCTGTCACAGTTGTGTTATTCACGATTTAATAAATCTCCTAATGAAAAAGAAAAAAAAAGAAAAAAGAAATTGGCAGGCTAGCTTGATTGCGTGCTTCTGATGCCTAATTGGTCAAAAATGCAGCTGTCATTTAGAACTGGATTCATCTTAGTTGTATAAAAATTTAGTCTATTTCACTCATCATGCATGACTTGATCAGGGGAAAAGGGATTTTATCACTCTTCAACTGCTGGCTGCTGTAATACAAAATTTAATGTGGGAAAAAAATGGTCACGAGTGCCAATTTAATGATTTCGACTTTTAAGTTTGGAGTTTAACATGTACTTTATTATTGGACCTTACACATCAGTGTAAGTTTTTACTGAAAGGTTTGTTCCAAATTGAAGAACTTGGACTGTAAGTCTGTAAACCCTTATCCGAATGGATGTGTGTGGCTGATTTCATTTCAACATTCAGCACAAAATGCGAGGACTTTTCATGATTTTCAATATCTGCTTTTGTATGCGTTTATTTGACATCTTCCCGTTTGGGGTCAACCTTTTTAGTTTTGGAACTTGTGGCGTCCCATCTCTCTGTAGCTGAATCCGACATAGAAGTGTGCCATGAAATTTGGCAATGATCGATTAAGGACCGTTCTGATTCTCCATTTTTAATAGTGACTACAATTATTCAACCATTAAACTCTCACCGCATATATTATTGAGTTGCCAATTATTCCATGGGTCCACAACATCTGTCAATTGCGTTCTATTTAGGAGTTGGTAAAAAAAAAAAAGAAAAAGAAAAGTTCCTTCTATGATAAACATATTATTTACCTGCTTCCACTGAACTCAAACACTATTAGATTTTATCAAGGTTATCAGAATCGGATCGGTCATCGAACCAGAAATATTAGTGGATTAAGGTTCAACCAGTTGAACCGGTCGAACCGGTATTTGAACCGATATTTAATAATATATATGTGTATAAAAGTAATTATAAAAATAATATTTATAAATAGTGATTAAATATTAATTTTTCTAATTTTAAGAATGAAATTGAAATTTTTAATAGATTTAGGACTAAATTGAACTTTTAAATTAAAATTAATACTTAAATTATAATTTAAATAACATTTGGTGTCAAATTGTAATTTATGAATTTTTTAATTTTATTGGACCGGTCCAACCGGTCCGGTTTTGACCGGTTCTTGACCGGTTTTTTCCGGTTTTGACCGGTCCAAGTCATCCTTCGAAATTTACCTAAACCGGCCTGAACCACCGACCGGTCTCCGGTTCAACCAGTCCGACCGGCCGATCCAGTCCGGTTCTGACAACAGTGGATTTTATCAATTTCTCATACGAAAAACATACTTGGACAAAAAAAAAAACAAACCGAGAAGAGTTACAATACAATTAATCAATTAAATTGTATAATAAAATGATTATCATTTGTAACAAAAAGTTGATAAAATTAACATATTTTTTATAAATTTTTGTTGCGAACAATAATCGTTTGGTTGTACAATTCGATTAGTCAATCACACTCTGATTCTTCTAGGTCTATTTTTTCACTCCATGTAATTGAACTCTTTCTCGCTGTAAAATACAATTAAGCATCAATATCTTAAAATAAGACGAGTATGCGTCAATCTGACAATAAATTATAGTTAAAAAAATGTGTTTGGTTTTCTCGGCAACACTGTTATTTTGACAGTTTACTTTTTTCTTTATGCATCCATGTGATTATTCTCTAAACTTTTACAATGATATTTTTTTGGACAATATATGAAATTTGTCCCTGCGCTATTTAGATAAATTAGATGAAAATTTGCTGTACCGAATTGTTTGGGCCTCCCATTGACATAAATCTCTGCATCGGTGACAGGCAGAGAGGACCGCTGATCCAATATTGGTGGAATAAAATATCTCCACGTTTTCGGGTCCACCCATTTTCTGGATGCAAGATTTCTTACCATCGGACATGTAGTTTATACTATAAGTCCATCCCTTGGCGTTCAATGACAGAAAAAGGCAGCGTAGAACAGCCGTGGAAGCTGCAAACAAACAAACTTGACCCATCACTTTGTCAGTTAATGAGATGAGATCTTTTAGCCATTTTTGTCTCCATTTCTCGCTTTTTGTTTGGTCTACTGGACGGGACAGCAAAATCTAATCATGTGGAAATTCGGAGATATTGGTGTTGGCTAGGTTTCAACTCTCCAGCCTCATGGAATGGATGGAATTTATAAAAGAAAAGCGGGAAATTGAAACAGTAGAAATACCTAATAAGATTATTTAAAGTAATTAAAATAAAATTAAAGTAGTATGAATTTTTATATGATTAATTTTTTAAAAAAATTATTAGATACTATTAAATAAATTATATAATTATTTTAACGAAATCTAAAGTACAATCATGTAGTTGAGATCTTGAAATTAATTATTAATACCACGATTACACTTTTGTCATACATGATTCGATGTTCTCCGTCATAAATTGAAATTTAAAAAGTGGCCCCTTTTGTGGTATGGTTGCTCCATTATTTTCTCCTCACTGCGGATGAGTAAATTTCAAATAAACAACAATAACTATAAAGATGTTATCTATTAGTTCTCTACCACGTCCACATATATTACCGTTTAAAAAAATTTATGAAAACAAGCTAGTAGTTTTGTTTTTTTTTTTTTTAGTTTTCTTAAATTTAGACTAACTGATTAGGGAGAAGAGGAACAGTTAGAGATATTGAAAGTTTGAATACTCGACCTCACATTTCCTAACATACTGTCAATACCGTTTGAGTTAGGAGCTCACGACAAACAAGCTAGTAGTTAAGTGGCGGAAGTTTTTAAATTGGATATATCAAGTGATTACTTTAACAATGAGATTAGGTGAGACTTATAAAATAAAGAAAACTTACTTCATACTAATTAGTGGCTTTCCAAATATAACAAAAAATAGAAATTCTACTCTATACTTGGTGGATTGTCAGACGTACCAATAAAAAAAGAATTTTCAGGAAAGGGAATATGTAAAAAATAAACAGAAATGAACAAAGAAGCAAAGTGTCAAGTGGATGAAAAATCTTTGAACAAGTTGGTTTATCATTTGGAATGAGTCCTTGACAGGCCAGGCAATTTTTATTGAGCATCGGGCTTGGTGTTGCCAGACTTGGGCCAGTAGGCCCACACATGATTTTGCAGGAATTGTGTAGGTCCAAAGAATGCAAAAAACCGTTGGAGTCTAATTACCCAAAATGATTTGATTCTCTCATACCAATCAGTCTGACTAGTTGGAGTCTAAATTTAGTTAATTTCGATATGTATAAGTTTCGGCCTTCCTCACTTACCAAAAAAAAAAAAATATATATATATATATATATATATATATATATATATGCAAAAAGCAAAAAAACTAAAAAGTCTGCTGGTAATTGGTATTGATTCAAATGTTGGTCCCGCCTGACTTACAGTCTCCCCTCCTCTTTGTATTCAAACATAGGCTCTTAGCCACTACACTACAGACCAAAAATGAAAAAATGTGGGCTAGGCATTCACGTAGGAATAAAAGATAAAGGAAATTAAAAAAAGAAAAAATCTAATCCATTTGCTTGAAACAATTGAGTAAGATAGAAGTCAAATTTTTGGATGAGTACAGTTACATGGATACGTGGGTTTCCAATGCAGGTGTCAACTTTTGGCTTCATCGTACTGATCAACACAATTTTGTTTAAAAAAACACAATACAAACCCAACTCTGACATTTTTTTTATATAAAAGAAAAATCTAAAAATTTAGGGGTAAGCCCAACTTGGCCCACGACTCTACTTTTATTTTTTTTCTTTTTTCTTTTTTTTTTGTTCTTAAGAGAAAAAAAGGGCAAATAATCATAGATTTTATATTAGAAAAATATAGATTCTACTATTTTTATTATTTTAAAAATATTTTCAGATTTTTACCAATTTCATATTTTATTTTGACTTTTTTGTTTTCTTAAAAAAATTCTTGAATTATTTTAAATTTTATATTTTTTTAAGAATTTTATGTATTTATTTTCTTTTTTTTTTTTTTTTGTAAAAGTGCCATGTTTTAAAAAATAATTGTTAAATACATTTTAGCCCCCTTTAATTTAGTTGTTTTGCATGTTACCCCCATGTGATTTTAATTTAAGCATTAAACCTCCCTGTAGTTTTAAATTTTGACAATTAATCTCCCTAACAGTAATTTCTTAAATCTATTAACAAAAATTAGTCAAAATTATATCGTTTTGTAAATGTTATTTTTTTCTCTACTAAAAAATATGTCACATATTTCTCAAATTAAATTTTGATGTATATTTTAACTATATTCTACATTTTTTTTTTACAGTTTTTTTTTATTTTTAGTATATTGTACATGTTGATATAGAGGTGTTTAACATAGTATCATAACAGTATTCATGATTAAAATATATGTGAAATATAATGAAGTATTTGCTATCATAAAACAATATAGTTATAGTTAATTTCTATTAATACATTGAAGAAATTATTGGTAGAGGGTTGATTCCCAAAATTAGAAACTACAGAGGGGTTTAATACTTAAATTAAAATCATAGGGGGGCAACATGCAAAACGATCAAATCATAGGGAGTTAAAATGGATTTAACCCAAAAAAAAAAAATGATATAACTAACCCATGAGTCGATCCAAATCTAACTCAATTCTAAAGTGACCCATTTAAAATGACCTGAAAATAACTTAATTTAAAAGTACTCAGAATTGAAATGATCTGACCCAACTACCCTTTTGACACCTCTAATCTCCGAATCTCGGCTTTATTTAGACAAAGGTATGGTGTACCCACTTTTAAGTCCTTATCATGATTCAACATTAACTCTTTCTCAATTTAACAGTTACACTAACTGCCACAAAGCCATTAATTTTGCTAGTAGATACTTTATTTAGTATTTACCAATGTGAAGTGATCATTAGAGTTAAATATTTTTATTAAGAAATATTAGGTAGGAACAATTATGTAACAATAAAATAATATGAACTATTAGATGATTAAAATTTGAGTGAACAAAAATTATAATCCCAAACAACCAGAACCTACCTTGGGACATGATGGTAGGAGCACCAACATGCATGGCCTCTACTGGCTATCGCCAGAGAATGGAAAGAGAACAGCTTCTAAGCCACAAAACAATTAGAACTGTGAGGACATTTGAAGAAAAAAAAAATAGGCGTAATAAAACTTAAATTTACTTATTGCTTCATTAAATTTTATATTGGTCCCTACTAAATTTATTGTCTCTACTGTAAGGAAAAACATAAGTATAGTGGAACTTAGATTTACCCATTACTCCTATTAAAATTTATAATTGGACCCTAATAAATTTTGTATTTTATGTTTGGTCCTCACTCTCTTATCCTTTTTTTTTTTTTTTTTGCAAACCTTATACTTCTTGTAACTAACTCTTAAATGTTTCAAGTTTACAAATAACCTATAACCAAATAATCACTTTTTTAAAATTTAAACAAATCCTTTGAGTTTTAAAGTTCCCTATGCAAAAAAAAAAAAAAAAAAATTGAATACGCAAAAGCTAAAATTGTAGAGTAGCTTCCCCAAATACAATCCAAATTATTCTTGTCACTGCATGGGTTGTTCAAAATTGTTAGCTTTCTCTGCTTCTTGCTTTAGTTATAATTTTCAGATCGAAAATTTGTTTCATAAAGGGTGCTCTGAATTAATTTGATGTCAACGATTGATGTTTAGTTTTTTTTTTCTTTTATCTTGTGGGATTAGCTATATGCCTTTGTTATTAGAATTATTGTTTATTACAACTAATTATATAACATTCATCTGAAATTTTCACATCTAACGAAAAAATATGCAAAAAATAATTTTAATAATTTTTATAGACTTTATTTTTATTTTCACAATTGTTTACCCCCTCTAATTCTTGCCTTTGTCACTATACAAAACTCTTCTAATGTTAACCCTTAGCATTATGTATTTTAAAAACATTTACATTCATCTATGCTTCAATTCCTGCACAAACATTTATTGCCGCCATCAATGGACTTGTTAGTTTCTTACTACCCCAAAACCCTAGCCAATACCTCTCTCTAACTTTCCCTCTCTCCCTAAACTCTCCCAACCTCTCCAAGCAAGTAGCAAACCTTAGCTGGCTAGCGGCGATGACCAAGCACCTCTACCAACCAATCATCAATCACCTCCTAAAGTTTCTCTCTTTAGTTTTTCTTTTTTCTGCATCCCCTCCTCTAACCTCATCCCACCCTTTCCTATCTGTCCTATTTGCTTCTTTTCCTTATCAAACCCCCAAAATGGCTTTATGGGACATTTTGGCTTGCTTTTCATTAGATCAGGCTCTAATAATGTCACTCACAGCTTTCCAAGCATCGGATCTACATTCTCTGGCGTAATCCTAACATTTTCAATGTTTTTGGTAGCGGCATCGCCACCGTGTCTGCTGCATCCTCTGTCGTTGATGCTATCTACCAGTTATAGGCTAGTGCATTTTTGCCTCTGCATTTACCACCGGCGTCATTGTACTGGTCACCAGGCCCAGATTTGATGCCTTTACTGCTGCTAGAGTGGACGCCGCCACCGCCCAAGTTTGCTGTGCCATCGGCCACCACCCTGCCGTCGTAGACTACTTTTCTGCCGCCCCCGCCTGAAGCCGCCTTCAGAATGGACCGGAAATGCTACTATTATATACTTTTGAATAGTGTGACTTGTACTGCTTGTGGTCTTTTTTGTATTTGTAGGTTTGCAATTTCGAAAATCATTGAGGGGGGGGGGAATCCAAACGATTTCTGACGTTGGTCCTCCGAGATGTGGTGTATTATATTGTATGTGCTGTTGTATGCAACTTTCTTGAACTGAATTATATTTAGTTTACACATCAGTGTTAGATAAATTTAGTCGCAGTTCGATAGGTTATTTCAAGATTTATGCCATGTCAGTTAATGGTTAGTTTGACCACCTATTGTGTAGATCATTTGCGCCGATTTCCTTTCCTGCTTCACGCAAGTTTTCCTGACCACCTCGCGTCAGTCCCATGTATGTTTTCACCAAATATTAATGCAACAATTCTGTTATAGCCAAAAAAAAAAAAACTGGCCAAACACCATTGTTTTTTTATTAAGGGGACGGCTACACATCCACAGAATTAGTGCCTCACTACGTCATGCACACAGGTGGCAACTGGTGGGAGATCAAGCATGCAAAGGCATTTTAGTCCTTTTGAATGCTAAAGGTTATAATGGTAATTACATATAGAGGGTAAGAATGAGTTTTACAAATCATTAATTTTTTTTAAAAAAGTAAAATGCATGGTCTCTGCAACTCTCTCTCTCCTCTTCTTCCATTTCTCTCTTTTTCTCTAATCTAAGCTCCTCTTTTTGTGGAAAATCCACCCTCTAAATTTGACGCTTTCTATTTTGAGCGAAAGGTCTCTCTCTTACATTTCTCTCTCTATCTCTTCCTCTCTTTCTCTCTGACAATCTATCCTTCTTTGATGTTAAAATTGAAGAAAAACAGGCAAAACACAGAAGAGGACTCGGGGGAAGATGAAGAAGATGAGCAAAACTTCGAAGAGATTTGATTGGACCCTTGATTAATTTAAGCATTAACCAAGAAAGACATTCCCATTGCAAAGCCAACCCCAATTCACTAAAGGTGCATTTGTTTTATAAGATAGGATATGATAAAATAGGTTAGCGGCCAATTATCCCACTTTAGTGTATGTTTGGTTGGTTAATTAGATAGGTATAAAATAAACTAGTATGGACTTACTCTCTCATAAATATGAGATAGTGTTATCCCTCTAACTCTTATGGATTACTCTATCTCACATTATGGAATAGTGTTAATAAATTATATATTTACTAAAATATTCTCTTAATTAAAATAAATTTTAAATATTTTTTAAAAATTAACATAAAATTTAAAAAGTCATTTGTCTCTAATCTTCTCTCTCTTCCCTTCTCTCTCTCACTCCTCTTCTCTCTCTTTCCTTTCTCTCTCCTCCATCCTCTCTTTCACTCCTCGTCTCTCTCTCTCTTTCCTTTCTCTCTCTTCCCTCTTCTCTCTCTCTCTTCCCTTTCTCTCTCCTCCCTCCTCTTTCCTCCCTTCCTTTCTCTCTCCTTAGTCTCTCTCTCTCTCTCTCTCTCTCGTGCTCATTCGTTCATTTTTTTCATATAAATTTAAAAATTTATCTCTTCAAATTTATTTAATTTTTCCTCAAAAAAAATATTAATCTCTTTTTTTTATGTTTTAAAATTTATTTGTATAAATAAAATTAATGCTTAATTTTAAAAAATATTTTTTTATACAAAATTAAAAAATTATAAACAAAATAATGTATAGTAACATGTAAAATAAATATTAATTTCATTATTTAATTTTAATTATTTTTAATAAACTAGTAAATGTAATCAATTATCTCTAAGAGTAAAAAAGTAATTTTGATATACTATACTATTTTATCTCGTATCATCTAAACATTAAATAGGATAATTATTCTACACTATTTGTTGACATCCAAAAGTAATATAGGCTAATAATCTAACTTATCATATATTATATTAGTCTATACTATCCTATACTGCACTATCCAGTCTGTGTACCAAACGTACCTTAAGTTCCTATTCTTCTTATACTCAACTTTGTTCCCCCTTATTTACCTTATTTAGTGGGCAAGAATCAGAAGATGATAAAACCCCATGAGCAAAAAATTCAAGAACTCTAATGGGTTTTTCTTAAAACTTTTTTTTTTTGGGGGGCTTGTGTTTGGTTGACTAGACTAGTTTTTCTATTTATAAGAAGGGAAAGGTGTAATTCCACAAACGAAGACGGGTTCAGGAAAGACGTTGGCTTACCTACTTCCTTTGCTTCAAAAGCTTTTCACCAATTGACATTCGTTCTTGTGCCAAAAAAGATGTGGTTCCAAGAAGAATAAGCCTCTTTGAACACGTAACAAAAGATTACTATTCAACAACAAAAGATTGAGGGCAAAATTGCTAGGCTAGCTAGCCCCCCAAGCATATGTAGGCTTTGCATAAGGGAACAAAAGTCTAAGGCTTTCTTATTTTTATTTGGACCTGTTTGAGATGCAAATATTTGTTGTAAAATTTCCCCTGCACAAGTTGTAACGGTTATGGTTATTTCCGCGGGTGACTTGTGCATTCGAAGTATATATGCAGCTTGCTGTCTTATTTACATACCCCCAATTTGATCTTTATTGGCCTTATGCCATTTCCGTGAGGGGGCAACCGACCGCCTGAAACCACATATAGCAAAGATTCTCCCCGTGATTGGTGACCCCCATGCCAAAATGTTTTTACGTAGCCCGTGAGGCGTGAGGAGAAGACTCGCATACATAAGAAAGTGACGTAGCATAGAAGAAAAGAAAAGAAAAAAAAAAACAAACAAACCATACTTTTCTTGGAACATTGGTGAATTACTGTCTATAAAACTAATATCATACGCCGAAAATTGGTTTATCAGCAACCAGCATTATGAAAATAATGATTACGATACAAAACTTATTAATATATAAATAACAACAGCACAACCTCCTTTAATTAATATGTTTGAAACAAAAATTTATACTTAAGAAAGTGACAACTTGTCATTCAAAAATGATTTGGTAGTTAAGAATTTAAACCTTTATCTTCAAGACCTAAAGTTAAAATATTGAAAAGAGGAATATGATATTTATGGGAAAGAGAAAAGTTGCCCTTAATTGTGTAATTTACAATATAAAGGCCTCCCAACGGAAAATTTAAAAAAAAAAAAAAGAAAAAAAAGAAAAAGAAAGTGACAGCCTAGCTTGATTGGATGCTTCTATGCCAAATCGGTCAAAATTGCGCTATTGTCGTTTAGAGCTGGATTCATCTTAGTTATATAAAAATTTAGTCTATTTCACTCATCATGCATGAGTTGATCAGGGGAAAAGAGAGTTTGTCACTTTTCATCAACTAGCTGCTGTAATACAAAATTCAATGTGGGAAAAAACGGTCATGAGTGCGTATTTAATGATTTTGAGTTTTGAATTGGAGTTTAAGATGTGCTTTGTTATTGGAGCTCGCACATCAGTTTAACTTTTGCCTGAAAGGCTTTTAGCAAATTGAAGAACTTGAACTGTAAGTCTAAAACCGCATATCCATAACCAAATGGATATACCCAGTTGATTTCATTTCAACATTCAATGCAAAATGCAAGGACTTGTCATGATTTTCAATATCTCCTTTTATATGTGTTTAGGGAATGGATTAGGAGCCCTACAAATAGCTTTTGCAAATGTATCTCAATTATATTACAAAAAGTAATTAATTATTAATTTTTTACAAGCACACCAGACAAAAAAAAATGATGAAAAAATAAAATATATCCTATCACTTTATTTTTTAATTATTTAAAATAGATATGTGTTTATAAAAAATTAACAATTAATTACTTTTTTTTATATGTAATCCAAACAAAAGATATTTTCTAAGACTCCTAAAATTTGCCGTTGTGGTTATTGCATTTCTTGACTTCTTCCCATTTGGGGTCAATCTTTCCAGTTTTGGAACTTGTATGTCCCATTTCTCTGCACCTGAATCTGTCGTAGGATGTGCCATGAAATTTAGCAATGATCGATGAAGGACCGTTCTAATTCTCTATTTTTAACAAAAAAAAAAAAAAATATGTAATGTACACAAAAATTATTATAAAATTAATATGTGAGGTTTAAATTATTAAATCATAAAAATTATATTAAATTTAAAAAAATAAATAAATTATTAAATTAATTATATATATTTATATATTATAAAATATGTGTCTGCATAATCATAATCTTTTAATAATAACTACAATTATTGATCCATTAAAATACTCTCACAGCATATATTATTGAGTTGCCAATTATTCTATGGGTTTTCCACGACAGGTGTCTATTGTGCGCCATCTAGGCAGCTGGTTCAAACCAAAAAAAGAACAAAGAAAAAGAAAACTTCCTTCTAAGATAAACCTATTGTTTACCTACTGCCACTCTAGTCAAACACCATTGCGTTTATAATTTCATCAGTTTCTCATTATAAAGTATAATTAAGAATCAAATAAATTAAAAATATTTTAAAATGAGATGGGTATGGGTCAATCTGACAATAATTTATAATTAAAAAAATGTGTTTGGATTTCTTGACGCCAACTATTGTTTTGATAGTTTATTTTTTTTCTTTATACATGGATGTGATCATTCACTGAACATTGACATTGATAATTTTTTTTTAATGATATATCAAATTTGCCCCTGCGCTATTTAAACAAAGAGTATAGTTTCAGACGCAAATAAAATATATTGACAAAATATTTATATGAACATAAAAATATAACTAATTATCAATTTAGTGTAATTAAATTGACAAAATATGATATAATAAAAATAAATATATTTTACATTTTTATTTTATTTAATTAATTTTTAATTTAGTGCAACCTGATTAATAAAATGTAAAAATAATAAAAATAAATACATTTTATCTCTTTATTTTATTTTTGCAAAAATTTTCAAAACAGTTATATTAAGTTAATGATTCGTTACACTTTGACTTATTGTATGAACATTTTGTATAAATATTTGTATGAGTCTAAAATTTTTTCGTTAAATAAATTAGATGAAAATTTGCTGTACCGAATCCAAATTTGGTTTGGGCCTCCCACTGGCATAAATCTCTATATCAGTTCAGGCAGACAGGGCCAGTGATCCAACTTTGGTGGAATAAAATATCTCCACGTTTTCGAGTCCACCCATTTTCTGGGCGCAATATTTCTTGGCATCGGACATGTAGTTTATACAATTAAGTCCATCCCTTGGCGTTCAATTTCAGAGAAAAAAACTGGAAACTTAAGATGGACACCTCCAGGTTCGGGTCAGCTCAAGATCAATTGTGATGCAGCTTTCAATCCCACAACCCATAGGACCGGCATGGGAGTTATATGTAGAAATGAATGTGGTATTGTGGTGGACGGCCTGTCTGGTGCAAAGAAGATGAATTCAGCACTCCAAGCCGAAGCAATAGCTATTCAAATGGGCCTTCAACTCATCACAAGAAGAGGGATGACTGATTGTATCCTTGAGACTGACTCTTCCTTCATACACTTCTGCAGAAGAACAGGGACCTTTGGCCTTAGGAAGTTGCTCCTATTGTCAATGACATCAAAGTCCTTTTGTCTAATGCCTACGGATGTAATTTTGTTTATGTACCTAAACTTGTTAATTGTTCTATTGACTGAGTTACAAAATAATCTAGAAATGACCTCATATCTCAAGACTGAGTCTACAACTTATCGTATATACTCACTCGACTTCTAAACCTAAATTTATGCCATTAATGAAATATGATTGATTTATGTCAAAAAAAAAAAATTCGGATAAAAACAGTGTGTAATACAGTAGTGGAAGCTGCAAACAAACAACTTGATCCATCACTTGTCAGTTAAAGAGATGAGATGTTTTATCCATTTTTGCTCCCATCTCTCGGTTTAGTCAAGTGGACGGGACAGAAAAATCTAATCATGGTGGAAATTTGGAGATGTTGGGGTTGGCTAGGTTTCAATTCTCACGCCTCATGAATGGATGGGATTTATTAAAAAAAACACAGGAAAATTGAAATTAAGAAAAATACTGGGTGAGATTTTTTAAGAAGAATTAAAATAAAATTAAAATGATATAAATTATTAAATGAATAAATATAAAAAAATAAATAAATAAATTATTAAATATTATACGATAGACAAACTGTATAATTATTTTAGTAAAATTTAAAATAAAATTATGTAATAGAATTCTTGAAATTAATTATTAATTCCACTGTCATTGATGACATATTTGTCATGCATGATTCCCTGTTCTTCACAAACTGAAATTCAGAATTGGCCCCTTTTGTGGTCTGGTTGCTCTTACTTTCTCCTCACTACTTATGAGAGAATTTCAAATGACCAATAATAATTATAAAGATGTTATCTTTTTTTCGACCACGTGCACATATATTACCCTTTTAAAAAAATTAATGTAACTAAGCTAGTAGGTAAGTGGCTGAAGTTTTTAAATTAGATATTTCAAGTGACTACTTTTACAACAAAATGAGGTGAGACTTATGAGACATCTATTAATGAAGAGATATGATAAAAGAATGGTATGATAAAAGAATGGTATCCATCAAAATCATAAACATTTTTTTTGATTAAATAACTTCTAAATTATCCTTATTAGCCACTCAGATAAAATATAAAGAAAAGAGAAAAATTCACACTTTTGTAAGAGTAATTTTGCATTACTTATAAATACTATTCTTGAATGCTTGATTTTATTAGTGCAAATTAAAGTTTAAGTGTTGTTGTATTTTATCTTGCAAGCGAATTTACTAGAAATTGATTACACCGTTATGAAGTCGAATTTTACTTTAAAGAAAGTAGCATTATTATACAACTTAAAACAATTCTTTCATATTCTAACTTAACCCTTTTTCCAGTTTCAACATGGTTGAATTTATTAAAAAAAAACAGAAAAACTATCAAATACTATTAGATGCAATTGTGTAACTATTTCTTACTTTTTATTTGAATTTATGTAGTTTTACTCTTTTATTTTGTATTTTAAACCCATCTTAAACTGTTGGAGAAGTGGTTCTTGTTTATCATTGGTCACGGTTTTAAGAAGGTTGAACTAAAATCACATCGTAGTCAGACAATTGGATCATGTTTGGTTCTGATTATGTGTCTTTTTCTTTTAAGAAAATTTATAACGCATTTTAAATTTCTCACAGAAAAGGTTGACATTGAGACTATAAAAAACTTGTAGCAAAGATATGAAGCTTATGAAACTTTTAACTAAATAAGGGTTGCAACTTAATTATTAATTAATTAAAATACCCATGTATCTTCTTGAACTTTAAAGGAATCAAACAATATGTAACTTTGTTATCTAAATTAAGGACCGGAATGCCCTCTATCACATTTTTTGTTTGTGCAATTCTGATTTCTACTCCGATTCTTAAATGTCGTTGTCCGACTTTCAGTTTCGGACCTAAACCATGACCAAGTCTTAGAAAAGAAAACCCGAGCTACCCACTTTGATGCACATGATTATGCAATACTAATCGTAAAATTTAGTGGCAGAGTTACTTAGACTATTAGTTTCAAGTTTAAAATTTAATATCTAATTCTTGAAAAAAAGAATGCTGATAATGCTTCCAAAAAACGAAGCTCCAAGGTCATTAGGATGCTTTTAAATTAAAAACCTTGCAATGGATTATCAATAAAGGCAGAATCGGGTTGTTCATAGAAATGGAAGAAGTTACAAGCCTGATTAACATGTAAGAGACTAAAGAATACAAAACGCAAATGGGAAATCAAAAGGAAGGGAATTTCCACAACTGCAAAAAAGTCCACTGTAGTGCAAAGTTCCAAAGTGCTTTGAATTGACGTCCAACGGATGATTTGACACTACAACAAATGAGAGAGTGCTCCTATAAAGATTGAGACATGCTCAATTTTAATAATTAATAGCAGGTGTAATGTTTAAGGATTATTTTGATAGAGTTTTATTATATAAATATTAAAATTAAATATAAAATAATGATATAAATTTATTATTTAATATAAACTGTTAATTATATTAAATTTATTATTTAATTAATAATTAAAATTTAAATGAATATGTGTCATTATTTTACATTTTAGTGTTCACACACACGCACGCGCGCGTGCGCACGCACACACATACATATATATATATATATATATATATATATATATATATATATGTTATTTTTATTTTTATTTTTTGATATTAGCTAAAATATTAGTAAAGTGAAAGTACGGGGAGGCTCTACTGTTAAAAATTTTCAGCTACAAGTTCACATGCTTAACATTACCTGCTGGATAAGAACCCCCATTACAAACATGGTTGGTACATTCTAATGAAATTACAGAGCGCACAAAAACCTCTAAATTACATGAAGTTTTGTGCATTTTTTATCCTTGTGGTTGTACCATCAGACGTCTTGTCTTTGAACGGGACTAATTTGACAAATATAAGATGATAAATGAAACAAATTGCTGCTAAGTTTCCTTTTTTTTTTTCTTTTTTATCATGAATGATTCCTTCCTGGCATGGTACAAACAAAAGCTTATTTTACATTTAAAGTGTATTTAATACATGATATAAAATAAAATAATATAAAATAAATTACTCTTATTTTATATATTTTTGTATAGATAAGATTAATTTATCTTATACTATTTTATTTTATATTATATATCAAACCCACTCTTAAATCCTACAAATAAGCCAGCATTTGGTGATCCTGGTTTCTTTGGTTTCAATATTTCAGCAGACTACACACGCGCGCACACGCACACAAATATATACAGGTCTTAGATGAAGAAGCAGACCCAACAACAAAAGAAAAAAAAGGCCAGTGCATGTTAAAGAAAAAATGAGTACCTTCAGCAACAATGTTTCTTCCCTTTTCCTAATTTTTCTTCCATGGATTATTCTCTTTGCTTCCATAGGGAGTTCAGTTTCAGTAGACAGATCAATACACCTTGTCCACATGGACAAGTCAGTCATGCCCAAATCGTTCAGCAGCCATCGAGACTGGTACACCTCCATTATAAACTCCCTCAAAACCAGTGACACTGATTCACTTGTATACATCTACGATGAAGCTACTCATGGTTTTAGTGCAAAATTGTCTCCAAAGGAACTTGAGGCCTTGAGGATAACTCCAGGATTCATTTCAGCTTATAAAGACACAACGGTCACAGTTGACACCACCCACACTCCTGAATTTCTTTCCTTAAATCCAAATTCTGGCCTATGGCCCGCTTCAAATTATGGGGAAGATGTCATAGTTGGTGTGATTGATTCCGGGGTCTGGCCAGAGAGTGGGAGCTTCAAAGACGATGGAATGACTGCAGTACCATCCAGATGGAAAGGAATTTGTGAGGAAGGACAAGAATTCAATTCCTCTCTGTGTAATTCCAAGCTCATTGGAGCTACATATTTCAACAAAGGTGTACTGGCAGCAAATCCCGGAATAAATATCAGCATGAATTCTGCCAGGGATACTCGAGGGCATGGTACTCATACTTCTTCCACAGCTGCGGGAAACTATGTGGAAGACGCATCATTTTTTGGCTATGCAGCCGGTACTGCCAGAGGCGTGGCTCCGCGCTCTCATGTGGCCATGTACAAGGTCCTCTGGGATGAGGGAAGATCTGCTGCTGATGTTCTTGCTGGTATGGACAAAGCAATTTCTGATGGTGTTGATGTGATATCTATCTCTATGGGCTTCGATGGCGTGCCACTTTACAAGGATCCAATAGCAATTGCCTCATTTGCTGCCATGGAGAAGGGTGTCCTAGTCTCATCTTCAGCAGGAAACGAAGGGCCAGAGCTAGGGACCTTGCACAATGGTATCCCATGGGTCTTGACTGTTGCTGCAGGCACAATTGACCGGTCTTTCGCCGGGACATTGACTTTAGGCAATGGCCAGACCATCATTGGATGGACTCTGTTCCCAGCTAGTGCTTTCGTTGAAAATCAACCGCTTGTTTACAACAAGACCTTCTCAGCATGCAACTCAACTAAATCGTTATCTCAAGCTCCGAATGCTATCATCATTTGTGATGACATTGGTTCTGTCTCCCAACAGATAAATTCAATTGCAAGATCACCAAATGTTGTTGCCGCTATATTTTTCTCAAATGATTCTGCGTTGTTTGGACGTGTGAGGATGAGTTGCCCTGGAGTTGTGCTCAGTCCCAACGATGCATTAGATGTTGTGCAGTACGCCACAACTGCTAGCAAACCTTTGGCTAGCATGAAGTTCCAGCAAACGATTGTTGGCACAAAGCCTGCTCCAGCAGCAGCTGTTTACACCTCAAGAGGTCCTGCACCGAGCCATCAAGGCATTTTGAAACCAGACGTAATGGCGCCAGGCTCATTTGTTTTGGCATCCTGGATCCCAAACAAACCTACGGCAACAATTGGACCAAATTTACTGCTATTCAGTAAATTCAATTTGATTTCTGGGACATCAATGGCTTGCCCTCATGCTTCGGGTGTGGCAGCTCTCCTAAAAGGCGCGCACCAAGAATGGAGCCCCGCAGCCATTCGGTCTGCCATGGTGACCACAACAAACCCACTAGACAACACCCTTAATCCCATTAGGGACAATGGTGGACTTTCTGAATATGCATCTCCATTGGCCATGGGCGCTGGCCAAATCGATCCTAACCGTGCATTAGACCCAGGTTTGATTTATGATGCCGCCCCACAAGACTATGTCAATCTCCTATGCTCAATGAACTACACAATGAACCAAATTTTGACCATCACCAGATCAAACAACTACTCTTGTTCAAAGCCTTCCCCTGACCTTAACTATCCATCATTCATTTTTCTCTATGACAACAAGACATCATCTATGGCCAATCAAACATTTCAAAGGACAGTAACTAATGTTGGACAAGATGTTGCTACTTATAAGGCCACGGTCACTGCTCCAAAGGGAACCATAGCTGAAGTATCGCCAAGTACCTTAATTTTCGCAAAGAAATATGAGAAGCAGAGTTATGACCTCACTATATGGTACACAAAGGAAGTCTCCCACGACAGGATTTCTTATGGTTCACTTAATTGGATCGAAGAGAATGGAAAACACACGGTGAGGAGTCCCATTGTAATTTCACCCACCGTACGTGCTTGGGTTTGAAACTTTGATGCTGTCGTCTACAATGTTTTAATTTGGTGAAAATGTAGATTTTCCTTCCCCTCAATTTCGACTCCATGGAATATTTGTCGCAATAATCAGTTTTGTATCTTTCAAAGTTTGTGTTGTGGTTGTCAGCTTTGACTCAAATTAGCCCTTTTGATTTGCACTTTGTGGATTTTCATTTCATTTCATCAAATATAGATCGGCCATTAAGTTTTTTTTTTTTTTTTTTACAAATGGGAAAGTAAAGAAAAATTAAAGAAGACCTAAGCAGTACAAAACAAACTAGCCTCCTCTAAAGACAACGACACCTCTCATACCCTTCAAAATAAATTCTTGAGTTTAATCGTACGGTTTTTATTTCTAATTCTAATTGTTAGTGGCATAACAACTTTTTTTTTAAAAGAAACTTTTTTGTTTCTCGTTTGTTTAAGTTGGGAATCAGATTCATTAACAATAAAGGAGAGTAAACTAGCATAGGCTATTTGGTTTTTTCTGTTTTTTTAATTTGAATAGGGGGAGGTTATTTAGATTTATGACTTAATCTAGGGTTAATATAAAAAAACATCATTATCTTTGCGTTATTTAAAATTTAGCATAATTTTTAATAATAAATTTAATACAATTGAATTATTTAGTAATAAGTATAATACATCGTCAATTAAAATTAACAGATTTATTAATATGCATACATGGCACATCTTAAGAAAACAATGAAGAGAAAATGTTGGTGTTTCAGTTAGTGTCCCGATTAAAACTAAAATTAGTATATTTGAAACAAAACTGATAATTTTTTAAATACTTGTTATTTTTGTATTTCAAAAATTATTAATTTTATTTCAAAATTATTGATCTTAATCTTAATCAAAAAACCAATTAAAACACTAAAATTCAAAACATGCATTAACGGCCAACAATGAAAAATTCTGTAACCATGTTAACACGCCCATCGAGCATTCTGACTAATCAAAGTCTTTTAATTCGCTCATTCTTCTTATCAAATGTGTATTTAAATCCTAGGCAACGAGGCCCTGGATCAAGTTGCCAGGAGCTCCGACATGCATGGAGCCTCCACTGGGTGTTGCCAGAGAGGAGAACGGAAGGAGAACGGCTCCACAAAACCCTTCTAATGTTAACCCTTGGCATTATGTATTCTAAAAAATATTTGCCTTCGTCTATTTTTCAATTTCTGCACAAACATTTAGAGGCCACATCAATGGATAAATCAATTTCTTACTACCCCAAAGGGCTGGGCAGCCACCGTTGTTGTCTTTTTAATCACGTCTTTCTGATCTCATTGGCTAGAGGTAGAAATGCTTTACAGTTATGGCTAAGCATTGCCGTTATTATGCATGCGTAATCACAATCGGCCTTTCTCTTTTCCACTGGACAGCTGCTTTCATACTGGCATGCCATTATCAGCATGGCTCAACACAATGAAAATGATGTTTCTCAATTAAGCAGTTGGTAGAATTATAGTGTCTATATATAAGTATATAAAGTTGAAATTGAGAGAAAATTTCAATCATTCTTTTTTTAACATGCGGCAATTCTTTATAAATTTGTAAATTAAAAATAATATTAAATTATTTTATAATATTTTTTTTAGAATTAGATTCACAATTAATCTAATTATAATCAAATAAAACTTCTATTGATTTATATAAATCTCTATACCAATAAATTTTATAATAAAATAAAACAATAAAAAAGAAAAAAAACTATTGACAAATTCTCTTTTTTAGAAAAGAAAAAAGATTAAAAAAATCTCTCAAATTTACCTATAACTTTTTCCTCAAAAAAAAAAAACACTACATACTTCTAAATTTGTTTTCCTAAAAAGGACAAAAAGTTTTTTTATTTTCTTAAAAAAATTTGAAAAAATTCCTAAAAAAATAATACTCAAAATTTGGAATTTTTTTATTTTTTCTTTTAAATAAAATAAAGTAAAAAACTTTTAAAAAATATGATTAAATCTGGGATTACATGAGTTTATTACTAGTTTCTCATATTTTATTGCTCTCTCCGAACAATATACCGACATTTTATTGCCAAAATGTCACAATAATAATACACATGGTTTCAAAATACCAACCCTTTTCTCAATATGTGTAAATAAATTATCCTAGCCTTCACACGAAATTTTTATTATATATGTGTTAGTTATTTTGTATTTTGTCTATAAGAAGACATATTAAGCTATTAGCTGGGTAAGAGGTAATTTTTTTTCTCTCTTGTAAATTTTGGATGCTCTTCTTAAAATTTGAATCTAAAATATTTAAAATGGATGTCGAAATTATTATAAATCCATTATTATTGTCTGCTTACATCTATTAAAACAATCCTATAGTTGTTAGTTTCGACATACAGAAAGACAAGAAAATTATTGTGCAAATTTCATGACCAAGATTGATATTATATCGGATTCTCCGTTTTAAGTTTGGGAGTCTCCTCTATTAGGACTCCAAAATTTCATTGTAGACATGGTTGGTGCGAATCTTTCGCCAAAAAAGGCAGTTACTTTGTCTGTTCCTATATTTTTTGTTTTCTTTATGTTTTTTATTCCATTAGTCATAAAAAAAAAAAAAAAAGGTAACTACTAATTATCCCATTAGAAACATTGTATTCTTTGTCATGTAGCCCTCCAAAAGCAAATGAAGAGGAGGAAAAAAAAAATCTACGTGCCTAAAAATCCATGCCCCTTATCTTTTATTAAATGAGTACACACTTACTTTACTCTTCGATCATTCTGTCCTTCTTGTAGCGGTAACACCTAAATTTCACTTGTTCTTTTGGGTAGGTCCTTCCTTGATTACCGAATATTTTCTAATGTACAATATCACAGGCCTGATTGATATTTGATAGTATTTATCCTCCAATTTAATAACAATTTGGAAAAATATATACGGACAAAAAAAAATAGACAGGCAAAGTTACTATAATTAACTAATAGATATGTGCAATCTAATTAAAATAAACGTATTTTTCGTCAGTTTTATATTACAAACAATAATCATTTAATTATATAAATCAATCAGTCAATTATACTCTAATCCTCCCCCATCTGTTTTTTCCCGGCCATGTAATTAGAGTCTAACAATTTTGCGTCACATAATAATCCCGCGGCATGCCTCTATTTTAGTCAAATAGCTCTTGTCCTACGAAGAGCATACTCCCATATATTTTTATTTCTTTGAATAGTAGGCTTAAGTAACCGAATTGGTGGCATTGGAGGACTTATGCATGTGTATTGCCACTAGTGACAGATTTTAAAAAAAAATTTAAGATAGTAAATTTTATATATAAAAATACAATAAAAAAAAATAATATATATGATAAAAACAAAAACTTATATCAATTATTCTAAATGATAAACATTATAATTGTATCTTGTAACTTCTGATGATTTGTAATTTTTCTTTTTATTTTTTATACAGTCAAATACAATTCTTTCTATATAAGTAATCATTTACCTTTTTAGTCATTTATCTCTAATGTGATTGTGTAATAAATTATTTTATGATGTTCATTGTAAACACTATTATAACTGTTAAAATTGAAGTGTTTTTATGAACAAATACATATTTAAATAAACAATGTGATTTTAAATATTTTTATTGCTAATAATTTTTTTATTAAAAGAAAAAAAACTTTAAAAAAAGAGCTAATAGAATATAATATTGAAACAATTTTAGAAATAAATGAAAATAATTTTAGTCAATACATTGCAGATGAGTTGTTAAGGAAATTAAAACAAAAAAAGAAATTGAGTCCTTTTTAAAAAAAAAAAAAAAAAGACCAAAATTGATGAAAAGAAGAAGAAATGCATTCAAAGTAGGATAGGAAAGGCTTGAACCTCGACTGAAGGAATTGGGTAGAAGGCAACTTTGCCACTAGACTTTTCTGAAAAATGAGGGGAGCAATCGCCCCCCGCCTACATTTGATCTGTCCATGCTTCTTATATTAATAATATTATAAAATGCATATGTTCTCTCTTTGTCCAATGAAACTTAGAAATCTTAGATTTTGAGCCATCACTCTAAAATTTTAATTTATGTTCCAATATTTTCTTAATATTATATATAGAAGTGTCAAAATCTGACCCAACCTGATGAGTTGATCCAAACCCGCTAGAAAAAATGCGATCCAAACCCGATCCGAAGAATAACTTAACCCGAAATGACCCGAAAATTTTGGATCAAACCCGAACTCAACTCTAACCCGACCCGTCTGACCCAAACTTTTTTTTTTCCTTAAGGGAACAAAAAAATAAAATAAAAATTTTAGTATATTTTATATTATAAAAAGTATAGATTCTATTATTTTCAATATAAATTTTAATTATAAATTTTTTAAAAATATTTTTAAATTTTTATACCTTTTTAAATTATATTTTAATTTTTTAGAATGTTTTAAAAGAAATTTCTTCAATTATTTTGTGATCATATAATTTTCTTTGATTTTATAAATTTTTAGCAAAATTTTTTAAATTTTTTAAATTTTCAAAATTTTTAACAAAAACTATCACGTCGTCATTTTTTATAACGTAACCAACTCGTGGGTTGACTCGAATCCGAACCGAACCCGAAGTGACCCAACCTAAAATGACTCGAAAATAACTTGACGCATAAGTAATCCGATCCGAAATAATCTTAACCCAAAATGATCCAACATACAACTGACCCGATAACTTATTTTGACACGTATAATTATATATCAAGACCATATTACCTGTAAATGGTGCGCTTAGAAAATATTGTCATGAATTCATCCAAAATAGGCACAAATAAAAAAAAAAAAAAAAGATTTAGAGCAAACTCATGGTGTAGACCAAGCATACCCCACCTCGTACCGCATTGTCATTCTTATAATTATATTCAAGTTGATTATTAAGCAGAACAAGTGCTCTAATATTGACTTTGGCAGTCTGTGGTTTGATTTTTCATTATATCATTGATAGTTATGTGCCACATTTACTACTTTATCTGAAAAAATTGACTTGGTCCTCAACCAAGTCATGATTAATCTTGAAAATGAAATATTAGCACATGGTGTGGACTCCAACGCCTCTGTCTTGATTATACTCGAACCAATCTGATCGACCTTCAGACGAAACCAAGGGATTCAAGTCCACCCTCTTTGGCCGCCTTGTGTTGACGAATATATAATTACGTTTTGGCAAACTTCGTTGATTTTGCCTTTTAACCAGCCAGTAGCTTAGACATATATTCTGCAAAATATTTCTCAGAGTTTTGACGGTGATAATTGTTAGGAAATATAAGTAAAATTAATAGAAAATGGATGTAAATAAAATAATAAAGGATATGAAAATAATATTTGAGGCGTACAAGACACTGTCCTTAAGGATAATTTTCGCCCCCGTTTTCAGTTCGAGACAGTGCAGCAGGTCGCAGCGGCTACCCTCCCAGAATACAACAGATCCTCCCACTAATGTGCACTACAAATAGTGAGGTGACAGAAACAACTCTAATCTAATTAACCCAGCAGAATGCAGTAAAAATGATTGTGCAGGAAGAAGAGTATATGAAAAACATGTGTTCTTTCTGGAGAAGGATGAGTTGCTGATATACTGGTTCAGCCTTTAAGGTTCATAAAAGTGAATAATGGTCATAAAGGTGAATAATGGACAGAATAATGGTGGTTAAATGGTTGTAACTGCTGCAACGGCTAGTTTTCCAACAGCCAAAAACGGCTAGTTTGACCGACGAGTCTGAATAGTCTAAAAAATATTGGGTTCAGGGGTGGACCGGCCAAGGCCTGTCCACTGCGTAAGGTCCGGTAGATCCGCTCCTATAGGGCCCAAGACTGGGTTGCGCGAGACCTCTTATGGGTCTTTTATTTTGTAAAAGTGTAAGACACATATTGGTTTATAAACCAGTGGTACATAACATTTCTTTTCCATGTGGGTTTCAAATCTCCTTATATACTATTTTATTAAGCACTACTTGACTTCTCTTTCCCACGTGGGATTCAAGCCTTTTAAAGTATCCTTTATTCTTCCAACATTTAATGCTGAAACCAATATATATATATATATATATATATATATATATATATATATGCAAGGGATGATTACCACAAGTCCAAAAGTAAGGTTGCGGTCCATAAACAGCTTAGTTCTCGTATGATATCTCCCTCCACTCTAGCTAGCAAACAATAGTGACTTCCACAAGTTTAATTTGGATTCAGCTTGGTGGTGGAGAATTACTTACAACTATTCATATCTTGCCGGTGACAGTGACACCAAACATATGGTAATATCCCAGAAGACCATGCCAAGAACAGCACAGTGACAGTGGGCACAATTCCAATCATGGAGTAGTGACAAAAAAGTGCTAAGCAAGTTGGAGGAAAAGAAAAGAAAGTTTATCTCATTACACAATGAGATTCCTTTCCCAACTCAATTGAATTCTCTATATAACTACATAACTACACTTCCAATTCTAACTCTTTAATATTAATCGTGTCCATGGTTTCTCATCGCATTTTGCGCTTGTGTGCGTGGTTTTGCATTTTTATTGTCTCAAACTTCGTCCCCACTTTAACACAACCAGACAATTATATTGTTCACATGGACTTTTCGGCCATGCCCAAAGCCTTCTCAAGCAAGCATAACTGGTACTTGGCTACTCTTACTATTATCTTACATGTCGCTGCAAGTAGCACCGCCAGTGATATTACCACAATGTCCATTGTCTCTGAAAAACTTTTGTACAGCTATAATCATGTCATCAACGGGTAGTGCCAGCCTCACACCTTTTGAGCTTGAAGCTTTAAAAGAATCACCAGGTTACATTTCCGCCCTCAAAGATTCGCCTGTTAAATATGATACTACCCATTCAACAAAATTTCTTGGCCTTACTTCTAATTCTGGAGCATGGAAGGTGTACAATTATGGTGAGGATGTAATTATTGGGGTGGTGGACTCAGGTGTGTTGCCAGAAAGTGAGAGCTATGGGGATGATGGAATGCCTGAAATACCAAAAAGATGGAAAGGAACATGTGAAATTGGCACCCAATTCAATTCCTTAATGTGCAACAAGAAGCTGATAGGTGCTTGCTTCTTCAACAAAGGTCTAGTTGCCAAGAATCCTAATATCACCTTATCTATGAATTCCACTAGTGACACAGTCGGACACGGGACCCACACTTCAAGCACCGCAGCAGGAAATTTTTTGGAAGGTCATCATTCTTCGGGTACGCCACAGGAACTGCTAGTGGAGTAGCTCCACGAGCACACGTAGCCATGTACCAGACTTTATGGAGTGAAGGCGCACAGGTATCTGATATAATTGCTGCAATTGATCAAGCAATTACTGATGGTGTTGATGTGTTGTCCATGTCTTTGGGATTGTATACGTTTCTTCCTCTGTATGATGATCCCATTGCCTTGGCCACATTTGCAGCCGTAGAGAAAAATATCTTTGTGTCCACGGCTGCAGGAAATGAAGGGCCTTTTTTCACTACTCTACACAACAGCACATCTTGGATTCTAACTGTTGCTGCTGGTACCATTGACCGTGAACTTGGTGCGGTTTTGACACTCGGCAATGGAATTTCGGTTAATGGCGCATCTTTCTATTTGGGGAACTTTTCTACAAATGAAGTTCCAATCTCATTCATTGATGGATGCCTCAGTTTGAAGAAATTGAAGAAAGTTGGGCCAAAAATTGTGGTCTGTGTGGACAAGAATGGTTCTTTTAAGTGATCCGATTGATAATGCCCGCAATGCAAACGTAGCTGGAGGTGTCTTCATAACAAATGTCACTGACATCGACTTCTGTCACCAAATCGCATTTCCGGCCATATTTGTGAGTCCAAAGCACGTTGAAACCATCGAAGGTTACATCAAGGATATGATTCCAAGCCAAAGGCAAGAATGGAATTTCGGAAGACATATCCAGGAATCAAGGGAGCTCCAAGTTTTACCAACTACAGTTCCAGAGGGCCATCATCAAGTTGCCCATTTATCTTGAAGCCGGACATTCTGGCTCTTGGTGATTCAATTTTAGCTGCATAGCCTTCTATTTTTGCTGTGTCGCTGATTGATTCCCACCTGTTATTCACTAACTTCAATTTCTTTTCTGGGACAACTATGTCTTGTGTAATAGATAACCATCTGTTATCCTATCCTGTAACCATCATTTGATTTTACACTTTCAACTTCAAACCTCTTATCCTTATCTCTATCTATTGTAAATTTGTTTTGTTCATTATCTGCTGTAAATTTGAATAGCTTATCTCTTGTACTGGCACTCTATATACAGCCGGTGCTCAATGGAAAATAGTGTGGCTGATTTTTCAACTCTTCATTAAACTCTTTTATGGTATCAGAGCAAAAGCTTTACAGCAACTTTAATGGCTCAAGAAACATCTCTTTCTTCCTCTGCTGCCGCTGCAAACACCACCATACAAACCTCAATCACTCCTCTTCACAATACCAATCTCATTTCCATCAATGCCACAGCTCAACTACCCTTGAAACTTTCTGCTTCTAACTATCCATCATGGAGAGCACAGTTTAATTCTCTTCTCCTTGGCTATGATTTGGTTGGCCATATTGATGGCACAAAACCATGTCCACCAAAAACAATTATTCAAGATGGCAGCACTCTCCCAAATCCTGATCATGCAATTTGGTTTAGGCAAGATCAGTTATTGTTACATGCTCTAATTGCATCTGTCTCTGAATCACTAGTGTCTCTGATTGCTTCAGCGACAACCTCTTACGAAGCATGGGAAAAATTGGCAAAACTCTATGCCAATCGTTTCCGTTCTAGAGTCATGTCGCTCAAAGAGCGATTATTTGAATCTCGAGGCACAAAACCTGTAGCTGAATATCTCCAAAGTGTCAAGGCTATTTCAGACGAATTAGCAATCATCAATGCTCCTTTAGCAGAAGACGATTTGATAATGCACATCTTGAATGGTGTGGGTCCTCAGTTCAAGGAACTAACCACAGCAATTCGTGCAAGAGAAACTCCAATTTCTTTCGAGGAACTTCATGACAAACTGGTTGATTTTGAGTCAATTCTAAAGAAAGAAGATCGTTCCAGTGACTTTCCTCTCACTGCAAACTTCACTCGGAAGATTATTCCTCATTCAGCTGGTACTTATCGCCCAAATCACAAAGGGAACAATTCAAGCCTTCATGCTTCTACCAGACCGTCATTCACACCTAGAAGAAACAATCAACCACTTGGACAGCCCAAAATTATTTGTCAAATATGTGAACGTCTTGGTCATTCGGCTAAGAAGTGCTATCGTGGGAAGAAATTCTTTCAAAATGAACCTGCTACAAATAATGTTCAGGTCTCAAACAACAACAATTCAACTTGGATTGTAGACACTGGAGCCTCTCACCATGTCACTCCAAACTTGAATAATCTTTCTATCTACTCTGAATATGACGGATCCGATGAAATTATTGTTGGTGATGGTTCAGGTTTGCCTATTACACATAAAGGTTCTACTGTTATTTCTCATTTAAATCATAAACTTAGATTATCTGATACCTGAAAGTCCAGCTGGTGCTCCTATTTTGCAAGACCTGCTGCTGCATTTTGCTTTCCACCGAAATTTGAAAGCCAGTTATGACAATTAAGTTGACACAGCTGCTAGAAAAGGAAGAGAAGTTGTCTTTTGTTCAAATTTGATTTTTGAAATGTACTTAGGAGCCATCATGATGTGATTAGCCAAAAGTTAGCATGATTAATCCTGCATTGTAGCAGCAGGCCTACTAATTCAAATTTGAATTATTTTGAATGTTAAAGCTGTAAAATGCAACAGCTAGTTGCCTGTACTGCAGCTTCTGAACTTTTGTATAATTGGGCTCTTTTACATGAATGAAAAGCAGCTAAAGCCATTTTTATCCTTTGCCCAAGTCCTCTTTTCATTTTTCATTTTTTCGTATCCTCTGTTGTTCTCTGCTGTAAATCCAGAAACCCACTAAAATTACTGAACACTCAAGCAAGAAAACCTTCAGTCTGGTATCAGAGCTTGAAGATCCTTTCTGTGGTCAGTTGAGAGAGTGAGGAAAAGAGAGTAAACACGTGTGAGGGAGTAGGAAAACCAGAGAGTTTTAGAACATCTTCCAAACTCACTTTAAATGGCCTCAACCAGCTTCACACCACAGCCACCTCCCAAGTTCACTGGTGAAAACTACACACAGTGGGGTGTTATGATGAGGACTTATTTGAGGGCCTTTGATCTTTGGGATGTGACTGAGAGTGGCATTGAACCAGCTCCCCTTCAAGCTAATCCAACCATAGCTCAAATCAAACACCATAGTGAGCAAGTAGCCAAAAAATACAAAGCCCTTACCTGCATTCAAACATCAGTTTCTGAATCCATTTTTAACAGGATCATGGCCTGTGAATCAGCAAAAGAAGCATGGGATAGACTTAAGGAGGAGTATGGTGGCAGCTTAAGGACAAGAAACATGCAGCTGTTGAATTTAAGAAGGCAATTTGAGATCTTGAGGATGAAAGAGTCAGAAACTGTCAAAGACTATAGTGACAGGCTGTTGAAGATTGTGAATCAAATTAGAGTTCTTGGGGAAGACTTTCCTGATAAGAACATTGTTCAAAAGGTCCTTGTCAGTATTCCAGAAAGGTTTGAATCCAAAATATCCTCTTTGGAAGATTCAAGAGATCTTAATTCAATCTCTTTGGGAGAATTGATTAGTGCACTCCAAGCTCAAGAGCAAAGGAGGTTTCTGAGACAAGAAGACATCACTGAAGGAGCTTTGCAAGCTCAACATAAGCAACAACATCAGCAAAAAAGGAAGCAAGGAGGAAAATCTTCAGGTAAAAATCCTGAAACCAGCAAATTTGAAGGCAAGAAGCAATACCCTCCTTGTGATCACTGCAAAAGAACAAATCACTCTTCTAAGTTCTGCTGGAGAAGACCTGATCTTATTTGTAAAGTGTGCAAAAAGAAAGGTCATTCTGAAAAAATTTGCAAAAACAAGGATAAGCAGCAACAGCATCAGCAAAAACCTCAATCAAATAAACAGAAAGCTCAAGTTGCAGATGAAGATCAGCTAGCAGAAGAGCAACTTTTTGCTGTTACAACCAATTCCAGCAAGCATGAACTTGGGATATGGTTAATTGATAGTGGTTGCACCAACCATACGACATCCAATCCTGATGTTTTCAAGCTCCTTGACAGATCATTTAAGTCACATGTCAGGATAGGAAATGGAGAGTTGTTGCAAGCTATTGGAAAAGGTACTGTTGCTGTTCAAACAGAATCAGGTACCAAAATCATCACTGATGTTTTGCTTGTCCCACACATAAGTCAAAATCTTTTGAGTGTTGGCCAACTTCTGAAGAAAGGTCTCACTCTGATTTTTAAAGATAAATGCTGCAACATATTTGACTCTACTGGTGCCTTGCTGATCTCTGTTGCTATGATTGGAAAGAGTTTTCAATTGGACACAAAAAGAGTCCAGCATTTGGCTTTACCTGTAGGTGTTGATGATTCCACACTGTGGCACAAGAGACTTGGCCACTTTCACCATGCTGGCATACAGAAAATGCAGAAAAAGGACATGGTTTTTGACTTACCCAATGTTGTTGAATCTGTTAATGCTTGTAGGGCTTGTCAACTAGGGAAGCAATCAAGGCTTCCATTCACTACTGGAAAGTCTTCAAGAGCCAAAGAGAAATTGGAATTGATTCATTCAGATCTCTGTGGCCCTATGAAGACTGACTCTCTAAGTGGCAACAAATACTTTATCATCTTTATAGATGATTTTTCCAGGTTCTGCTGGATTTTCTTTCTCAAGAGCAAGTTAGAGGTTCCAAGCATCTTTCAAAGGTTCAAAGCTTGGGTTGAGAAGCAGTCAAGTAGTGTGATCAAAGCCATTAGAACAGACAATGGCTCAGAATTTACTTCAGATGCCTTCAAGTCAATTTGTGCTGCTGCTGGCATTCAACAACAGCTGACTGCACCCTATTCTTCCCAGCAGAATGGGGTCAATGAAAGGAAAAATCGCACCATTGTTGAAATGACCAGATGTTTGTTATTAGAGAAGGATTTGCCCAGCAAATTTTGGGCTGAAGCAGCTGCAACCTCTGTCTATTTGTTGAATAGACTGCTCACTAAGGCTTTGTCAGACAGTACACCATATGAAAAATGGTTTGATAGCAAACCTTCACTGAAACACTTGAAAGTGTTTGGAAGCATTTGCTATGCTCATATCCCAAATGTCAAAAGAAGCAAGCTAGATCAAAAGGCCACTACTGCAATTTTTGTTGGTTACACCAACACTTTGGATAACTACAGAATCTATATGATCAATGCAAGAAGAATCACTGTATGCAGAGATCTCAAGTTCTTTGAAGCTGAGAAATGGAATTGGGACACATCTGAGATTGAACATACTCAAGGTCAGGACTCTAATATTCAACAATTGCAGGATTTAGAGTCAAATCACTCTGAAGATGAGGACATTGATGATCTGCCTATAAGAGGAACAAGAACCTTGGCAGAAGTATATGAGAGATGCAATGAGGCTTTTGTTGAACCAACCACTTTTCAAGAAGCCTCTCAGTTTGAAGAATGGAGAAAAGCTATGCAGGAGGAGATATCCTCAATTGACAAGAACAAAACCTGGATTCTGGTCTCTAAACCAGAAAACAGGAAAGTGGTGGCAGTGAAATGGATTTATAGGCTCAAACTTAATGCAGATGGGTCTATAAATAGACACAAGGCCAGACTTGTTGCAAAGGGTTTTTCACAGCAACCAGGTGTTGATTTTTCAGAAACCTTTGCACCTGTTGCTAGATTAGATACCATCAAACTTCTTCTTGCTGTTGCTGCTCAAAAGGCACTGTTTGTTCATCAGTTGGACATTAAATCTGCATTCTTGAATGGAGTGATTCAATAAGAGATTTATGTCAATCAACCAGAGGGTTTCATCAGAAAGGGTGAAGAGAATAAAGTATATCTCCTGAAGAAGGCACTTTATGGCTTAAAACAGGCACCAAGGGCCTGGTATGCCAGAATCCATGAGCATTTTCTGAAACTTGGCTTCACTAGAAGCTGCAATGATGCTACTCTGTATGTTAAGCAAGAAGAAAGTCACTTGTTGTATGTCTCATTGTATGTAGATGATCTTATGGTCATTAGAGATTCTCTCAAGCACATAATTCAGTTTAAAGATGACTTAAAGAGTCAGTTTGAAATGACTGATCTTGGCTGCATGCACTACTTTCTTGGCTTGGAAATTCACCAATCCAAGCAAGGAATCTATATAAACCAAGCAAAATATGCTAGACATGTTCTACAGAAGTTCAAAATGTTTGAATGCAAGATTTCAGCAACTCCTTTAACTCCAGGCAGCAAGTTTCACAAGGATGATGGAAGTACTAAGGCAGATGAAAGTCTGTACAAAAGCATTATTGGTTGCCTCCTTTATCTATCTGCAACCAGACCAGATATCATGTATTCAGTGAGTCTATTATCTAGGTTTATGCACTCACCTAGTGAAACTCACTTGAAAGCTGCCAAAAGGGTCCTCAGATACATCAGGGGAACAATGAAGTTTGGAGTTATGTTCAAAAAAACTGATGAACTGAAGTTACATGGCTTCAGTGACAGTGATTGGGGAGGATCAGCTGATGATATGAGAAGTACTAGAGGTTATGTGTTTTCTCTACGTTCTGGAGTGTTTAATTGGAGCTCTAAAAAGCAACCAACAGTGGCTCAGTCTACAGCAGAAGCTGAGTACATTGCAGCAGCAGCTGCTGTAAACCAAGCCATTTGGATAAGGAAGGTGCTCAATGATCTGAACCTGGATCAAATAGAAGCAACCACCATTTTTTGTGACAATCAGTCCACTATTGCAATTTCCAAGAATCTTGTCCAGCATGGGAGGACCAAACACTTCAAAATTAAACTTCACTTTATCAGGGAAGCTCAGGAGAATGATGAAGTGAATTTGGTCTATTGCAGCTCCAAGAACCAGCTTGCTGATATTCTAACTAAAGGTCTGCACAGACCAAGATTTGAAGAACTAAGGAATGCTATGGGCATGCAAAACATGAGCACCAAGGAGGAGTGAAAGTCCAGCTGGTGCTCCTATTTTGCAAGACCTGCTGCTGCATTTTGCTTTCCACCGAAATTTGAAAGTCAGTTATGATAGTTAAGTTGACACAGCTGCTAGAAAAGGAAGAGAAGTTGTCTTTTGTTCAAATTTGATTTTTGAAATGTACTTAGGAGCCATCATGATGTGATTAGCCAAAAGTTAGCATGATTAATCCTGCATTGTAGCAGCAGGCCTACTAATTCAAATTTGAATTATTTTGAATGTTAAAGCTGTAAAATGCAATAGCTAGTTGCCTGTACTGCAGCTTCTGAACTTTTGTATAATTGGGCTCTTTTACATGAATGAAAAGCAGCTGAAGCCATTTTTATCCTTTGCCCAAGTCCTCTTTTCATTTTTCATTTTTTCGTATCCTCTGTTGTTCTCTGCTGTAAATCCAGAAACCCACTAAAATTACTGAACACTCAAGCAAGAAAACCTTCAATACCTTATGTGTTCCAACAATGAAAAAAAATTTGCTATCTGATTCCAAGTTGTGCAAAACTAACCAAGTGTCTGTTGAATTCTTTCCTTCTTTTTATTTGGTGAAGGAATCTAATTCCCCAATGCCCAACAAAAATGCTACCGAGACCACCTCCACTTCTGCCTCCCCTAATGCCCCAGTGACCCCATCTAATTCCTCTTCCCCTACACCAAGATTTGGCCCTCCTAGAACTCACCCCATGATTACTAGATCCCAAAATAATATCTTTAAGCCTAAGGTTGTTTCCTACACCTCCACACATCCCATATCTGAGTCCATTGAACCTACTGGTGTCACACAAGCACTCAAGGATCCCCTTTGGCGTAGTGCAATGACTTCTGAATTTAATGCACTAGTGAACAACAACACCTGGCAGCTAGTTCCTCCATCTGAGGCAACCAACGTAGTGGGTAACAAATGGGTCTTTCGCATCAAAAGACAACCAGATGGGAGTATTGATCGATACAAAGCCCGATTAGTTGCAAAAGGCTTTCATCAACGGCCTGGCTTGGACTATACAGAAACTTATAGTCCTGTTGTTAAACCCACGACCATTAGACTGGTTCTTTGCCTTGCTATGCACTTTGGGTGGTCCTTGGGTCAACTGGATATCAATAATGCATTCCTCCAAGGCACACTTTATGACACAGTGTACATGTCTCAGCCTCCTGGATTCATTGACATGGAGCGGCCCAATCATGTGTGCAAGCTGAACAGAGCAATTTACGAGTTGCGTCAGGCACCCCGTGCTTGGTATAAGGAGTTAAGTACTTTTCTCCTTCAATTGGGTTTTGTAAATGCTGTCTCGGATTCCTCACTCTTTATTTATTGCAAGAATGATGTTCTGATCTATTTATTAGTCTATGTGGATGATATCCTTCTCACGGGCAACAACAACCAAATTCTGTCACAATTACTTGGCAAGCTCTCTGCTCGTTTTTCTCTCAAGGATCTCGGACCTTTGCATTTTTTTCTTGGCATGGAGGTTATCCCAATACAGCAAGGCATCCTTCTATCGCAACACCAGTACATTAGGCGCCTTTTAGAAACTTTTGGCTTGACAGATGCTAAAGAGCAGCCAACTCCTATATCAACATCTCCACGTCTTCAGTTACAAGACTCTTCTAGCCCGGCCAATGCCACTGCTTATCGTCAATTAGTTGGGTCTCTCCAATATTTGTCTCTCACTCGGCCAGATATCGCCTTTTCTGTTAATAAATTATCTCAGTACATGCATGCTCCAACTCAATCACATTAGTCCACACTTAAAAGGGTTCTTCAATATCTTAAGGGTACCATTCACCATGGGCTTTTCATCAAACGTGGTGATCATGGTCCTCTATCTCTCAAGGCTTATTGTGATGTAGATTGGGGAGGCAATCTTGATGACAGGACATCCACTTCTGCCTATGTGATTTATCTTGGTTCAAATCCTGTATCATGGAAATCTGCTAAGCAAAGGAGTGTTGCGAGATCTTCCACCGAAGCTGAGTACCGCGCTATTGCAAACACTGCAGCTGATCTTGCTTGGTTATCTAACTTGCTTCAAGAATTACATGTTCCACATCACGGCCCCTCACATATTTATAGTGACAATGTTGGTGCCACATACTTAACGGCCAATCCAGTTTTTCATTCAAAGATGAAGCATCTAGCTCTCGATTACCATTTTGTCCGCGAACGAGTTGCTTCTGGGAACATTAAAGTCTCTTACATTTCTGGCCACGACCAAGTGGCTGATGGCCTTACTAAGCCCCTGTCCAGGCACCGTTACTCTTCGATCCAAGATGGGCGTCGTCAATGCCGCCTCCATCTTGCGGGGGCATAATAGATAACCATCTGTTATCCTATCCTGTAACCATCATTTGATTTTACACTTTCAACTTCAAACCTCTTATCCTTATCTCTATCTATTATAAATTTGTTTTGTTCATTATCTGCTGTAAATTTGAATAGCTTATCTCTTGTACTGGCACTCTATATACAGCCGGTGCTCAATAGAAAATAGTGTGGCTGATTTTTCAACTCTTCATTAAACTCTTTTATTGTGCACATGCGGCAGGGGTGGCCGCTCTGTTAAGGAAGGTACACCCTGATTGGAGCCTTGTGGCTATCCGATCAGCCATTATGACCACTGCCGATACAATAGATAATTCTCGTGGACCTATCCAAGAGGACCAAGACATTTTCAAGGATCACCAGCCAGCCACCCCTTTAGCCATGGGAGCTGGCCACATCAATCCAAACAAGGCACTAGACCCTGGACTCATATATGACTTGAATTCATCTGATTGTGTGAGACTCCTATGTGCATTGAGCTTCACTGAAAGCAAATCCAAATAATTACGAGGTCACCTTCGAATGACTGTAGCAGCCATTCATTGGATCTTAATTACCCTTCTTTTATTGTGATTTTTAACAGAAATGACTCAATCATTAAGCAAGAATTTCAAAGGACCGTCACTAATGTTGGCAGTGGAGCTTCAAGTTACAGGGTACATTAAACAGGTTTAAGGGTTTGAAGTTCTCTGTCACACAAGATAAGTTGAAGTTCAAAGCAAAGAACAAAAAGTTGACTTACAAGCTAGTCATAAAAGGTTCAGGACTACAGTAAAAAGACAAGGTAACTTTTGGATGCATCAGTTTGGTTGATTCAAGGGGTGAACATGTCGTCAAAAGTCCAATAGTAGTGACAAACTTGAGCGTGGACTAACTGTAATTTTGGGAAGGATTTGGTACAAATTTGTTGGAAGTAAAAGAATCCTACAATAGATGGGAATAAAATAAATAAATGAAATATAAAGTTGGGGTAAGTCAGTTAAATTCAATTAAGTTATTTTAATAAGATAACGAATTTATCAACTAAGATAAAAATAATTTAAAATGAATTTGAATTAATGTTCTCTTATTTGTTAATGGTTCACACCACGAAAAATAACAAAATTAACCAATGGATATTAAAACAAAAAGAACCAGAAGAGGATGACCACTCAAATTCTACTACGTTCACAAAAATTCTAACTAATGGACAATATCAAGTTGTTTGTGTTGCTCAAAAAACTATCAAGTTATTTGTTAATTTCACGTAGCTATCCCGCATATTATTCTTGTACCGATGACTGGTCGTGTCATCTAAACCAATGGGGATCATAATCGATCAGCCAAAAATCTTATCATTGTCTTTAATTACATGTACAAGGTCATTAAGTTAACTTCAATTACGGATCATTTTCGTTTCATAAATACAAATGATGCCGTGGGTGACTTGTGCATTCGAAGTATATCTGCAGCTTGCTGTCTTATTTACATACCCCCTCAAATTGATCTACATTGGCCTTAGGTCATTTCCGTAAGGGGGCGACCGACCGCCTAAAACAACATATAAGAAAGCTTCTCCCCGTGATCGGTGACCCCCACGCCAAAATGTTTTCACATAGCCCGTGAGGCGTGAGGAGAAGACTCGCATACATAAGTGACGTAGCATAGAAGAAAAGAAAAGCAAAAAAACAAAGCCTAGTTTTCTTGGAACATTGCTGAATTATTGTCTATGAAACTAACACGACACGCCAATAATTGGTTTATCAGCAAGTAGCATTATGAAAATAATGATTATGACACAAAACTTACTAACATATAAATAACAACAGCACAACCTCCTTTAATTAATATGTTTGAAACAAAAAATTTTACCTAAGAAAGTCGCAACTTGTCACTCAAAAGTGATTAGTAGTTAAAAATTTAGATCTGTCTTTAAGACCTACAGTTTTAATAGTGAAAAGAAGAATATAATATTTATCTGAGAAAGATTGTTATTAATTATGTAGTTTAAAATTTAATAGACCTCTTGATGAAAAGGTTGTTTTATGCACAACACAATGCATGCCTGTATAATCATATTCTTTTAATAGTGATTACAATTATTGAACCATTAAAATATTCCCACAGCATATATTATTGAGTTGCCAACTATTCCATGGGTTTTCCACGACAGGTGTCTATTGTGTTCCACCTAGGAGTTGGTAGAAAAGCTCCTTCTAAAATAAACATATTATTTTCCCACCAACACTTTAATCAAACACTATTACATTTATAATTTAATCAATTTCTCATTATAAAATATAATTAAGCAACAAATAAATCAAAAAAATCTTGAAATGAAATGGGTATGTGTTAATCTGACAATAATTATAATTAAAAAAATGTATTTGGATTTCTTGACGCCAACTATTGTTTTGATAGTTTATTTTTTTCTTTGTGCATGCATGTGATCATTTACATTGATAATTTTTTTAATAATATATCAAATTTGCCCCAGCACTATTTAAATAAATTAAAATTTGCTGTACCGAATCTAAATTTGGTTTGGGCCTTCCATCGACGTAAATCTCTATATCGGTTCAGGCAGACAGGGCCAGTGATCCAACTTTGGTGGGATAAAATATCCCCACGTTTTCGGGTCCACCCATTTCTGGATGCAATATTTCTTACCATCGGACATGTAGTTTATACAATAAGTTCATCCCTTGGCGTTCAGTGACAGAGAAAAACAGTGTGTAGTACAGTAGTGGAAGCTGCAAAAAAACAAACAAGATCCCTTACTTGTCAGTTAAAGAGATGAGATGTTTTTGCCATTTTTGCTCCCATTTCTCGGTTTAGTCAAGCGGACGGGACAGCAAAATATGTTGGGGTTGGCTAGGTTTCAATTCTCAAGCCTCATGGAATGGATGGAATTTACAAAAGAAAAATGGGAAATTGAAATTAAGAGAAATACTTAGTAGAATTCTTTAAAAAGAATTAAAATAAGAATAAAATAATATGAATTATTAGATGATTGAATGTGAAAAAAAAAATAAATAATTAGATACTGTACAATAAACTATGTGATTCTTTTAGTTAAATTTAAAATATATAAAGTTATGTAGTAAAATTTTTGAAATTAATTATTAATTCCACTGTCATTGATGACATATTTGTCATGCATGATTCCATGTTCTTCTTCACAAACTGAAATTCAGAATTGGCCCATTTTGTGGTTTGGTTGCTCTATTACTTTCTCCTCACTGCGGATGAGAGAATTTCAAATGACCAACAATAATTATAAAGATGTTATCTTTTAGTTCTCCACCACGCCCACATATATTACCCTTTAAAAAAATTTATGTAGACAACCTAGTAGTTAAGTGGCTAAAGGTTTTTAATTGGATATTTGAAGTGACTACGTTTGCGATAAAATGAAGTGAGATTTATGAGATAAAAAAAAATAAATCTACTTAACACTAATTAGTAGTTTTTCAAACATAACAAATAACAGAAATTCTACTTTATACTTGGTGCACTTTCAGACAAATCAATAAAAAAAAAAAAAAAATTTTCAGGAAAGGGAATATGTAAAAAATAAACAAAAAAGTCAAATGGATGAAAAATCTTTCAACAAGTTGGTTTTATCATTTGAGTCGAGTCCTTAACAGGCCAGGCAATTTTTGTTGTGCATCAGGCCTTGGTTGATGTTGCCAGGCGTTGGTTGATGTTGCCAGACCTGGGCCAGTAGGCCCACACATTATTTTGCAAGAAGTGTGTAGGTCCAAAGTCTGCAGGTATTGATTCAAACGTTGGCCAGGTGTCCGCATAAGAATAACATATAAAGGAAATCAAGCATATAAAGGAAATTAAAAAAAAAAAAAAAGAAACTAAATCCAGCTGCTTGAACCAATTAACTTTTGAATGAGTACATTTGTATTAGTACATGTCAAAATTTGACTTGACCTGACTGGTCAATATAAACTTTTCTACAAAAACGACCGAACTTAACTCAAATGCTGTTTGAATTAAAAATTTGGGATCAAACTTGATCTGACCCGTGACCCAACCAACAACTCTACTTTTTTTTTTTTTTCCTCTTAAGAGTAAGAGGAAAAAGTTAGATGATCATATATTTTATATTAGAAAAATATAAATTATACTATTTTCATTCTTTTTAAAAATATTATCAGATTTTTATGAATTTCAGATTTCATTTTTGACTTTTTGGACTTTCTTTTAAAAAAACTTCTTGAATTATTTTTAAATTTTATTTTTTTAATTTTTAAGAATTTTTTACAATTTATTTTCAAATTTTAAAGTCTTAAATTTTTTTTATAAAAACATCACGTCATAAAAAATAATGATCCATCCAATTAGCGAGTTAACTCAAATCTAATTTAAATTTTAAATGAACTAATTTAAAATAATCCAAAGATAATTTGAAAGTGCCCCGACCTGCGATGATCTAATCGAACAATTTGTTTTAACACGTCTAGTCTTCAAATCTCAGCTTCAATTAAATATCGGCGTGCCCACTTTTAAATCCTTACCATGATTCAAAATGAACAGTAACACTAACTGCCACAAAACCATTAATTTTCCTAGTAGGTACTTTATTCACCAATGTTAATTGAGCATTGGAGTTAAATTTTTTAATAAAACATTCACCCTTTCAGATATAAGGTGGCTGAATTTACTAAATCATTTTCTAATAAAACAATTATCCTTCCAAAGGCAGAGGTATCTGAATTTACTACGTCTTTTTAGAGTATGCGAAAGCAATTTGAACGGCCTAGCCCTGACAAAGTTAGGAGAATATTGTTGAGCACACACGAAGTTAGGATTTTGAGGGAGATTCATTTAGGCCTAGTTTATATATATATATATACTAGAGCTGAATTTTGTATTTTGCGCAAGTTTAATATTTTCTTCTACATAATTTTTAATTATTTTATTAAATTTGTAGGATTTGATTTTATATCGTTTTACAAATTTGATTAATTTAGCTCCATTTAATTAGTCTGGTGAATAATTTTAAATGTCAAAATAGAACTGTAAAATCTTTGTACACTGCAGGCACCTAATAAATTTTTCATTTATGAGGTCCCCACCGCCTGGAGCAGAGCAATAATATACTTATTTAATAACACCTAATGTCCTCCAGGTGCTCAGTTTCACCGAAAAGAAAATATTAGCCAAAACAACTTAAAAAGATGGTAAATATTTATAAACTAGAACTTAGCCCCCGCGATGCGCGGGTTTTAAGTATTTTTTAATAATTTTAATTAAAGTATTTTAATTTTAATTTTTTATTTTTTAGTAATTTTTATATATAACATCTTGATAATCATGTTACTTTTGACGTTATTATGTTATATCTAATGATTTTTTCTAAAGCATATATTCAGTAATAAATAATATAATATAATTAAATGTAAATTATACAATTTTAATAACTCTCATCTCTTTCCAAACAAATATTTAAATATACACTTACAAAGTTGATGCATATGAGCCCCTTGTTTGAAAAAAGAAAAACATGTATTTAATTAATTTCGTCCAAATTCTAATTAATAACCAATTATTGTAAAGATCAATAGTATTATATTCAAATTCTATAATAGATTAAATAATACACACCAAAAAAAAAATTAATTAAATATTAATTTCAATAGAGTTAATATTTTATTTATTTATTTTTTTGACATGTATGAAAGTTTTAACTTCTTTATCTCCTTTCTCAAGCTTACTTTTTCATTGAATATTCAAAAATCAAATCACTTTTAAAATTAGGTCAAAATTAAAAAGAGTGGGCAGTATATAATTTTAAGGGAAGAAAGCAATAAAAAAGCATAATCTTATTTTTTTTATACTCTTTATTGAAACATCAAGAATTTCTAAATTTTTAATTTTGATAAATATTTTTTCGGGTTTTTTTTCCCCTTTGACTTTGTGGTATCCCTCTCTTCTATTGCTCTTTCAGTATTCTTAATGCGTCTTTCCTTTGTTCTCCGTCTACATGCAAAAATTACAAAAGCGAATTGTACCGAAGTTAAAAAAAAAAAAAAAAGACTCAATCAAATGGAGCTTTTGTAAAGTCAATTGTGTACCTGACATACGAAGAAGATTGGAAGATGCCTACTTTTCCTATAAATACTATTAAGTAAAGGCAATAAAATTAAATAAAAGTTCGGTCCCAAAACGACCATATTAAACTGCATTAGGTATTTTTTTGTGAAAATAAAGGTTTCAGTTGCATATACTCCCTTCGTTAAATCTAATAAATCCAAGCGCTAGCGAGTAGACATCACACGTATCTGTTAAGATATGCATAGCCCATAAAGAAAAGATTGAATTGAAAGAAATATTGCACATAATTTACCAAGCCTTATAAGAGGAAATATAGAAAGAAATATAACCTCCACCTGAAGGAGAGCTTTCATGTTCAACCTACAATCCAAGAAAACATATCAAGAAGGAAAAAAGAAAAGGAAAAACAAAAAGAAAAGTAATGTTGTTGTGAAATTCAGTAACAAGATTACATATACCAATGACCATAATGAAAAATGAACAGATACATAATAAATAAATAAGAAGTAATCCAAATGAAGGATTTAAAAGGAGGGAAATACAAATTTGTAAGGATCAACTTCAAGGAATATGATACAGTGATCATCATCGTTCCTCCCCCTATTTCTCTTAGTTTCTCCGATGACTGAAATTTTATTTCTTGTGTTGTGTGTCTGTTTGCCTATTGGTGTGTGAAGGGCAAAATACAATATAAAAAGGAGAATATAAAGTTTAAAATTTATTGTCATAAATTACTGAATTTATTATCATAAAACGTCTACTATTATATATCAAATTTAAAGAGTCAATTAAGTCCTTAATAAAGATTGTAACGGAAAAAAAAAGTTATACACAGACTCTCATCCCTATCTTCCTTTTTTTTTTTTTTTAGAGGATTCTCCATCTTGTTGTTGTCTTTCATCTAATTCGAAAATCTCAAAAGCCAATTGAACCAAAATTGTACAAAAACAGTTTTTTCCAACAAATGGTCTTTTTTTCCTATCATAAAGATAAGGAACAGTAACGGTAGGAGCATGATATAATAGCAATAAGGAGGTCATAAGTTTTGTATTAAATACAATTCCCTCTAAATATATTTTGTTCTAAAATTAAAAGGTAATATATGATAATTATAAAGAATTAGAGGGAAAATTTGTGAAATTGCCACATAGGAGTTAGGATTAAGGGGAAAATTTCTCTAAGTTTTTTTTTTAGGGGATCCTCCATCTTATTGTTGTCTTTCATGTAATTCAAAAATCTCAAAAGCTAATTGAACCAAAATTGTACAAAAACAGTTTTTTTCCAACGAATAGTCTTTTTCTCCTATCATAAAGATAAGGAACAGTAACAGTAGGAATATGACATAATGGCAATAAGGAGGTCATCAAGTTTTGTATTAAATACAATTCCCTCTAAATATATATTATTCCAAAATTAAAAAGTAATATATGATAATTATAAAGAATTAAAGGGAAAAATTGTGAAGTTACCACATAGGAGTTAGAATTAAGGAGAAATTTTTTCTAAACTTCTCTTTTATACTAATTAAATAGATGGTAAATATTCCCTTTTTTTTTTTTTGGTGGAATTTACGGAAAAATTCTTACCCTTTCCTTGTGTAGTCTCCATTGTTGGTTCCTGTCTATCAATTGGTTCCTTTGTTATGGATGGGCCTTCAAGCTTTCGGCTTAATCTCAGTTTCAACAGGTCAAATATGAGTTCTTACAGCATACATAAAAGAGAATCAACACTGTGATTTCAACATAACCTGAAACTCAAAAATTAAGTAAAATGTGAAAAAAAGGTCGTTGTCTTAACGCTAGCGAATAAAAGCACATAAACTTGTTTTTTTTTCATGCCTTCTTCAGTTTTGAACCACCGAGAATTCTAAAATTTGTAATTTTGGTTATTTTTTTTAGCTTTTTTTCTACCTGACTTCTGTTGGTCTTCCACCATTCGTGATGTATCTTGCCTTTGTTCTCTGTCTACATCAAAAGATTCCAAAAATCAATTGTATTAAAATGTTTTTTTTTTAAAAAAACTCAATTATATTTGTATATTTGTGTTGTGTCTTCCATTGGGTTTTCTTTTTGTCTCTTTTTTTTCTTCTCCTTCGGTTGTACCAAATGTTCTATCACTGGTCATTATGGTACTTCTGCATCAATTTTCACTTGATTTGCTTCAATCTTGAAGATCTTAAATCATTTAAATATTTACAGAAAAAAAAAAAAAACTCAATTGACCTTTTGTAAAATCAACGGTGTAACTGATACTGAAAGAAGATTGGAGATACCCGGTTTTGATTAAAGATGAGCATTTTGAAGATGAAACCAACGGTAACAGTGTGGTCGGAGACAAAAGCTAGTCTCAACAATAGCATTTTGATTGAACATTACCTTCTTATATTAGTCTCATTAATTAATTAATTAATTAATAATAATAATAATAATAATAATAACAACTTTTGAAAATGTTACCATATTATGTCTTTATGTTTTTGAATGCTCTTGGAAAACGATACAACAATAGATTTAGTGTCTATAATTAGTAATTAATCAAATTCTTAGCTACAAGTTAAGGTAATAATTTAGTGCATGGAGGAAGATAAAAAGGCAAAGAATCGATTACTCATCATGAGTTTAATAATTTAAATATAGTAATAACGAGGAAAGAATTAAGGTTATACTTTCATTTGGTTTAGTTTTTTTTAAAAAAATTGCAGAGGAAAACGTTACTAAAACTGATTTAGTGCATATAATTGGTAATTAATCGCAGTCTTAGCTACAAATTAAGGTAAAAATTTAGTGTACGGAAAAGATTGAAATGCAAAAATTGGTTACTCGTTACGAGTTCAATGATTTAAATATAATAATAATGAGGAATGAATTTCAATTGTGCTTTCATTTGTTTTTTTTTTTTTAATTGAAGAGAAAAATTGTAATAAAAGAGAAAAATCAAATATCTTGCCACATAACAGGAAGAATTAATTGAGAAAGTTTCTCTAAACTTCTCTTTTAAATAGATGAATAGATATATATTCAAACTAAATTTACGGTTTAAAAATCTAAAACTATAACCGAATTAAGATAGCAATAACATCAGTCAAATCGTTAATAGCACCTATAAATTGGTTTACTCTCAGTTTGATGATTTAAATCATACTTATTAAGTCCTTCATGTTGGTAATTTGGTTATTTGTCCAACAAACCAAAAAGTCAATATCCAAGAAAAAAGAAATTCATGATACTTAATAAAATATTAACTTTGCAAATTAAAAAGAAAAAAGAGAAAATAAATTTTTAAATTTGGGATAAACAGTAAGCAATTGAAGACTTTGACTGGACAACATGTCTGCATTCGTTACGCTGGCGGACGTTGGATCATACGTGTGGATTGGGAGGGTTGATTTTCTTTTTAGTCCATGGTCACATAAAATACTTTTAGACATTTGGAAAATGGGGCAGTGTGATTTGATTTTGCATTATTTGACACTCACAATTACAACCAAACTGTCAACAATAATTTGTCTAAATTATAAATTATAATTTTTTTAATAAAAAAAATTTATTAAAGATACATTAATTATTAAATTTTTAAACTGAGATTGATATTTAAATAGTTAAAATACCTCAATCAACTATTTTAAAAAAATAAATATATTATTTAATTATTACTGGAACTAAATTATAAGTTATAACCAATTTATCTTCAATAATTTTGACAATTCCAATATGATTTTAGTCAGATTGGGTGGCCTTTCCCGCACCCCTACAAGAAGGGATAAAGAAAAGCAGGAAAGGTGAAAATAAAAGGTAAAAATTATAATTTTATCTATTATTTTTGTACGTTCACTCACAATATTTTTTTATTTTAAATTTTACCATTAATATTTTTTTTGTCAATTTTTTTTACCCTTTTTCAGTTAGATAACCATTAAGTATGACCCATAACAATCTAATTAATGATACACTTGATACTTTTATATAATTAAAAGAAAGAAATTAAAATAAAATTACAGCAAACAGATTGTCGACTGTAAGTTAATAACATATTACTGACATATGTTATATAAGTAGGATAATATATCACTAATTGAATTATCACGTATTATATTTAACGGTTAACTAACAGAAAAAAGTAAAAAAATTTGACGAAAAAACGTTGAACTTGAATTTAAAATAAAAAAAATATCGTGAATAAAATTATTAAAACATATAAAAATAATAAGTGAAATCATAATTTTTACTAAAATTAAAATTTCGCTCAGATTTAATGGGGGTGCACATGGTTACACATCATGGTGGTGGAACCCACTCTTTTGAAAAGAGTACGTCCAAAATGAGATTCAGTGGACGTCGTTGAATTTTGTTTTTTCTTAAATTTATATTCTCACACTATTTATACACATCAAAGATGATCAGATTTTAACATAAGTAAATATAAAATTAAAATGAATTAATTGATTATAATATATGACTTCTGTTCTATGTACCCGAAAAAGCGCTTCATACGTAGACCTAGGCGATTGTTTCTTAGTTTTTTTTTTTAATTTTATTTTTTAAAATTTAAATTTAAATTTAAATGAGTATTATCTCAAATCTTAAAATTAAGTCCCCAATTTAAACTCGTACACCGTTAAAATTTTTTTTTTCAACTCGATAAATCACTCTTTTCTCATAATATATATCTATATTATTTTTGTAATTTTCGTTCACCAATAGATAAATCCTTGTTAATTTGATGATTATTTTGGCAAAAAATTGAAGTGTAAAGTAGAGATATTACTTATTAGTTATCGTACATACAGAGATAAAAAAAATTATTCATTTTAATATTTTTATTTAATTTTTTTATTAAAAAAAATTACTATTTAAATATTAATAAATTTAAACAAAATTTTATAATAATAACTAACAATAGTTATTTAATTTAAAATCTGACAGCTGCACTCATACCCTTCGAACCTTCTAATCCCATTTTGGTCAAAGATGCCTAATTGCCTATACATTTGAGAGAGAAACAGGGTGAAAATTTCAACATGAATTAAGTTTGTAGAACGTAGGCCACATCACCATCGAGGACTCGCCGGGGTGGTCTCGTCAATTTGATGGGTAAAATGTTATTCAACATGTAATATATTAATATATTTTTTAAACAACAAAAATTTACATTATAAAAAATAAAAATTATTAAATTTTTAAATTTAAAATTTATTTTTTAACTATTATTGGCCTCAATTTAACTTTTTTTTATAGAGAAAACTCATCACTAAAATATTATTAAGTTTTAAACAAATTTTTCTTAAATCTAACCACGATATTAACAAATTTAAAATCTAATCTTTAATCTTTTAAAGCAACCACCCCATTTCAATTGTAAAAAAAAAATGCAACAGTAAAAATTTAAAATCGAGTTAATATTAAAAAAATATAATAAAATATTATTAAATTGTCACTTCTAATAATAACATATTAATTAAATCAGGTTGGCTAATACGCTGTCTGTCCAATAGTAACATGTTAATTAAATCAGGTTGGATAATACGCTGTCTGCGTATTTTTTGACTTTGTGGTAAAATTTGTTTGTCAAAAATTAATTGCGTTTATGCCGTTGAGTTTTTTTTTTTCTTTATTTATATTCTCTCGCTATTTAGACACCTCAAAAGATGATCAGATTTTAACATAAGAAAATATAAAATTAAACTGTTCCTCTATATATATATATATATATATATATATAGTTAATTAAAGTATTAAACTAAATTGATTAATTATAATACTGAAAAACTTCTTGAGTATGTAATTGTGGTAAGATTGTAAATATACAATGATATTAACTGTTAAATCGTATAAAATGTATTAAATTTAAAAAAATAAAAAGATAGATAAAATATTAGATATCATTAATTTAACTATATACTTCTCACATACATCAAACAAAGTGTTTACGTAATCTTACCCTTATAATACATACTTATATTGTATATCTTTTTTTGGTTGTCATTAGGTATATCCTCGATTAAAGGTGTTTAAAAAAATCAAAAATTTTAATTAACCCAAAAAATTAAATTAAATCGAACTGAATTTTAATTAACCAAACCAAATAAAAACCGAAATACTATTATATATACACACACATACATATATACACAAAAAAAAAAAATATATATATATATATATAGAGAGAGAGAGAGAGAGACATATATATATATATATATATATTATTTTTAATGATAGGAAAAATTTTTACTAATACAAAAATTATTAATAAATAAATAAATGTTAATAAAATATTATTTTATCTTAAATAATCATTTATTTATTTTTATATATAATGATAGTTATAATTTTTTAAAAATATATATATATCAACAATATTTTTTTTTACATTTAGATTATAATTTGAAAATTTTTTATTATTAAATTTAGTTAACTGAAATCGAACTGAATTTGTTAATTAACCGAATTTTAGTTAATCAAAATTTTAGTTCGAAAACAGTTTTTAATTTTATATAATCAAAAATTTTAATTTAGAAACGATTATAATTATTCAGTTCAGTTAACCAAACTGTAATACTCCTATTCTTGACAATGATGGTAAATGTTGCAAATTGTCAAAATTTTTTTAATCTGAAAATTAGAGTGGTATCTTATAAGCTCATTAAAAGGAATTAAGCTGCTCGCACGGTGAGTCAAATTATTTATACTAATAATTAAGAAAATAAATTTTAATTGTTCAGTGAGAATTATTAAATTATTTTAAATCTTAAAAAATAAACATACATTTAATTTCACGAGTATCCACCCATGATTTTATGGTACAAAAATCTTCTTACCATAGGACGATGGAGTAAATTGTCAAATTTTATTAGAATGGTAGTGCGGCGCCAACTGTTGCATAGCTGTTGGATTGTTAAGTTCCACGCTGCTTCCTCAATCCTCTGCATCGAGCCCAAATGCAAACCCATAACACTAACCGACAATCACGCTTTGTTTTGTGCCTTCTCTGCTGACAAGCAAACAAGCTGCAGTCCTGTGTTTTTTAGTCTCTCGAGAGTATGTTCGGACCGTGAAAGTTGACATAACTCATTGAGATTTGTGAGATTTGGTGGCTGTTTGGTTCCAGAAATTTTTCTCAAATTCCACCAAAAAAAACAGAAAAAATGCACGCCAAGACAGACTCCGAGGTGACCAGTCTTGCAACTTCGTCTCCAACGAGATCTCCGCCGCGCCGCCCCGTCTACTACGTGCAGAGCCCATCCAGGGACTCCCACGATGGAGAGAAGACGACGACGTCGTTTCACTCCACGCCGGTGCTCAGCCCCATGGGATCCCCTCCCCACTCTCACTCCTCCGTCGGCCGCCACTCCCGGGAGTCCTCCACGAGCCGCTTCTCCGGGTCTCTGAAGCCCGGATCTCGCAAGATCTCGCCCAATGACGGGTCCAGAGGAGATCACCGGAAGGGGCAGAAGCAATGGAAGGAGTGCGATGCGATCGAGGAAGAAGGACTCCTCGAAGATGAAGAGCGTGGAAAGGGCCTCCCTCGTCGCTGCTATTTTCTCGCTTTTGTGCTCGGCTTCTTCGTTCTCTTCTCATTTTTTTCCTTAATCCTCTGGGGTGCCAGCAGGCCACAGAAGCCCAAGATCACAATGAAGGTACGATTCTGTGGCCATTCTTCATTATTGCTGGAATTGGATGGGTTTATCTTAATTATCAAGTTTATGTTAGATCTTGAACTCAATTAGTTTTCATAGAACTTAATTAAATAAACTCAATTTTATTAAACTGAAAAATGGGACATAAATTCTGCGGAAATGAATACTAAATCTTAATTTTTAACGAATCTGAATTAATTTCTTCATTTTTGTAGAGCATAACATTTGAGCAGTTCAATATCCAAGCTGGGTCCGATTCCACGGGCGTGGCAACTGATATGATCACGGTCAACTCCACAGTGAAACTGATCTATCGCAACACAGGCACATTTTTTGGTGTCCACGTAACATCAACTCCACTAGATCTATATTACTCTGAAATCGCCATAGCCTCTGGTTCTGTAAGTCGTCGCCAGTCATCATCCATATATGTTAAAATCAATCACATTTTATTGAAGTTTACAATTTGGTTAGTAATTGGGGTTCTGCTAAACAGATCAACAGGTTTTACCAATCGAGGAAGAGCCAGAGACAGGTAGCGATATCCGTAATGGGCGATAAGATCCCGATGTACGGTAGTGGAGTTGGCCTGAGCACTTCGACGGGGACAACAACTGCACCACCGGTGCCTCTAGCTCTGAACTTCACGGTGAAATCAAGAGCTTATGTTTTGGGGAAGTTGGTTAAGCCGAAATTCTACAAAACAATTGGGTGTCATGTTACCTTCCATCCCAAGAATCTGAACGTTCCAATCTCGCTCAAGAATTCTTGCGCTTATGATTGATTTCGAGCAAGGAATCATAATAATTTTTGTTTTTTTTTTTTTTTTATTTCAATTTTTTTGAGGGTCCAATGGTGCTTTCTTGCGGAAGAGTTGATGAGTGGAAATGGAAGATGGGCAGACAGCTCAATGGGCAGCTTTTTGGCTTGTTAGGGCAAGAAGTGAGGAACGTGGCGTGTGGACTTTTTTGGTTGCCCGAAGTGACCGTGGACTGCAGAGTGGAAAATGCGAAAAAAAATAAATAAATAAATACACGAAGGATTGGTATGTCTTGTGTAAGAAACTAAGAATATGTAATTGATCCGTTGTTATATTTACGTACTTAAAGTTCATTCTTTCTCGTGCAAAATTCATCCTAATTGTGTTTTCGGTTGCTATTATACTTTCATCTTCTAAACTTTTTTTTTCGAATTTTTTTCCTGTTTTTGGATATATAATCTAATATCATATTAAAATGCCTGGTAGTCAACTTGTGCTTCGTTAAATTTCAAAGGCGGCTGGTTGTTTTGGCGTGGAGGGTTGGCTAACAGCTAGAAAGCACCAATACGGCATTTGCTTGAGATGGGAGTCTCTGACATATGTCTGATACGGATTCTGACATATGTCTGATACGGACACATATTTAATATATGATGAATATTTATTTGATACATTTGAAAATATTTGTTAAAAATTTAAAAAAAATAAATATGTATATTAAATATTAGAATTATAAGTATATGATACTTTATGGTCACACTTAAGAATTTTTGTAATTTTAAAAAATAAAAAATAAAAAATAAATTATGTCCTGCACTTGAGAAATGCCATGTCAGTGTTTCTGTCACTAAAGTACTTATCATTTTTTTTTCTTTTTGTTAAAAAAGTACTTATCATATATTATAAAGAAAACGTCCCTACCGTACTTAAGAAATAGTTAGGAATATTCTGTCAAAAAAAGAAATAGTTAGGAATATGATTTCAATTGATTTCTGGATCATCAGCAAATTTAATTTACTTTTTCCTATTTCTTCAAATATTATAAAGAAAATCCCTTTTAATTTTTCTTCCACACACACACACAGATATATATATATATATATATATCTTTATCTGTGTTTTATAGGCTAACAATATCCAACAAGAACTTATTTTCTAGAAAAAGGCAGGTCATCCAAAATCAAAAAGCTAACTTGAGGACACTCTTACCATAAAGAACAAAAAAAAAAAAAAAAACAAAGGCTAGTACAAAATTAAATTCTATTTAAATAATCTTTCGATCTAACTACTAGACAAAAAAAAAACAAAAATCCAAAGAGCCTATACAAATATACTCCCCTTCATCATTAATAAATCTGATTTCGGACTTAAACAAAACAAAAAGAAAAAAGTTCTTAAGAAAATGATTTTATACCATTAACAATTAGAGTTAGAACTAACAAACATATGTTAAATTTAATGACCCATATATTCATGATAATTTTTTTTTTCTATTCAAAACCCTATATTTTATAAATGAAATGGAATTCCACAAAGTGCAAATTCAAAGGGCTAATTGGACTCAAAGCGGACAACCGCAACATAAACTTTAAAACATGCAAAATTGATTATTGCCACAAATATTTTATAGAGTCGAAATTGAGGAGAACGAAATTGATTTCTCAACAGAAATCTACATTTACCAAATTAAATTATTGTAGATGTTAGCATCAAAGTTTCAAACCCAACCACTGTGGTGGGTGAAATTACAATGGGGCTCCTCACCGTGTGCTTTCCATTCTCTTCAATCCAATTAACTGAACCATACGAAAAGCTGTTGAGGGGCTTCCTTTGTGTACCATATAGTGAGATTATAACTCTGCTTCTCATATTTCTTGGCGAAAATTAAGGTACTTGGCGATACTACAGCTATGGTTCCATTTGGAGTAGTGACCGTGGCCTTGTAAGTAACAACATCTTGTCCAACATTTGTTACCATCCTTTCAAATGCTTGGTTGGCCATAGATGATGTCTTGTTGCCATAGAGAAAAATGATTGATGAATAGTTAAGGTTAGGGAAAGCCTTTGAACAAGAGTAGTTGTTTGATCTGGTGATGGTCAAAATTTGGTTCATTGTGTAGTTCATTGAGCATAGGAGATCGACATAGTCTTCTGGGGTGGCATCATAAATCAAACCTGGGTCTAATGCACGGTTAGGATCGATTTGGCCAGCGCCCATGGCCAATGGAGATGCATATGCAGAAATTCCACCATTGTCCCTAATGGGATTAAGGGTGTTGTCTAGTGGGTTTGCTGTGGTCATCATGGCAGACCGAATAGCTATCGGGCTCCATTCTGGGTGCGCGCCTTTTAGGAGAGCTGCCACGCCTGAAGCATGAGGGCAAGCCATTGATGTCCCAGAAATCAAATTGAATGTACTGGATAGCAGTAAATTTGGTCCAATTGTTGCCGTCGGTTTGTTTGGGATCCAGGATGCCAAAACAAATGAGCCAGGTGTCATTACGTCTGGCTTCAAAATGCCTTGATAGCTCGGTGCAGGACCTCTTGAGGTGTAAGCAGCTGCTGCAGGAGCAGGCTTGGTGCCAACAATATTTTGTTGGAACTTCATGCTAGCCAAAGGTTTGCTAGCAGTTGTGGCGTACTGCACAACATCTAATGCGTCGTTGGGACTGAGCACAACTCCAGGCCAACTCATTCTTCCAAGTTCAAACAAGGCAGAATCATTTGAGAAAAATATAGCGCCAACAACATTTGGTGATCTTGCAACTGAATCTATCTGTTCGACGACAGAACCAATGTCATCGCATATGATGATAGCATTCGGAGCTCGTAAAACAATTCAGTTGAGTTGCATGCTGAGAAGGACTTGTTGTAAACAAGCGGATGATTTTCTACAAAAGCACTAGCTGGGAACAGAGTCGATCCAATGATGGTTTGGCCATTGCCAAAAATCAATGTCCCGGCGAAAGACCGGTCAATTGTGCCTGCAGCAACAGTCAAGACCAATGGCATACCATTGTGCAAGGTCCCTAGCCCTGGTCCTTCGTTTCCTGCTGAAGATGAGACTAGCACACCCTTCTCCATAGCAGCAAATGACGCAATTACTGTTGGATCCTTATAAAGTGGCACGTCATCAAAGCCCATAGAGATAGATATCACGTCAACACCATCAAAAATTGCTTTGTCCATACCAGCAAGACCATTGGCAGCATATCTTCCCTCGTCCCAGAAGACCTTGTACATGGCCACTCGTGAGCGCGGAGCCACGCCTCTGGCTGTACCGGCTGCATACCCAAAAAATGATGCGTCTTCCATATAGTTTCCTGCGGCTGTGGAAGAAGTATGAGTACCATGGCCCAGAGTATCCCTGGCAGAATTCATGCTGACATTTATTCCAGGATTTGCTGCCAGTACACCTTTGTTGAAATATCTTGCTCCAATGAGCTTGGAATTACACAGAGAGGAATTGAATTCTTGTCCTTCCTCACAAATTCCTTTCCATCTGGATGGTACTGCAGTCATGCCATCGTCTTTGAAGCTCTCACTCTCTGGCCAGACTCCTGAATCAATCACACCAATTATGACATCTTCCCCATAATTTGAAGCAGGCCATAGGCCAGAATTTGGATTTGAGGAAAGAAATTTAAGAGTGTGGGTGGTGTCAAATTATGACCGTTTTGTCTTGTAAGCTGAAATGAATCCTAGAGTTCTCCTCAAGGCCTCAAGTTCTTTTGGAGACAATTTGACGCTAAAACCATGAGCAGCTTCATCATAAGTGTATCTAAGTGAATCAGAGTCACTGGGATTAAGGGTATTTATAATGGAGTTGTACCAGTCCCGATGGCTATTGAACGATTTAGGCATGACTGACTTGTCCACGTGGACAAGGTGTATTGATCTGCCTACGGAAATTGAACTTCCCATGGAAGCAAAGAGAATAATCCATGAAAGAAAAATTAGGAAAAAGGGAAGGAATGTTTCTGAATGTATTCGTTGTTGCTCGGTCTGCTTCTTCATCTAAGACCTACATATATATGTGTAAGTGTGTGTGTGTGTGTGTGTGTGTGTGTGTATGTGTGTGTGTTCATGTTGTCTTTTGAAATATTGAAACCAAATAATAGGGATCACCAAATGCTGGCATCTAGACGGAAAGCAAGCTTTTTTTTGTTACCATGCAAGGAAGGAATCATTCATGATAAAAACATTTAGGACCAATTTGTTTCATTTGTCATCCAATATTTGTGAAATTAGGCTCATTCAAAGACAAAGGCGTTTGATAGTACAACCAAAAGGATAAAAAATGCACGAAACTTCTCGTAATTTTGAGATTTCTAATTGAGACACTTTGTAATTTCATTAGAACGAACAAACTTTTTTTGTGTTTTTGTCTTTTTCTTCTTCTTCTTTTTTTTAAAGGAGAAATAGGGCTTTTTTTTTATACAGTAAGTAATGTTAAACATATAAATTTGTCGTTAAAAGTTTTTAACAGTAGAGCCTCCTAATATTTTTACTTTGCTAAAATTATAGTAAATATCAAAATAATCCCTTATCATAACACCTGTTATTAAGTACTAAAATTTACCATATCTCAATCTTTATGGCCACACGCTCTCATTTGTTGTTGTGTCAATTCATCCGTTAGACGTCTGTTCAAAGCATTTTGGAACTTTGCACTACAATGGACGTTTCCGTATTTGTGGAGAATTCCCTTTCGATTTCCTATTCGTGTTTTGTATTCTTTAGTCACTTAGAGATTGATCAGGCTTGTAACTTCTTCCTTTTTCTATGAACAACCCCATTCTGCACTTTTGATAATCCATTGCAAGATTTTTAATTTGAAATCATCCTAATGACAAGCTTCGTATTTTGTAAGCATTATGAACATCCTATGTGCATCAAAGTAGGTAGCTCGGGTTTTCTTTTCTAAGACTTGGTCATGGTTTAGGACCTTTAGGTCCGAAACCGAAAATGGGATGAGGTTATTCAAGAATCGGAGTAGGAATTTAATTGGTTGCACGAACCAAAATTGTGGTAGAGGGCATTCCAATCCTTATATAAGATAAAGAAGTTACATGTAGTTTGATTCCTTTAAACCTTTACGTATTTTAATTAAGTAATAATTAAGTTGAAACCCCTTATTTGCTTAAAATTTTCTGTTCAACTTCATATCTTTGCTACAAAATTTTTAGAGTCTCAATATCAACTTTTTCTAGGAAAAATTCAAAATGTTTTTATAAATTTTCTGAAAAAAAAAAACTTATCTAGAACCAAATCTAATCCAAATTTTTTGACTATGGCGTGATTTTTGTTCAACCTTTTTAAAATCGTGACTGATATGAACAAAAACAAGTTCTCCAGTAGTTTAAGAAGGTTTTTTTTTTTTTTTTTGGAAAAAAAAAACATCCAACGCATAAGTTTCAATTAGCAGCCCAATTTTTGTTTGAACGTGAACAGGAAGCTATCAACAAACACAAAGGTAAAAGTCCATAATCCTTCATGTTCGGTTTGTTTTGTAGGAAAATTATGAAAAAAAAAATCATTAGAAAGAAAATGGCCAAACAAAATCACTTTCCTCCGTTTGGATGTGTCTTGTGAAAAAGTAATAATAATTTCAAATGGGTTAGGAAATTTGTGATGGGACCAAACCTTTTTTTTTTTTTTTTTTTGTTTTTGGCTCATCCAATGTGTGAGAAAGAAGAAGGGATAAGAAATAGAAAATCTTTCAACAAATTTATCAAAGTAACCCTATCCTTATCTTAAGCTCTTAACCCTCTCATTTCCCGTCTCTTTTTTTTGGCTCATCCAATGTTTTAGCCGTTGTTTCTTCATTTAGCACCACCCTTCTTTGCTCAAGACCCCTTGATCGAGATCTATTCTTCAAAGGTCCATCCTTTAACTATAATAAAATTGTTTTTTAGAGGGTGAAAGACACTATTTCTAATAATGTATAATTTGGACTATATAAAGGGCATAAATGTCTTTTTACAAATATCAACTTTTAATCTCTTTGTTTATCCATTACATTCAATCCAAAAAATTTATATTTCATTTTTTCTACTCATTTCTAATTCATCTAAATAACTAATAAAAAAATTATTTTATTTCCTTTTATTTTCTTTCTCACAATTGTGTTATTATAATTTATTTTACACTTAAATTGAAATCCAAACACATTATAAATGATAAGCAACTTTGTCAGCTTTTAGTCCCAATAATTCAACAATAATGGGAAACGCTTTCTCTATTCTCTCCAAGAAGGTTGTCTTTCAATTGAGGAAAATGTTTAGGGAGACTTTTTTGGTTAAATCGAAATAGTATAAAAGTAGTATATATCTTTGTTGAATGATTAATTTTTTTAAAAAAAAGAATAAACTTTATATACCATCAGATAAATTATATAATTATTTTAATACTATTTAAAATTAAATTATGTGATAAAGCACATTTTTCTTTTATCAATCAGAAATCATTGTATTAATAGATAATGATTTCGCACGTAAACCCGATGCAAAAGTATCAAAAAAAACTTGCACATAACAGAAATAATAAACAACTAAAATAGCCTACTACTGACGAGGTCACAAGGACTACAAACTAATTGGGTTAGAAACTCAATTAGACAAATATTTCTAAAAAAGGAACAAAACGAAACTAAAATAGACTTATCTGACACCAAAGCCTCAGACGCGATAAAGCACATCTTTATATATCACCCTCTGTGGGTTTATTATTTCTCTGAAGTTCAATTTCAAATAGCTTTCTCTTACTGTATAACCTCGGAAAAAATTGTAGTGGCTAACAATGACTCTGTCATTGTATTTCTGATGGTGCTAATATTGGGAATGCTACTCTCGTGATTCTCGTTTTGTAGTCTTTTTTGCTAACATAAATTTATTGCCAACCATCTATATATTCTATGTTCGCATTAAAGTTATACACTTTATTATGGGAAATTTGCCATGCGTACATATTTCGATGTTTTCTCACAATGCGCCTTCCATCGGTATCCATTGTAAAGCAACCGATGGGGTTGGCTCCCACAATCATGCAAAGGGTCCAATGGCATTGATGGCAGCACATTATGGGTAACATGTCATAAGCACGAACAGTTATGGAGTGAGTAAGCAGGAAACTTTCATATGCCGTTCATGAAACTTTCATATTCCAAAGTTACTTTTCTTTTTTTTTTTTTTTTTTGGAACAAGCAAGAAAAGATTTCATTAAGAAGTAGATGAAGAATTGCAAGCATCCAAGATTAGCAGTTCCTTAAGAGCATCTGGGGGTCTACACACCCAATGAAGCTATTATAATTTTGCTTGTAACTTTGGAATTTGGCTAATTATGCTAAGAATGAGATGAATTATTCGTTTGAAAGTCAAGATTATGATGGTGACCCTTTATTCCAAGTTTGAAAAGGGAGAAGTTTAAACTGACAAGCCCTTGTGTGTATGTTAGCCTGTGATATTGTACGTTGAGAGCTTTCTGTACCATTAGCAGGTTCGGGGCTTCCCCGAGTCTTTCGGTCGACTTTGTCAGCTTATGTGGCTGTTTGTGTGCCCCGTTTGTGGGCTTGGTGCCCCTCGTGGACTTGTCAATTTCTGTTTCGGCTACTGTTTTTCTTTGCTAGTGTTGTTGGGTGCTATTTCTGTTGAGAGTTCTCGTCGACGTTCCTGCGGAGTCCCTCGCTTCTCCGTCGTGGCTAGTTTGGGTGGGGAGGCGACGGACATCTATTTTTTGGTTGGTTGCCGCACCTCAGTGGTCGTTGGGGCCAGTACAGCTAGCTCTTGTTTTGGAGCTCCATCATCGCCCTGCCCCACTCGATCTCTGGTCGATTTCCCCCGACTTTGGTTGCTTCCCTTATTTGGCCGCTCAATCCTTCTCATTGTTTGGAGTTTGTGCGCCTTTTTGTTACGCCTAACATTTTTATTTGCAGTCGGTCTTTGGCCGGACTCGCAATGCCATCGGCCCATTGGTGGGTCATCTCGCTGCCTACCTAGCTGTGCCAGGGTTCTCTGCCGGTGTGCAGTGCAACACCGAACCCTCCTGGTTCCTGGTTGCTTGCTATTTTAGGCTTTGGCCCGTTTGTTTTCTCTGTGTCTTTTCGCTGAGCCATGGGCTCAGGCCTGGGCTTCCCAGGGCCTGCATGGGCTGTGTTGGCCTGGCTATGGTTTGGTTGGGGTGGGACAAGTTGGTTGGGCTTCTGTGGGCTTGTTTTGTCTCATGTCTATAATAGGTATGTTAGGGGTGATGTGGCCTCTGCTTTTAACTGGCCCTTAATCTAATATATATACTTTTTGGTCAAAAAATAAAATAAAAAAAAAACAAAAAAGAGAGAATTTTTTTGTGTAAGTATATAATATATGATCTATATCTAAAACCTCTTGTAACTTGTTAACCTTTTAAGTGCATTGATTCCTTGATACAGTATTAAAGTTTTATAATCAAGTAGTTTTGCCTTTGAATTTTGGTATCCTCATTTTTAATTATAAATTTTTATGAATATAATGGTTTTGTTTTTCTTGCAAACTTTGGGCTCAAAAGGCTTTCGCAAGAGGAGACATGTTAGAGTTAAATACAAGATCTATATTTTAAGCCTTTCCTTTTCTGACAGCTAAACTTTTGGTAAATTAGTTTCTTTACATTTTGATAGACTAAGCGGATAAATTAATAATTTTAATAAATAAATCTCAACACAAAATTTATGATAAAATTTTAACATTTTTTTGAACATGATATAATTTTTACTTAGCTGTTAATTATTAATGGGTAAGAGGAACTTCTAGTTACTTAAAGAGACTATAACATTGAGAGACAGCGGAAGAGTTACCTCTCCATATAATCTCACTTAACATGGGAGTGTAAGGAGAAAAGTATTTGATTCTCACTTCTCAAGTAAAAAAGCTTGATAACCACTTTACCAAGTATTACCATTATTATTATTATTATTGAAGGAATCACTTTACTAAGTGATTTGTTATCATAATAACTCGATAGGTTGAGTTAGATCCGTAAGTATAAATTAATTTGTAGAGGACATATATACATATCTCACAAGCTGTTAGCAATTAAGTCAGATCCTACCGTGGCCACCGGGCCAAACTACCATTTCAGGTATCTCGTAACGAAGTTTCTATTATTATTAATTAAACAAAATTAATTTTAAAGAAACTCTACAAGTACCGCGATCCCACCCCCGACCTCATCAACTCAACCAATTTTCCTTTATTTTCTTTTTGGTCTCAAAATGTATAAGAATCTGCTTTGCATAAAAAAAACAAAGCTACGAGCCACAAAATCTAATTATAATTATAGAGATTTTTAAATTCTCAATTATAAGGGTTAAAGTTCCATCTCTATTTCCTATAAATAAAAATAATTCAAGATACAAGCCAACAAATACACTTGTTGCCACTAGTCGAGTTTACGAAGAAAAATGGAAAAAAAAAACTAAAAATTTAGATTTTTATTAAAAAAAAGGATTTGGGAGTTTCAAATTTTAAAGAATTTTAAAGTGACGTACATTAATAATTAAAAAATAAATAATAAATAATTTGTTAAATATTAAATAATAAAATTATATTATTGTTTTGTTGTGACTTTATTAAAATTATGCAATGATGTTTTATTGATAAAAAAAAAATGAAAAGGAATAGAAAATCTTCCATCCCTACATACCCCCAAATAATTTGTTAATCTCCCATCTATATTTATTTTCTTCTTCCTACTGAAGGCAGAACCGTTGTTGCGATTCGAAATGCTACATTTTTAAGACTGGAAAAACTTTTTGACTATTTGTTACGTAATTATTTTATGACTGTTATATACAATATGTCAAATAAAATATATGATATATCAAAAAAAATTATATGCTATATTAAGAAAATTATACAATCCGCATAACAACCATAAAAAATTTTTTAATTTTTATTGATTAATTACACATTATATAATTTTCTTAATATATTGTATAATTTTTTTGACATATCATATATTTTATTTGACATTTATATATAACAGTTGTGAAACAACCACTTAACGAGCAACCATGTAGTGGCACTCTTTTAAGACCACCATCTCGTTATTTGATTGATCCAGTTCTGTAATAAGCCCATAAATTAGTCCTATGAAACTGAGCACACTTCTCTTTCACTTGTTCCCTGCCCTTTTCGGATCTCCAGTAACAGAGAAAGAAGGGAAACAAAAAATATATATATTATCTACTAATAAGACACCAGTTTTGAAGAGATAAATAAAATATAAGGAGATTGTTTGGAAATTTGAAATGCAGCAGAACAGTGAGCGATTTTTTCTGGTTGCACAGGTGGATCGGAAAGACAGACGGCGATTTGATGGTGTTAGAGTTTCAGGCATTTCATGGAGTTTGTATCTCGTTGTCTTCCTGATATTTTCTCTCCCGTTTCTTCTTTTCTTTTTCTGTTTAAGTATCAAAACGTGAAAATTTTTTGCGGTTTGGTTCCTGAGAATTTGTAGGGAAAAAGGGAAAAATTTTGGGATTTTTTCTGTAGATTATATAATGTTCAAGAGAACTTGCGGCTTCAATAATGTAGACTTATGGTTCTCCCTTATTACGAAAGAAAAACACTGTTTAAAATTCATTTTTTCGGGCATCTTGGGGCAAATGGTGAAGTTCTCCTTTCAATTCACTTTCTTTGCCTTCCTTTTCTTGAATTTTGCTTTTTCCTTTGAAGGTAGTGCTCGTACTAACACTGTATTTGGATAAAATTATTGAGAGAGAGGAAAGTAAGGGAGAGGAAAGTGGAGAAAGGAATTATTAGAAGAGGAGAATATTTTCTATATTTTCTTGTGTTTGGAAATAGCTGATGAGGGAGGAAAATTATAAATTCTTTTATTTGGGAAAGGGTAGAAAATGGGGGAGAGGAACATAAAATGTATTGGAATAACAATTTTATCATTCATAATAAATTCTATTAAAATATTTTGTTTAGGTAAAATTGTAATTTTAAATTATGTGATGGGTAATTGAGTCATTTAATAAATTTAGTAGGAAAGCTAACAACTTTCCTCTCATTTTGGGAAGATTGGTTTTGATGGGGTAGGAAAGATTTAGGGAATTAGAAAATTTTCTCTCCTCCACTTTTCAAATATTTCCCAAACACAACAATTTACTTTAATCCTCTCACTTTCCTCTCTTTCCCCCTCCAAAATACAGTGTAAAGAAAGTTCTTAGAAAATAAATAAAGAAATTTTCTTGTGTTGAAATTCAGCACCTAGGCACACTCACTAGATATGTTTGTTTCGTCAATGTTACATAATACTCTTTTGCAAGCTGCCTTTTTGTTGATTTGATGATATTAATTCTGGAAATTAAATGCACGTTTGTGTTTGAATTATTTCCCAATTGAAATCTATAATGAAAAATCAATTTGTGTTAGAGGCACTCTTTGTCCACCCACATTTCGCCTTGCAGTTTTCTTTCTAAATTCGATGCATGCGAAGCCGGCTATTGAGCTTGTTTTTGACATGTTACTAATCATAATCTTGTTTTCTTCTTGACAACTATCATCATATATGGTTAGCTCAATTTTTCCCCCGATCTAAAGCATGTTTTAGCTAATAGTGGGCGCATACAAAGGGAAAAAAATATTCATATGTTTGTTGACTTGATGTTACACTTTCACTTATTTTAAAAGACACCAATTGAGTATTCATAATCACTGAACTAATCTAATGGCTTAGTAGCAATAAATGCTCAGTATGGGTCTTTCACAATAAGTGAAGGTGTACCATGATAACCCAAAACATCTTAATTTTGTTTTCCTCTGGAGGCACTCACTATTTGCTCAAACTTAAAAGTTGAGAGATTATTAAACTGACCATGTATTTTTTGTCAACACTTGCAAAGAAAACAATATTATGACCTGTAAAATGCCAAAGACATATACAAAAGACAATTTTGCATGACCATAAAAATGGTTACTAATACATTAGGCACTGCCTACTATCCAAGAATTCTTCTCATTGATTTTGAATTTGCAGGCCTGGCACGGGTGAGTGATGTCTCATTTACTTCACTCATGAACTAATTTTAGCTCCTGCTCCTTAGTCATTTTCTACCTTCTTTGCAATTTCTTCAGTGTTATGGGAATGTATCCTTTGGACGTGGATAGCCAACAGAGTAAGTCCTAAATCAGGTCAGTAATTTTTTGGTTGGACAAATTCCAGTTAGTAACTTTATAAAAAAGGTCGATGTAAGTCACCTCCGTTAATAAAAGTTCACGATTAGGTTTGTAAGTTTATTTCTATTGAAAGTTCTGTTAATTGTGGACATGTTACACGACGTGGCACTGTGAGTTAACTAATTTTTATGTCATAGTTAAAACAATTTTTCTCTCTTTCTTTTTGTGGCTGATATGGACCTGACACATCTCTCTTCTCTTCCTTACCCACCCAAAATATTGTATCCCAATTAATTTTCATTTTTTAAATTTTTTGAAACAAACATTTTTTTTGACGGGATATGACTTAATTATTGAAAGAACATTCAATCAACTAACCTAACCCTAATCCCCAAATTATTGAAAGAAACGTTCCATAATTTCACCGAAAGGAGAGTGAGATAGCGAGAGAGAGAGATTACAAAGGACGATCAAAGGGAAGAGTTCAATCCTGCCTATACCTTCAACGATCGTGGGTTCTTCTGATTAATTTAGGTAAGTAGACAACCTTCTTGTTATTTGGGAAATCTCCCAATAATAGAGCATGATTGAGCTTTGTACATTGAAATTTTAAAAAAAAACTAGTTGTTTATGTTTGTACTTTATATATAGTGGGTTGTCTACATGTAAAAACGACCAACTTTGTTCTGTTCACTATTAAAAATTGGTAATTTTTTTTCAAAATGGGGGACATGGATGCAGTTTGTATGATATTTTGGGGTGGGTCTTTTAAGGGTGACCCACCTGTTGCATATGCGGGTGGTGTGAAGGTTAAGATAGACGTCATTGATGTAGACAAATTTTATGTCTTTGATGTGAGGAACACAGCTAATTGGATACTTATTGGGAAAGGGGAAAGAGGGATATTATTATTGGTGTATATTATAGAATCCCAACATTGTCATTGAGAGAAGGTTTGAGAGAGTTAAAAACGGATGCCCACTAGTGTGAAATGGTTAATTATTTAATGGCAAGTGAATAAAAAGAGATAGAATGCTACGTAGAGCATAGGGGTAGTATTGATATGCAAATATGTCATAGGAAAGAGTATTTTGGGAAGCAAGTATGACCCGAATGACATTGATGACTTTGATATTGAGGTGGTTGTTAGAGGACCCAAACAACCATATTATTCTGAGGATAAAATTAAAAGTGAATATTCTCAAGAGTGTGCTGTTTTTGCAAATGAAATTAAGGATGCAGAATCTGTTGGTGTGAGGGAGGGGGAAAGTGATGAAGGTAAAAGGCCAATTGTTGGAGAAGATGGAAGTTTTATTAATATTACAATTATGGAGAATAAGATGCCAAAAAGTAAATAAAAAAAAAGGTAAAAAGAACTACTTCTTCAGCTGGACAAGAGGAAGACAGTGGATTTGTTGAGGTTCCCATTGCACAAGGGATGGATGTGAGGCGTAAGAAAGCTGTTCATGAGGATGCACAAGATGCAAGTGATGAAGATGATGAAGATTCTAAACTTAAAGTTGCACAAGTTCCTGATAATATGACTTCAGAGGATGATGAGGAATTGATTGTGGCCAGGAATTATGTGAATGCTTTTTACACTAGAGTTATATCTGGACAAAATGACAAGCATGGCAAGGGCAGTCGTCAAAGCAATAGACTAACAAACAGACCAACTACTAATGTTGGAAAAGGTAGTAATGAGAGACAGAGGGAAGAGGCTGTGGCTAAAGGCTAAAGTTTTGTTCACAATCATGGCATAAATACTGGAGATAAAGATGAGGGTTATGAGACTGACTACTTTGAATCTGATGAGGAAGGAAGCTATGAGTTACGGTCAGATGGTAATAGTGACAAAGATGAGGCTATTAGAACTAAAACTACAACTCCAGTTTAAGATGAGCACTTTAAGGCACCTGAGTTGGTATTGGGTATAAGGTTTTTAAATGCTGAACAATTTAAAGAAGCATTGATCAAGTACTCCATAGTCAATAAAGTAGAGATCGGCTACTCTAGAAACAGTTAGAATATTATGAGGGCCCACTGCTTAGCCCCAAACTGCCCTTGGAAAATATCAGCAGCACTATCAGCTAAACAAGTATTCAGAGTACAAAAATATCTGAAGAAGGCCACAACTATCCAAAGGTCTTCACAAACAAGAGGGCAACTGCAGTTTGGTTAGCTAAAAATGTGTTCAGTAAGTATGCTGGGATTGCTACTATGAAAGTTTCTGACATGAGACAAATATGCAAGGATCAGTACAAACTAGATGTCAGTATACAAAAAATAAAAAGGGTAAAGAAATATGTCCTTTAAAGTTTTGCAAGCAATGTAGATGAAGAATATGCACTGTTGCAAGACTACAGAAAGCAATTACTAGGAGCAAATTCTGGCAGCACAGTGATATTGGATGTTGATAGTCCTACATTTGGGAGGGGTCCACCAATCTTTGAGGCCATGTACATAGCATTTAACTGCTGCAAAAAAGGCTTCCTTACTGGGTGCAGACAAATGATTGGAGTTGATGGAGCCTTCCTCAAAAGGCCTGTTAAGGGGGTGATATTATCAGCAGTTGGTCAGGATGCAAACAATCAGATGTTTCCCATTGCATGGGCCGTGGTTGAGAAAGAAACAACAATAACATGGACTTGGTTTTTGAATTGCTTGAAAGGTGATATCCATATGAATGATGGAGCTGGATGGGGAATCATCTCAAACAAACATCATGTATGTGATGTTTTATTTCATTATTTAGTATTTATAAGTTTTAATTGTATTTTTTATGTCTCAATCACTGATTTTAATTTATATTATTGCAGGGGATCATTAAAACTATTAAAGATTGCATTTCTGAAACTGAACACAGATGGTGTGCTCGCCACATATATGCAAAATAGAGAAGTGTGTGAGGCATTCAATGGAAGAATAGTTAAGGCTAGAACTAAGTGTATAATATGAATGCTTAAGGATATAAGGCTAAAGATTATGAAGAGGGTAAGGACAAATAAGGATGTGGATAGCAAATGGGAGAATGATTTAGGTTATAAAATCAGAATGAAGCTATACCTTGCAATGGAAGATAACTTTGACTGTGAAATTATTTTTAATGGAGCTGATGGGTATGAAATTGGACATAGGGGGATTAGGTATTTGATTGACTTGCAAAAAATGACTTGTTCTTGCAAGGGTTGGGATGTATCAGGAATCTCTTGTTGTCATGCCATCTTTGCTATTTACAGCAAGGGTAAAGAGCCTGTTGCTTTCTTGCACATATGATTCTCAAAACAGAAATATTTAGACACTTACTCCATAATGATGAATCCTATTCAGGGGAAGCATTTTTGGGCTAAATCTGGCAAAGACCTCATTGCTCCTCCACTTTTAAGAAGGCAGATTGGTAGACCTAAGGTATAGAGAATCAAAACTGATGGGGAAGCCTATAGATACACTGGGAAGCTGTCAAAAAGGGGCTCTATAATGACTTGCAGGAACTGTTACCAAAAAGGACATAATAGGAAGACATGCCAAAATGCACCAGCTCCTCTTCCTCCTAAAATGGTAAGACCTATAAGTTCTTTCAATTGATTCAGTTTATGTTACTATAATTATTTAACTTATGACATATTTACCTACTGTACTAATTTATTGTGTGATATGTAGTCTAAAAGAAGCAAAACAACTCCCCATTTCCCAACTGAAAGGCAAGGTGGTCCTAATATCATTAGTCCACAACAGCTGCTCAATGAAAAAAACCAAAGAATGGCAAAGCGTGCTACAGATTGTGAGGGCTCAGCTCCTGCAGCAAAACAATTTGATGGTTCTCAAGAGTCAACCATCTAAGAATCCATTATGAGTTTTTGTTACCTAACCTGTCATGTCCCAATTTTGTTTTCGTTAAAACTTATGAAGGTTTCATTCCAAATTCTACTTTTGTTTTTGTTGGAGGCAAGCACCTTGGATTGCTTTATTAAGTGCAAACTATACATGTACTTAGGATTTTTTTTGGGAAATTGGTATACAAGGTATACTAAGGATTAAAATAATATATGACAGGATGTTCATTAAATACAAATTGTACATGTACTTAGGATGTTTTATTTTTTTACTAAATTTGTCCATTACTCTAATTATTTGCGTACTACTTTTCATTCAGTGATTGTTATGAAAATTGTTGTTATAAAATTTATTTTGGGTTGTAATCAAGCACGTCGATTAAAAGCACCAATTGTTAAGATAATAATAGCTATCTATTACCATTCCATAACAGGTTGCAATTTAACATTACAAGTTCCAATGTCCAAAATGCACCATTACTTTAAATCTCATAAAAAGGACCCCAAACTAGCTTACAACACTACCTATAAAGACCTTACTTATTATACTTTACCAACAGCACATGCATCCCTTTTTCCAGTGCCAACAAATCCTCATGCAAAAGTTTCGGCTCCACTACCTCCAATTATCTTTCCAAGTATAATTACAAACAGCGATGCCGAAGTGAGAGCAAGATAGATCAATAAGCATTGGGAATGCTTCCTTTCCACTTTGGTTGTATTCTCAGCACTTGTAACCGTCCTCAACAAGCCAGAAATTATTTAGCGTGCCTTTGGGCAAATTGGTGAATCTATTCACCGAAAAAAAAATCGTAGGCCTCTACTCCCTACATAAAAAAAAAACAAATTTGAAGGTGTCTTCAATTGACCTACAGAACCAAAGGTTTGTAAAAATCATAGGCGTACAAGGAACACAGCACATGCCCTAAATCGACGCCTTGGATTCGAATCTGTCCACGAAATCTTTATAATGGTAGGTTTGTTACAGTAACAAAGCACACTTTTTGAACTTGCGCTTTTTCCTCTTCTTCACATTGATTTCTTTTTTCTTTGATCGATACCCAATAGGTGCTTTTCTCTACTCTATTAGGCATTCTCTCTGACCTTGCTTTAATAAATCTCTAAAACCATTTGGGTGGGACTTTTTTTTGATTTACCACTAGAAAATTAAGTTTAGAGTGAGAAAGAGGAAATGATTGTTATTTGTTAGATGGGAGAGAGAAGATAAGGAAGAGGAGAGAGATTTGTGAGGTCCATGTCAGCCACAAAAAGAAAAAGAGAAAAATGTTTTTAACCACGTTATAAAAATTAGCTGACTCACAGTGCCACATCGTGTAACACGTCCAAAATTAATGGAACTTTCAATAGAAATAAACTTACAGACCTAATCACGAACTTTTATCAACGGATGTGATCTACATTGACCTTTTTTAAAGTTACTGACTGGAATTTGTCTAACCAAAAAATTACTAACCTGATTTAGGACTTATCCTGGCAGCCAACTCCTTTTGGTCATTTCCATGCTGTTACACTCTAGTACAATGTGGCAAATATATTACTATTGTTTTACTTTTGCTCTTGTCACTCTGCTCTACTTATTGTCTACCCTTTTGTACTTTCATTACATGTTTGATGGCGAAGAAGAGTTAGACTCTTAAGTTTTTTAAATTCATCCTCATTAGAAATTAAAAAAAAAAGAAACAAAGATATGTCTTTATTTAAATTTGAATGCAAAATATAGGCAATCAAGTAACTAAGTGCAGAGAAGATCTCTAATTGATCAAAATTATTTTTTGATTGACTATAAAAAGTAGGGAGATTATTTTTCTATTATACAAGAAAAACATTATTCTAATTCTTCCCATTGTTGAATTGATATGTACAAAATATTTAATTATGTTTATATATATTAGTGTGAGTTAATTTTTACTTTTCTTCATTTTTAGTTGAATTTTACGATTATATAATTTCATTATATATTCCAATCCTTAACATCTTAAATTGATGCTAAGATCTCGATTTTAACAATTGGGATTCACTACATGGCCAAATTTAAGTGGCCGAACAGTATCTATACTTTTTCACTTTGTATTTTATGCAACTGCAGTTAAAAAATATAAATCGTAAAAAAACAATAAGATTTTTTCGTATCACTTTTTATTATTATAATTACACAAAATATAAATTTTGTTGCATAAACTAAAAACCTTTTGGATATTGTTTGTCTATCAACATTTGGCCACTTATCTTTCCCGTTAACAATTTTACATAAAACCTGATTCACCGACCTTGGGGGATCACCCACTTACATGAATTTGTCTTTTTACTCTCAATAATTTGTGTTCAAACTCTAACACTGTTGAACTAAAAAACAAAGGTAAATTCATCAGTCAGTTCTCATCAATGGAAGGTAATTTCGATTTGTACGGATCAGTTATACGCATTAGGAAAAGTTGAGAAAAAAAAAATTGAAAAGAGGAAGCTGGCATTCAAGGTCAGGTAAGTTGGATGCCAAATGCCAATGTTGGTTCCTTTTACTTTACAATTGACATTGCCAACTTCGTGGAAAACTCTAAACGGTAAACACTGTAGTCTCTACTTCGTTTTATAATGCAGTAGACCTCTTTCGAATAATGAGTAGAAGGGGGCCTTGTCGAGACTTATAAAGACCGATATATTATGACCATTATAGCCAGACCGGCAGGACCACTTCTACGAGTCATGGTTGAAAAATTGAAATGTTGTGAGTTTGTTTCGGCCTGAAGGACATATACCATATACCAACTGAGCCCGCAGATATCTACAATGTCTAACAAAGAAGAAAAGAATGAGCTTTATATTCGATATTTGAGGGTTGCAATTCTAGCTTGGTCTTCTGAAGATACAGAGGGAAGTGAAACCGTAGGGAAATTTCACGATCTAGATTGAGGTGTCAAGACTAGAACAAGATTGTATGAAAACCATTATATTAATGATCACTGCTTACATTACTGAGGAATTTCTAGAAAAAGATGTAGGCAGGGGGTTCATTTTGAAGTGAGTGAGTGTAAGGCTTCTGCAGAAGTGGAACAATTGGGACATCATGACCAATTTTTTCGCATAGGTACTCAATTTGATTGGTCTGTTCGTCTCTATCTTTCCCATTATTGAAAAGGGAAAAACTTGATGGATTTACTTGAATCATTTTAAAGTAGTTTTAAAGTCATATGTGTAATTAGACAATTAAATTTTAGAACAAATAAAAAATAAATAAATTATTAGATATCATTAATAAAATTGTGTAACTATTTTGAAACATGTAAAGGAAGTGACTTAATGTTATCCAGAAAGGAAAAACAACGTTACGGCTCATTTCGCCACCCATATTGGTCCTTCCATACTAATGTCGAATTTTTTTTTTTTAAACAAGACTAGGCAGTCTCATCAAACCGTATTTAATAGTCACTTTTTAAAAAAAATTAACAATTTAACAACACATATTAGTTTGTTGTTATTTTGTAACTTTTTTTTTCTTTTTTTTTTATTCTCTTTTGTTTTTGATATAAAATGTCAATGTTCAATGTTTTGTTCTAAAACAAGACACCACTATTCAAAATCCACCTATCCCACAAAAGGAGTGAAAGGACTCCTGGTCCTTCATAACCTTCTTGCCATTATACCGGGTCCATTATGAATCTTCCATTTTCTCAATTTTAAACAAAAACATGTACCAAAAAAAATTTAAACAAAAACTTATTTCAAAGTAATATCTCAGGTACAAAAGATGATATAAGAAAGAATAGAGCTAAATGGATTACTACTAGGGATAAAATAAAAAAAATCTGAGATAGAGGCTTTAACGTTACTATTTTCATCGACCAAATGTTTACTTATTGATATTTTTACTTTGACAAATAACATGATCTAACACAAATAATCAAAGCCGTTTTACGTTATTAAAACTTTTAACATCAATTTATTAATAACAAAAAAAAAATTAATCTCTCTTATGGTTTATTTAGTTTGTGAAATTTTAGTGAGAAAGAAAATTGTTAAAAAGAAAATTATGAGAAAATAATGTTTTGAGAAATTGATGAAAAAGTAAAATTTTGTATTTGATCATTTTATACCCCATCCTAAAATGGGCAATTTAGGGGCTACGAAATTAGAACTCAATATCAGGCTGTTATAGAAAATCAATCTTGTGTGTGACATAAATTTTTCTGATTTTTCCTCTCTAGCTCTATGTAGACATATTATATATAAATTGTAAAATTTTGCAATTTTGTAGTGATGTTTAACTGTCAAGCTTCGGTGCAGCGTAATCTCTGAGAGAGGCTCGGAAAATTCCAGAGGAAAAGTGAGAAAAAGCCGTAGTCTTTTCAGTTATCCGGGGAAACTTTTGGGGCCAATAATTCAATCTCCTAATGGGACACGTCATCACTGAAAGAAGCCGAACCGATCGGATGAAAGAGCCAAAGTTGGATGCTCAAAGTCAAGAGAGAGAGAGAATGTGCTTCGTTATCCTTGTATTTGTATGGAAAAACGTTAATAGTAAGAAAAAAGTATTTAAAAGAGTTTTTAAAATATAATTAATTAAAAATTATTTTTAATTACATAAATTTATTTTATAATAAATAAATAATGATTTTTTTTCTTTTGATTGTATTTATAATACAATATATTTAGCAAATTATATTACAAAAATTCTTTCGATAAATATTTTTTGACCACAAAATAAAACTCATATTGTAGTTTGTAATATTATAAGAGAAAAAAGAGAAAAGAAAGGTTGGGAGAGAAGAAGAAGAAAGAAAGAAAGAGGTAGAAGGGAGAGGAAAAGAAGAAGAATTCCCATAATGTTGTTCGATGTATTGTATCCTTTACCTTATATCCGCTAGAGTAGTAGAAAATTGATGGGGATTTGAAATTGGAGTGTGTGTGTGTTTGTGGGTTGGTGTGGTTAAACAAGAAAAGGAAAGATACAAAATGCCAAGAGGACACATCCTTTGTTTGACGAGAAGCGATTAGCTATGCCACCTTCGTGGTCCTTTTGTTTTTATTTTATTCCAAATTCCAAATTCTAAATTGAACCTATGGAAAACTTGTAGGACCATAATACCCCTTTAACAAAGCTTTTTATGGGAAAGTATATTTCTATTGTTATCCCTAGCTTCGAGTTTTTAATTAAGAAAGTTCGGAAAAAAAAAATTTAATTAAGGGGTACATAATTTGACATTTTAGATTGTGAAATTTTGATAAGAGAGAAAGTTATGAAAAAAAATATAAAAAAATTTATTTGGATAGAAAAATAATATGTTGAAAGAAAATGACTAGAAAATAAAGTTTTATATTTTAATTGTAACAGAAAATAATGAGAAAGAAAAATTTATGGAAGAAATTATTATAATGCCCATGAGTTGGATGAAGGAGATAATGTTATTTTGATCATTATATTTTTATGCCTAAGTGTGTGTGTGTGTGTTTTTTTTTTTAATTTCCAATTGGTTTTTAAGACTTTTCCGACACAATCTTTTTCTCATGGTTTCCAAACAACGAAATTTGCATTGGTTACTGGATTTTCTTCTGTCTTCTTTTCTTATGGCCAAACCGAACAGAGTGTAATTGAAAGCCAGCGATCAATCTGATTCTATGTATATATATATATATATATATATATATATATATATATATAATTGGTAAAAGCAACAAATTCGGGATGTGTGTGCACTACTAAACTTACGGACGTGTATATATGTACGCAAATAACATGGTATGTGCATTCCTACACATCTATACGATCAAAAGAAACCGTCATAAGCAGGTTTGGAAGGAAAAGGATCTGTAACTCTATTATATGGCAACACGAAAAATAATATATAAAAGATGTACAATTTATTTAATAATATCTATTAAATTATTTTTTTAAATTTAATACATCTTATATAATTTAATAATTTAAATATCCCACGCCCATCGAGTGCTGTTTTCTCCAAAGATGGAGAAAAAAAAAAAAAAAGTTTTGGACGTGTATGGAATAGTAACGACGAATTCTTGGCAACAAGAGTGCGTGCCTTAAAAAGAGTAAAACGAGGGATGGCAATGTCTATATTATCAAGGACAGCCTGCACCGCCCCTTCCATGCCTGATTTTAAGTTGGTGTGCGCGGGATCAATGTCAGCGTGACAGAGAGAGAGCGTGTGGGTGTTTGCGTGTGTAAGCGCGTGTATTAACGGGTTTGTCTCGAACGATAGAACTCTTATTTTTCAGTCTTTAAATATATTTAATATTATTTTTAAATTTTAATTTAAAAAAATTTTAAAATATTTATTTATCTTATTCGTATATAACTAAATATTTGGCCATACATTTTTTCTCAAATACAAATCAAACCCAACTCACCCCAACCAAAAAAAAAGATGGAAGGAAAAAAAACAAGAAACAGAAAGAAAATAACTGGCACAGTACACAGTTCCGCTACAAACACTCCTCCCCAACCAGCCAAGTACCCAAAGGGATTAACCTTCCGAAACCACAGGCAAATGATTTGGCCATATTCTATCAAAACCTTCTTTTTTTTATTTCTTTAAAAATTAAAATTAAAATATATTTAATATTAATTTAAATATACGTACCACTATAAACTTTAATTTTAAGAAAAAAGTCAATGTTTTTCTAAGGCAGTATGAATGCTATTTGGATGTCCAATACATCATGCATTGGAACCTTCCTGCATTTATATTTTAAAAAAATTAATGACTTTATTTAAAAAGTTTAAAAGTAATGTAAAAGCGATATGAATCGTGATATTAAAGCGATACAAATTATTAAACGATTAAAATTTATAAAAAATATATATATATAATAAATTGTTATTATTTATTTCAAATTATTTAGTATTTGTTATTTGAAGTACCAGTTTGATAATTCTTTGATGTGTCTTCTCTCACTACGATAGTCCCAATGTTAAAAAATTCATTTGTCCCCATTACTTGAGATTATACTGGAGCCGGTTACTAATTTAAAACTCATTAATATTGTAATTGAACGTGAAAAATGCTTATTGAACTCAATGATACTTGAGTAATAAGTCTGCTTCTTGAGGTGATTGAATAAAACCTAAATAAATAGAAATTATTTCAAGTTTAACATACAAATTTAATAACTGTCATACTTGTAATAAATTTTTTTTTTGTTAAATAAAAAGTTGTTTAGTATCCGGTGTTTGTACATTTTGCACCTGACCCGTTAAAGCCAAACGGAAAAAGTCTGTGGGTAGCTTTTTTTTAATTTTTTTTTTTACAAATTAAAATTTAAAATAATATTAAGTATATTTAAAATAATATTAAATATATGTAAATTTTAATTAAAAAAAAAGAAAAAGTATAGCAGACTGCCACAGGTAATGGAGCCCAAAGCCAAAAAAACCCCTGCCGTTCTGTTCTTTTCTGAGGCCCCTCACCCTCTCACTTTCTCTCTCTCTCTCTTTCCCTCTTTGCAAAAGAAATAATCGGTGCCTTTTTGATCTATTAGCTATGGCGCTTATGCTGGACAACTGTGAAGAAGGAATATTGCTGTCATTAGAGTCCCACAAATCAGTTCCAGCTCCATTCCTCACCAAAACCTATCAACTGGTAGATGATCCCACCACTGACCACTTAGTTTCTTGGGGCGAAGATGACACCACTTTCGTCGTTTGGCGGCCGCCTGAGTTCGCCCGCGATCTTCTTCCCAACTACTTCAAACACAACAACTTCTCTAGCTTTGTCAGGCAACTTAACACTTACGTATGCATATAATAAGAAAAATCAACCTACCCCTTATTTCAATTATCTTAATTTCTTTTAAAAGCTTGACATTAAAAACGCCTGTGTTTATGCTGATTTGGGTGGTTTTTATTTTTTGGGTTTTTGGTAAACTAGGGCTTTAGTAAGATTGTACCTGACAGGTGGGAGTTCGCAAATGAGTTTTTCAAGAAGGGACAGAAGCATTTGCTGTGTGAAATCCATAGAAGGAAATCGTCTCAGCCACAGGTGGCTATCAGTCATCATCATCACCAACCGCATCCTCCACTTGGTGTTAAAGGGCCCAGCTTCTTTCCCTTTGCAAGCCGAGCCGCCAGCATTTCTCCATCTGACTCAGACGAGCAGCCCAACAGCAGCTGGTGTGACCCGTTGCCAAGAAGAGTAGTGGGAGTATCAGCTGGTGGATACAACAGCTCGGTCACCGCCTTGTCGGAGGATAACGAGCGGCTGAGGAGAAGTAACAACATGCTAATGTCTGAGATTGCCCACATGAAAAAGCTTTACAATGATATCGTCTACTTTGTTCAGAACCATGTTAAGCCTGTTGCTCCGAGTAATTCCTACTTCTCTTCTTTCCTTCTTTGTAATGGTTCTCCCATACAAAAGCCATTGAACCAGATTTTTGCTAAACCAAAGCAAGTTCCTCAAGCTCCTGTTTTGAGTTCTCCAAATTCTACTTCACAAAGCTCCTTGACCATTGTTGAGGAACCAACCAGCAATGGCTACAAAACGAAATTGTTCGGTGTGCCTCTACAATCCAAGAAGAGATTGCACCCAGAGTGTTCTTCCAATCCAGGGAATTTGGAGACTAGCAAGGCTCGCTTGGTGATGGAAAAGGATGATTTAGTGTTAAATCTCATGCCCCCATCAACATGTTAGTTTACTGTCCCAAAATTATTCAAATGTCTGAGGTTTTGCACCTTTTTTTTTTTCCCCCATCTTTGTTTACATCTTTTTCTTGTTTGAATGTCACGTTCTTTAAGTCTGAGATCCTGAGATGAAAGTTTTTCCTAATTAGAAATCTATGTGCGTATGTATTTGTGACTTCGTATATAGCTGCAGTGTCAGGCATTGTCTTGCTTTCCACAGTCATGAATGCATGTGGGGTTTTGATTAGACTGAAGATCAAACCTTCTACATTAAAAAAGTCATCAAATGTTAATCTTTGATGTCCCTTTATTTTGATTGATGAAAATTATTGATCTCAATTACTAGGTCTCTTTTTCTTTCTCTTCTCTTCTTTTTCTGATATTCATTTCTCTATGTATCAGTTACATTAATGCTCTGAGAGAAAAAAGACAGCATTGCTTGCTGGCTTCCTTTTAGTTCTTTGAAGAAAAAGGCTGAGAAAGTTTCAGATTGGTTAATCACCTCAGTGCCAATCTCTAGGGCTTTCTCCGATTACCCCCATTAATTCATGATACGTACATTTAAAGTCTGAATAGGAGGTAATCTGGATGCGATGCAGGTGTCTTCCTACATTGACTTAAGTTTTTACATTGACTTAAGTTTGAGCTTCTTGTCCCTTAACAAAGGGATAAGAGAGGGGTATCGAGAGTTTAATAGTGAGTGACAATAGTAAGATATAGACTCGTTAGAATAGATGTACGTGGAGAAATTCACTTAAATTTATCAGTATTTAAATAGTGAGTTTTTAAGGATAGTTAAATAAAGTTCATGGTGGTTCAATGTTAGTTTTAACCCACGTGTATTATAACTAATATAATTATGAGTACCTTTTTTATGGACAAAAAAATCCCACAATCCGAAATTTAAAAACAAAAAAAAAAAGAAAGTAGCTGAGATCCATATGATTGTTTATTTGATATCTTGTTTGCGTTAATGTTCTAACCACATAATTATTACATTATTTCTTTGATCAAGAAAAAAATATTACATTATTTCCATTATTGTACAAAAAGTATATTATCATTTGAAAAAGGAGGCCATCATTCCTAGATTGATGAATGCTTGTTAGATAGATTTTTAATTTAACTCATTTTTTTTTTGTAAATATAATTTATTAATAATTTTTTACTATATAATAAATGAGATCTATTTAAATAAAAAAATAAAAAATAAATTTTTGTGAGGTTAAATCACGAGCGAGTTTTATACAAAAAAGAGTAAAATTAGTAAATACCATGTCGTTGACTTATAATCTTTATTTTCTTGTTTATATAAATAGTAAAGGGAAGAGAATGGAAACAAGAAAAAAAAAGGGGGGAAGGAAAGAAGTTTCGTATTAATAAAATAAAACAAGAAAAGGAATCAAAAACAAAAGAAAAACAACAAAGAGTGGATTGTTTGATGAAAGTGAAATTTAAAAAGAGTTGGGACTTTAGATTTGTTACAATTATATATATTCGTTGCACACTAGAAATTAGTATTATAGTAAAATATAGACTAGTAACGGGAAACCTTTGCTTGGAAATGTGGGTTGAATTGTTTCTATCAAGGCTTCTATACTTCTTCCAAGGACTTGAACCTTTGCCTTTTCCTACTTCAAGAATCTGATCAAGTAGGAGTATCTGATCAATTTCTTAGAAATCACTCTTTGGATTCCATTTTTCTGTTTTTTCTCTATGCCAAGCTTTCTCTCCAATGTCCAGACAAAACTCATCATAGATATATAGAACTTGGAAGCAAGAGAAAAGTGAGAAAGATTAAGACCTTAACATGAACAAATCACATTTGCTCCACAAAAAAAAAAAAAACACATTGCTTTTTTATTGCTTCGCTTGTCCCATTATCCGACATCCTCCTATATAAGTTAAGTTTCGCATAAAAGTTTGACCAATTATCTCCACACGTTTTAACCTTTTTCTTGGCAATCTTTATTGCTTCTTATGTGCATTTTCATTGTTGTATTTAATACTTCCCAACATGGGAAACTCTGAAGAGACAGAGGTGAAAGCAAGTTAAGATATACCCATTTTTTTAAGTCCCCCAAGAGAGATTAAGAAAAGTAGGAATATAGGTATTCCCACAACATCTTTGTCGTGCAATGATTTATAGACTCCTACCAAGAACAAACCATAAACCTTGCATGTGTTATGCACAGCCGTTCGAGGCTTCGAGGCTTTGTCATTTTTTGGGAGTGGCACTGCACGTGACTTGATTATTCAGGTGCTGTGTACAAGGGTACATAAATCTATTCCAAAGATGAAAATGTGCACATGGGTAAAAAGCGTTGAAGAATATTTTAAAAGAAGACGCAAAATAACAACCACCGCATGTATGGTTTAATAATAAAAGTTTGAATATGCTGACTATGAAATCTCTAGTTCGAACCTTAGTGGAGTGTGTTGTAGCGTTAAATTTACGATGATCTTCGTGTTTGTATTTATCGTAATCATCTAAAAATACAACGCCGGTATAGAGACATGACGCAATGCTCTAATTTTGGGGCATCATCTCGGTGTTTTTCCAATCTTATCACACAAAAAAAAAAAGAGATTATCAGATGAAAAAAAAAAAAAAACTCATCTCCAACCTAAAAGACAAAAAGGAAAAAATGTCTACAAAGCCTTAACATGTAGGGATAGCTGACAAGTTCAGCTTATTTTGTTGGTGAGTTCTGATGGGATACTTGGTTGATTATATATTTTGCCAAGTTTCATTAATGATCCATTGATTTTTTTTTTTTAAAGTAGGGACAGCTAACAATACATTTCTAGTTGGCTTAAGAAGATTGTTCAAAAAAAATTTGGTGGCTTAAGAAGGACCTAGAGAAACCAATTAGATTTTTTTTTTAAATAACTAATTAGAATTGTTAAAAAAATTTTGTGCTTCCTTAAGCTATACCCACATAATGGTCCTATTTTATAAGTGGATCAATTACTATGGTTTTTCTACAGGATTGATTTCATAATGCAAAGTGATTTCAATATAATTCCTTTTTCAATTTGTAAAGAAGATAATAGTTTATCATTGGAAAGTAGTATCTAACAGAGGGGACTAAAGTACAAACTCTACCCGCACAACACATATTTTTACCACTCTAACTAAGGTGTCTCCTTGATTTCAATACAATTCTACAGTCACATAAATTTCTCTACAGGATTTATTTCCTGTTGCAAAGCGGAATTCGACCAGGTTACATGACCTTTCGGTTCTAACAAAAAGTGGGCTTGATGATGGGGCATCCAAAAGTGGGATACAGATCATCCTGTGAATATGCCCTAAAGAAGAAGGCGCGCATTTTTGCGTTTGGTTAATGGATTTGTAGTTTGAAAATGCTTCCGTTTTTCCGAAGTCTTCCAAAAAGGAAAAAGAAAGAACTATTGGGATTTAAAAGCTACATCCAGTCTTTTGAAATTCACTTTGTTGACGCTTTCTTAACACGTCTTTTTGTACACCACTTTCTTGACCAAAGTAAACAAGCCCAACAATAATTTAATATTTATTCTAATGGTGTTTGCCAAGATAAAAGATAAATTATTTTACTAATGGATCGTTATGTTTTAGTGATTAAAAAATCTATTTATACGAAAAGATCATATGTTCAAATTCCCACTAAAATGTTCGGAGAGATTACGTAAGGACTAAATGTACGTCTAACCTTACACAGTTCTTAGAGTGGCTGCGTACTTAAAAGTATGCTTCTTTACGAATTTAATGACTCAACACACTATGCAATCTGTTTAATATAATTCTTCATTGAAAGTTTGTATGATGTCACTCTACTTTCACATTTTGAGAATCAAAGAAACTATTCTACACTTCTGCTAAAATAATTAGGTCTATCAATGCCATGCTTCTTTGTCCACCGCTTTGATTAGTAAAATCATTTTTCAATAATCGGAAAGTATTAATAAAATTAATTTACTAAAAAAATATTTACTATTCTTCCTTTTTTTTCTGAGCTATTCGTGAGGCCATGCCCCTACTTAGTCTAGCTAGGGGTTAAGTTTTCGCAAAAGTTAATAACCAAGTGTGCACTATGTATCTTGTTTAGAGATTATATGCTTTAACTAAATATTGAAGCCTATGCACCAAACAGTCAGTGCTACGTAGAATACAATTGAAAAGCATACTGTGTAACTTATTGTTTCATAAGTCTCTTGATAAACCAAAAAGGAAGAAGATGTACTATACAAATATTCTGCAGGCCACATTTTGATTTGTCTTTAAATTAATTGTTAAAGACCAATGAATTCTTTTTTTTTTTAGCAAAAAAGTTGGGACATTTTTATTTATTGATAGCAAAATCTTACATCTTCTTGAATAAGAACATACACAGAACGTAAACAAAAATCGTGCTGTACTTGTCCGATCCTCCCAGTCAAGGATAATTTTGCTAGATAGTGGAGGAACATGTGAACGTTGAGGACAAAAGATTGAATGCCTTCTACAAGTTGACCAGCCATGGTACTCACTTGCTGGGAACTTTGGACCGCTTGGATGGCTTATAGGCTGTCTCATTCCACATAGATGCTGGCACAAGACGTCACTCGCTGCTCGAATTACTTTACGATTGGCTAGTAATTCAGCCACCCCAACTGCCGAAGTGTCGGGAATGGATATTGAGAGTGCGAAAAGAATAGGTGATTAAAGGTAGTAATTTTTAATTAAGAAATTTGATATTTAAATTTTTGAATTCTTTTTCACCTTTTCTTATTTTTAATTGTTGAACTATTAGTTCAAAAAAGACAAAAAAAAAAAAAAAGGATTTCCATTTTGTTCTCTTTTTTTTTTTTTGGTCTTTTATCGGGGTATCTACCGTCGATCACGATAACTAATCCCCTCGCTGATTTGCAGGCATCTCGAAAGGTGGGACAGCTGTCCCAAGGTTTTAAAACTGTTCAATACCTAAAGTCAAGAATCAAAACTTTGACCTTTAATTAAGGATGGATGAGTCATTTCCACTCAACCACACTCCTTGAGTTTCTATTTTAATCTCTAACGGGCGAAAAGCCAACTTTGTCTTATTTCAGCTGACCTTGAGGCCCAAACTGAGCAGCGTCAACACAATATGTTTCGGGCCGTAAGCCCAGCAACCCTCTTCAAAACGACCTCGTTCCTATTTGCACTGTAAGACCTAAAACCCTAACAAAACCACAACTGCTCGGAGCGGCTCCTAGACGTAGCTAATTTGCTAACAAATTCCACGGCCAATATGGAAGAAGAGGTAGTGATCGCGTCGTCGTCAATCGACGGCGGAATCGGTTGCTGGGACCTCCGAACGGGAGCGGAGCACCTCCGCTACAAATCGTGCGCCTCCACTCCTCACGGCCTTACATGCGTCGGCCGCCGCTTCCTCGCATCTTCCCAGCTCCGCGACCCCCACGCCTCCTCCGGCTCCATCCTCTACTGGTCCTGGTCCAAGGTAACGTACTCACACAAACCGTTTGATGAAATTTCCCAGTGAAATTAGAAATTTGACTTACTTTTGATTGATAGCCTCAAGTGGAGGTCAAGAGCTTTCCTGAGGAGCCAATCAAGCCTCTGTTAGCTAACAGCGAAGGCACTTATATCTTCGGAGGTGGTGTTTCTGGGAACATTTACCTTTGGGAGGTAGATTTTGTTCTTCATTCTCGTTTTTCTTTTCTGGTTTTCTTTTCAATTTAAGAATTGTTTGTTAAATTTGAACAGTGTAATTAGTTAGGAGCTTCGCATATATTGGATGTAGGTTGCTACTGGTAGATTGCTTAGGAAATGGCGCGCTCACTATAGGAGTGTTACTTGCTTTGTGTTCACCGATGACGATTCGCTTCTTGTTTCTGGATCAGAGGACGGAGGCATTCGAGTTTGGTCACTTTTCATGTATTTAAATTGCATTTTGTTACAATTCTTTGGTTTGTGTTCTGTTTTGTTTTCTTTTTTTTTCCAATAAATACTGTTTAATGCTCATGCATATCTTTTACAAATGCAAATTGGTTATGACTCAGGATATTTGATGAATATCAAAGAGAGCGGGCAAGCCAACTCTATGAGTATAGCTTTCAAGAGCACACTTTGCGTGTAACAGATATAGTCACAGGTCATGGAGGAGGCAATGCTATTATAGTTTCAGCTTCTGAGGATCGAACGTGTAAGGTTTGATGTCCTCTTGTACTTGCATTTGAGGACCGGAGAAAGCCATGATAAGTGAGAAAGCTAGTATTCATCTATAACGCATTATATGTAATTTGCGGAGGACTGATTATGGGCCACAACAAAATCAATATGTGTATTGGACATAGAATTATATAGACTAATTGCAAATGGTTTAATTTATTTGTGTGTTTGGTACTTTCATTTCTTGTGTGTGTGTATATATATATAATGTACTGTTTGTTTGTAGATTTAAAATATATATATATATAGAACAAAGTATTCGACGATAAAATTTATGGTGCTCGTAGATTTGCTTATCAAATTTTTTGCACATATAATATGCATTGAATTGTTGTTCTGATGTTTGTCATCTTAGGTGTGGAGCTTATCCAAGGGTATATTGTTGAGAAATATTGTGTTTCCCTCAATAATTGATGCAATTGCATTGGACCCTGGTGAACATGTATTCTATGCTGGTGGTAGAGATGGCAAAATATATATTGCCGCACTTAATGCTGATAGCTCCTCCAATAAAAGTCAATGGTTGCACATTGTTGGGTCATTACCTAGTCACAGGTTTGTTAATTTCCCTCCAGTAAACATAGTCAATAAGTGCCTGGAATATTTGAAAATGTGGTTTGCTCTGTCACAAGTGAGTGGGAATGATAGCCACAACATGAATATAAAAAGTCTCGAGCGTGAAGATCGATGAAAAAATAAAAATTTTAAAAAAATGGATAATTGTAGTGGCCCCTAATACATCACTTACCATAGTGCTATCTCCCAGTCATGCTGCTGTTTTCGTAATTTTGTTGAATAATTTGTGCCCTCTGGATTTCCAGTAAAATTCTAAAGAGAATGCCAATGCATCCTAAATGTTTCTAGGCAATAGCTTATTTGTAAAGAAGCTGGATGCAGATCTACCCCCTTGAGCGGGTGAATAAATGTGTTCCTCAATTTCATTCTTACCTTTGCCTCCATGCAAATTTTTTACTTAAGTTACCATCAAGGTATTGAGTACCCTTTTCTTGACATGTTCGCTTATGGGGGTTTGGCGGTCCTGTAGGAGTGACGCCAAGAGTTTCGGTTGTTCTGTTATGTAGTTAGAAGATATTATTCAAACTGTGATGCATAACCGCTTGGTAAATTGTTTAATATTTACTTACAAAATCTTCTTATTTTGAGCAGTAAGGCTGTTACCTGCTTAGCATACAGCGGAAACGGAAATTTACTGCTTGCTGGGTCAGAGGATGGGATCATTCGTGTTTGGGACCCAAAATCCCATAACATAGTTCGCATATTCAAGCATGCAAAAGGTTTTGTTGAAACAACCTGAAGTTTATCTTTGATCGTTTGCAAGTGGTTTTTCTTGGGCACATTATTTCAGACAATTCTGAATCATTGAACAGAATACTTGTCTCGTGCAACTTTTATTACCTCTATATTCTCCATAAATTTGGTTTTCTCAGGATGCATATTCTCATATGAATTACACTTAGATCTGTATTCAATCCCAGGCCCTTAACCAGATTTGTTATATTTTAGGCCCTGTGAATAATATTCATGTTGTTAGGCGACAACTCTACCTTAATCCTGGAGCATCTTCCACTCCACGTGGTTCCTCAAAAAGGCATGGATCTTTGTTGGCGCCTCCACTGGACAAATATGTCAAACCAGCCGATGAAAATGCAGCCTCTAATGCAGTCATTAGTCTTCAAGCTACTTTCAGTAATCCTGTAGATGTTTCACACTTCAGCTCTCAAATGATTGACAGGCAGATCAAAGAACTTCAGGTTTCTAAATTTTTTAGCAAGTTTATTGATCCTCTAGAATTGGTTTATATAATAATTTAATGACAATGACAATTGCATTAGTCTCTAGTGCTTGCTTAACAGGGGCTTAAAGTTTTCATTGCTTATGTCTATCAAATTCGTCAAAGGAGAGTGTATCTTGCATTCTCTTGAAAGAATTTGCTTTCCTGACATTGTACCCATTTGCAGCAAAAAGATACTTCTGCAGCAGCTGAAATGGAGGTTGAGAGATTAAAGCTTGACTGTTCAAAAGCCCAGCAAATGCTTCAGAAATGGAAGAAAATGTTTGACAACTTGCATGAATTTTGCGTAAATGAGCTGTTGGAGGGAGATAACCTGGGAAGTATGAATCAAGTGTAATCTAAAGCCAGTTGCTCTCTTTTACACAGAGAGCTTCAAGGTGTGTCTGGTATTATTTTAGTAAGAGGGGTTTTGCCATTTCTTGCAATTTAGATCATCAATCTGTTCCACAAACTCCTTCGTCTCTGTGTGAATTGACAAGTATGATATTTTATGATCCTGTATATCCCGAACAATTCTTTGGGGTTGTTGTAGAGCACACTGCATGTGGCAGTTGTGTTTCATGATCAAGAGATGCTACTATTCTATAACTGGTGTCCTAAATATATGTTGTGCCTGTAATAGATCATCAACATACAGTATTGGATCATCGAATTGTACAATGAAAGAAACCTCATTATTCGAAAGTCTTGCATGGTTTCAAGTGTCATATGACCAGGAATTTTCGCATCCTGGTAATTCCACAAGACATTTTGTTTGTAGAGTGCAAGAGAAAAGTGGTGTTGGATGAACTTTAAGTTGTGACAACGGGCTATAAATTTTCATTAAGCATCGGTACCGGCCTCTTGTAGCTTGTTGGTTTGGGTTAAACTCAGCATCTTAAAGTCAAGAATTCAAGTGCCAGTAGGAAGGGAAAAGCAGCCAAAGCTCAGCAATCATTATCGCTTATTTAACTCCAATTATTGCAGGTCTCATCAGCTGCTGTTGCAACGAGAAAGACTAATAATTTCAGCTGTTAACAAACATCGGCCATGGCACTTGAACCTACCTGTAATGAGCTTGATAAGGCAATAATAATTAGGATGCCTAAAAAGCCATTGGCTTTACATATCAAGAGGTAAAAACTTGTAACCCCAAGAAGTGCACAGCCCAATATTTGCTAAGGAAGGCAAAAGTAATTCGTGAGATCAGAACCACCTTTCGGTTCATGGCGCAAAACCCACCAGCAATGTCTCTTTTCCACACGCTTTCCCTCAAAGATAGCCCAAACAATTCTTGGATACCCAAAGACGCTTTTAACCGTCTGATTTGAGCAATTTGCCAAAGCAGAAAACGATATCCCCAAGTGATGAAAATCATGGAGAAAGCGAAACAAGAGAAAAAGTGGGACCATTATTTTTTTCCCTGTTTCCTAAATAATCCTTTTCTTTTTCTGAGCACTGCGCCTACAATTCCCGATGAGGGACGGAGGGTGGAGAAAATGGATGAAACAAAGAAAGATTATAATATTATTGGCTATCAGTTATCGTTACTATTATGGTCGAATATTTAACACTAGCTAGCTATATATAAATGCCATGTGGGGAAACCAAGATAAGGTGGTACAACTATGATAATGCAAAGCTTTAAAAAACAAAAAAAGGGTAAAAAACAACCCAACACCAAGATCTCTCTTCCCTGGATTCTTTTTATCCAATCGAACCTCTTCTTGCAGAGAACATGTCTCTTTATTCATGTCTTGTTGGTAAAATAACATTATTTTTGGTATTTTAATGGAAGAGCGAGAAAGATTGGTAATTCTCGTCTTTCAAATCTGGACATTGCTTTGAAATATGAGTGCGAGTGACAATTTTTTCTGGAATGTAACATTTACGTTATAATAAAGTAATATAAGTTATTAAATAATTAAAATTTAAAGATAATTTAAATTGATAAACTGTTAAATAGTATTATATAAATTGTATAATTATTTTATTGTCACTTAAAATTAAATTATATGATAAAATTTATATTATAATCATAATTGGTGTTGCAGAGAAGAGAGCAAGCAACTTGTACCTAACAAGATATGATTCTCCTTTTAAATTTATTAAAATTTTAATCTTATTGTACTCTCCCTCTCCACAGCCTGCCATTTGCAATTAGAAATCAAGTGCAAGTGTCCAGCTTGTTGACGTTTTGCTATATATATACACTTAAGGATTAATGGTGGTCCAGTTAGTACGGCCCATCAAGCCATCTATTGAATGATTGATACTAACATAAATTCTAGAATAACGAAATCATGTATAAAAAATATACCAACATCCGAAGTTTAGCATTTGTTCAACTGGTTGAGAGAGTTGTCTCTCAACCAGTAGGTGGGGGTTCAAATCTCACCAAACCTCACTTTCCCCTCTCCAAATGTCCAATAAAACTCCTTATAGACAAAAATATATATATATATACCAACCTCCCTATACAATTCGGGGTTATATAATTTTGGAGTTTTCATTTAGTTTTTTTGTCTGGTAGCGATTGTTCAAGAAGCATGATTTCTCTTTTTAAATTGATTGCCTTAATTAAATGTGGGATGCAATATGAAACAATCATGAGCTTAAACTATACTATATTAATAGTATTTTTAACCTAATGTGCTTGCTTATGAATGTGATGGTACCTATATGGGTACCTATATGATACAAACACACGACTGCTCTATCCTATGATGGTAACTATCACCGTGAATTTAAATCGAGACATTTTCTTTTTACTTTTTTATGAAAGTGTAAATCGAGACGTTTAGCATATGAGATAATTGAATAAATAGTACTGATTGTTGTAGTTTAGTTGTTAAAGAATTTTATTCATACCATGAGTTACGGGTTCAAATTATCTCTAAAATATTCAGTATGGTTAAACATACGTCTAGCCTTCCAGGGTTGGTAATTGATTGGTGATCCTTATTAATTTTATTAGAAGTTCTCCATTATGGGTTCGGTGTAAAGCAATGAACCATCCTTTTGGTGTGTTACAATACAATACTCTTTAACGATACTAAGAGATATCAGTATATCACTCTTGCTTTTTCATTTAAAAGAGAAAAAAAAAGGAATTGCATAAATGCACCACAGCACCAAGTATAAATGGCAGAACAATGGGGAGAAGACCTTGTCCACCATCTAATTGTCATCTACAAAACGTGCTTTTTATCATATCGATATCTACATCTTGGGACTGGATATGTAATAGATTGTTAGATGCCAACTCTACTCCTAGTGTCAAAGAATCGGGTCAACATGCCAGGAAGCCAGAAGAACATTATGTTTAAATTAAATCACCATTGTCGTCTTCAATGTTCCTCAAGGACAACACTCTCCGTAAACGACTAGTTGTCTCCTTATCAACGTCTGCATCATATCATAACGTGGTAAGAGGTGGAAGCTCCACATTGTGGTACCTCCCGGGCGGGATCCTACTGCTTAGATTTTCGTATGGGGAAAAAAATTAAAAAAAAAAAAAGAAACAATAAATATTTAGAGAGAGAGAGAGAGAGAGAGACAGAGACAGAGAGGGAGAGAGTATGAGAGGGTCAAGGCTTTTCAACTTCTTTTAAGGCCCCTCTTACTGGAGTTTTTGCAAACTGCGAAGGCAAAGAAACGCAGGCTATAAAAAAATCTTACAACACTATGAAATTAACATTATTAAATAACTTTTTTAGTTAAAAAGTAACTTATGATGTTTCTTGAATGGATTAATAAAAAAAAATACAAGGTATGATTACTGATTAAAATGATATGAGTTGTTAAATAATTGAATTAAAAAATTTAAATAAATTATTAGATCTCATTTAATTGACTACATGTCTATTTATATCTTTTTAATCTATATCTACACGGTAGTTTTATATGAAAAAACATAATTTTTTCAAGAATTCGCATGCTTGGTCAAAGGCTACTCAACAAATTAAAATTAAAGTTAATTTTAAGGTTATGTTTGCTAGTGAAAATATTTGTCCAGCTATGGTAATGTTTGCAAACCAAAAAAAAAAACAAAACAAACAAACAGATGACAAGCTAAGATGTCTATATCTGTTGTATATTAATTTTAATTATTATACATATAATAATTAAAAATATTTTTATAATTCAATTTTATTGCACATTAATTTACATTATTATACACCTAATACGTATTTAAAACAAAAAATTTGCAATAAGAATGAGACCCACGATGAGTCTCGCTATGGACCCATCTCTCCCTCTCTCGTTATCTCTTCACCGTTTCCACTATACCCGTGCAGTAAACATTCCCCAATGTTGCACCCAAAATAATAATAATAATAATAACCAATGCCAAAAGAAAAAAAAAATGAAAAGAAAAGAAAGAAAAACCCCAATTCACGAGCCTAACCCTGGTAAATTCGTGGGGCAATTGCGGCACATGAAGCAGGTTGTGTCAGGAGGAGGAGGAGGAGAACCTGATCCTTCTCGAAAAGCTTCCGTTTCAATCAGAGCTCAGCTCAGCTCAGCTGGGAAACGTTAATTCATGATTCGCTGTAGACGCACGCATATCAAGATAACACAACACGTTGTGAAAACAGTGTGGTCTTCTCCACTGGACCATTGCCTCGTGCGTATGTGTCATTGGATCCAACGGCAGTGGATCCTCACCAGCAACCATCCCTTCATTTTCACGATCACTCTGCGGGAGCATGACCCTGAAACCAAAAAAAAAAAAAAAGATAAAGATAAAGATGATTTATTTATTTATTTTTGATACTAAAAGAAATAATTTATTTATTTTTGAGAGCAAATAAAATATGATTAATTTTAATTTTTGTTGCTCCATAAATGTTGGTACGTAATTTTTCTTTTGAAAGAAAGAGAATTTTTAAGGCATAGTTACACCTCTTACGGAATCATCTTGATCATCCACCATCTAAAACATTGCTTACCGCTACTGTTCAAATAGTTGTTCTTTTTTATTCACTTTTTGTATAAATCAAATTAATTATCTATTAAATATGAAAAAAATAAAAAAAATTTAATATAATTTAATTGAATTGAAAAAATAATAAAATAAATTTATGCTGTCTAAAATTATAAATGTGGTGTGATAAAAAATAATAAAAAAGGGGAACTTAATACGTATAGCAAGCACTCCAAACAAAAAAGGTTGGTCACTAGAGCTTACACATGCTCGTGTTAAAAACAATTATGTTGTTTTTCAAATTTTTAAAAATACAGAAATAATTAAAAAATTAAAAAAATTTTATAATTTCAAAATTCAAGAGTGAATATGAGTACATTTGCAAACTGATGTTTGACTAATACTTACTGATCAATGCTAACTGTCTTGGTGGTATAAATAAAATTTTTCTATATATGAACAAGAGAAAAAATTGACTAAAAAAAAACAAGAGAAAAAATAAATTAAATTAAATAATTTAAAAATTAAAATTTAATATTACAAATATTATATAAAGAAGGCAAATTCATTACAACTTGTTATTGCAAATCGTTCTTTTGAATATGTAAGTAAATTTTATGGGTTTGACATGCTGAGAAAAAAAGCTTTTCACTCACAATTATCTGATCAAGTTCAGTTGAAAGCTAAACTTCATAAAAATGAACAAATGAAGCAACTGAAAAAAAAATGATAAATTAACAAACCTGATACAGAGAGTCAACAAATCTCACATTTTTTTGCCCTTCCATTATATATATCTCAAAATTCCAGAACAATCTCTGCAATCATGACAAAAAATAAGGTTCATAATTCAAAATTGAATGAGAAAAAAAATATAAGCAAACGAATAAATGTTGTCCAAAACCAAAAGATGATATCTTGAGAATATTATTTTCTTCCTCATGCCAACGTATTATCAATATATAGTCTTTTTTTTTTTTTTTGTAATTAAATACGTTTCTCCCTACCTCCTTCCAAAAACCTTCCATCAGGCGCCCTTGCCAGTCCTTTTTTTTTTCCTAGTTGGATTGGGGAATAAGAATATTTTCTATGAATGATGTCTAGTATTTGAAACCCAGATTTCATCTCAAAGTTTAAATTTAATGACTTACTAAGCTATACAAATTTAAATAGTGATTCTAGCCAGCCCGTAATCCACAGTCTTAATGGTATTGATTAAAATAAAGTACCGGTGTTCATAGAATTTTATTACAAAAACACAAAAAATAGATACAGATTAAAAGCATTTTTATTTTTTATTAAATTATAACTTTTAATTATTGTAAAAAAATATATAAAAACTAATATAATTTTATATCTATTTGTCTGTATCTATAATGCAATCTAGTTTTCTGTGTCTTTGGCGTTCATAATGGAGTTTTTTTTTCTTTTGTCCTAAAAATAAGGGAATATGAGTGATGCTCTGACGGTGTTATTAGGGAGCATTGAGCTTCTATTCCAGTGATATGAATAATTCGGATAATTATGATATACCTCATATCAGAAGATACTTAAATTTAACTTCATCATACACCTTAGAACACTCGAACTCACAATTTCATGATAAATACATACAACACGTTATTGTCACATCACAATACGCGGGTACCTTAACGGTGTTACTCTAGGTAGCGACATTTTGACGTTTAGCATCTTGTTTCATATAAACACAGAAAATGAGAGAGAGAGAGGGGGGGGGGGGTTGGGGACACCAACTTTTTGATAAACATTTCAAAATAGAATTAGAAAGCACTAAAATATAGATCCACTTGTTGTTATATATATATATAGTCTTTCGCACAGGGCTGGCTATAATCTGTTCCCGATATCACCTTTCCATATTCGTTTTTTTTTTTTCTCTCTCAACTTTGATCATTTCTTTCTCCACCCCCTCATTTCTTTCCCTTCACTGGAACTTTCTGATAAAACTCCTAGTGTCTTACACACACTTTTTCTCTATCTTCCTCATCCCTCTGTCTAGCTTAAGGTTTCTCTGTTCTCTCTATCACCCCCTTAAGAATTTCTTCGTTTTTTGTTTTTTTCTCCTTTTCCCTTTACTCAAAAGAACAAAAGATATCAATAAGCCATGGAAATTGACCAGATGAAGTCTGCAGCAGATGATCAGATGGAGATGATGATGATGATGGATAAGTTTCCCGAGTTCTACGCTGCATGCAGCAGCGAAGTGAATGAATTATCCCCAACTGAATTTCCGGCTGGTGCAAGCAGTGGCAGCAACAATAATAATATGGATGCAAATAATAATGCTATGTCACATTTTGTTGAGAATTCCTTCTTTGCTAACTCTCCTCAATTTGGAAACCTACCGTCGAGCATATCATTTGCTGGTGATAACAGCCCAACTCAAGAGCCATCGGTGCAAGATTTTTTGTCCTTTCCAAACACAGGAAGATGGAGAGGATTCGATGAATTATCGGGTCCAAATGAGTATTTGTCTCCGTCCCAGAAGAAGAACTCAATGGCTGCCATGAGGGAGATGATATTTCGGATTGCAGCCATGCAGCCAATTCACATCGACCCGGAATCGGTGAAGCCACCAAAGCGTCGAAACGTGAAGATTTCAAAAGACCCACAAAGCGTTGCGGCGAGGCATAGGCGAGAAAGGATAAGTGAGAGAATAAGGATTCTTCAAAGACTAGTTCCAGGAGGGACCAAAATGGACACTGCCTCTATGTTAGATGAGGCCATTCACTATGTCAAGTTCTTAAAGACCCAAGTTCAGTCTCTGGAGAGAGCTCAGGCTAACAGGCCAACTGGGATTGGATTCCCTGTGGCAATGTCTAGCGGAAGTTATCTCCCTATGGGGAAAGTATACCAGCAGCCTCTTCCTCATCAGAATGTTCAGCATTATAGAGATGCTTAGCTCATGGCGGTGATGATTCCTGACTCTTCCTGACTTAGTGAGTGAGCTGGATCCTTGTTTTTTATATATTGAATAGTGATGTTATTAGCTTGTGGGGTTGTAAAGAGTTTTTATATATGCATGGCTAATTGGCTAATTTTCCCTGTAAACCATGCTTTGCTGCCATCAATAATTACATCCTCTTAGTAGAAAACCCTATCTATGTTTACATTTTGTAAACGATTTATGTATCAATCATTGCTTTTCTTAGTATGTGATGATGATTTCATAATTTCATGGCACTCAAAATTCCATAATTCCAATAATAGAAAGAGTACTGGTCATGACCATAACCAAGACCAGAAGATTTATTCAAAATTCAATTATAATGATTTGATACTGATATCATTTTGAGTCATATTATTTTTTATTTACGTAAAAATCTAAATAATGTCATATTTATATCATTTGGAATTAGATTCTAAATAAATCTTAAAACTGGAGGAAAATCAGACAAAATGTTGCTTGCAATTATTTATTCCAATCAACAGCTAGCAACGGAATTCTTGGAGAAAAACAGTCGCGCTGTATGCGCTCTCTCTTTCCCTGTGGGAAAAGGAGAAACCAATAATGTTGGCGAGTGAAATTTCAAGGCTGCAAGCTGTTTCCTCGTGTATATCTACCAACAATCTAAACGCTGTTATCACTTGCTGCACAAGAAGGAATTCCACGCTTTGTGAATCAAATTGAGACCATTCTCCACCATGGAATCCGGCTGCGCTCCTGTTGTTCTCCGCATATTCATTGGACTTCTTCTTTTTGGGTATATTATAATTTGGGCTGGATATACGGTACAAAAGGACTAAGACTGGAAAAAACGGCATTGGAAGAGTCGCCCAAAATTTTACGGAACGTCCATTTTGTTGGTTTACGAGTAAGACTTAAATTGTTCGGACCTGTATAAATTCTTAAGGGACGCTCCAGGCCCTCTCAGCAAGAGGATTAAGCAAAACAAACCCCATTGCCTGATATTGATTAATCCTATGTTTAACATGTATTTTGCTTAATTCTCTTGTTAATTATGCTTCTACTTAATTTGTTCTTCGTTAAGATATTAATGAGGAACATGAGACACTTTATTGGTTAATTAAGAACCTAAACATCTGTTATTGGAAATCTTTAAGTCCAAATCGCGAAGCAGGTGTGAAGTTATGAGAAAAGAAATGGGAGAACTATCTTTAGCTAATAGTCAAATCGGTCCTATGATCAAAAGGAAAACTTATTGGTACCCATTGCTCTAGCATCCACAATTAGGCTGTCATTTCTCTATTGTCCCGTAGGTATATAATAGTGTTGATGAAGCATGTGAATCATGCTAGGGAATTAGTCAGCTATTTTTTTTTTTTTTTTTGTAACAGCAATAGATCATGATTTCATTACAAAATGTACCACCTCAAGTAGTACGAAGAAGTCTTAGTAGATGGTCATGAATGTTTTAAAAGAAAGAGTAAAATGAAGAGTAAAATAGAACATGATCATATACACCCCTACCACATTCATCCCTCATCAATGCTATTAATTATTCCTTTAACCAACCGTTGGCTATACCAACACTTGTTTTTAACTCGAAATGGCATGTTATTGTTGGATTTTAGTACTTATCGGGGAGAGGGACATAATTTTTATCAAATTTATCAGAAAATACCTTAGTAGTTAGAGTTTAAAATTTTCATTTTAGAGGTTTGAGTTTCAAATTTGAAGATGAGAGGAGAGATTTATGAGAAATGAGAGTTACTTTTATTATATAATTTATAATTCAATAACTTTTAAATAGACAAAAAAAAATAATTTTTATCCAGGTTTTTCATTGCTATTAGAGGAAGTGCTTTGCACGCAAATACCCATTAATTAATGTCCAAAGGATTGATGACCAACCCACAAGAAATGGTTCTCATATATGTTGACAGGGTTCCAGGGTTCCCTTACATGACGGAGCCATTGAATGAGAGGGAGAGTTTTTTTTTTTTTAAAAAAAAAGAGGTTTGGCTTCGAAGTAGAGGGCTGTGGCGAGTCTGTGGCCCCTTCCGTTATCGACATTGAAATTCTTGTCTTAAATAATTAATAGTACTCGACACAAAAAAACAAAATTAATAATCCGTCCAAAAATTACGTTATGATGTTGTTTATGCCCGTCCAAATATTGCATCGGTAGTATTACATTGGTCATGATATTGCATTAACATTTAAATGACACATCACTTATATCACCCAATTAGTAGGCGAGAAAATCTGAACTTATACCAGCCGTCAGTCTCCTGTAACACTGCGAGGGCCACAAGGGAGTGACACATAATACAGAAAACATAGGTAAACTCGTTTAGGTGAGTATACAATAAATATATAATAATTTAAATTATTAAATTATAAAAAAAATATATTAAATTTAAAAAATTAAAAAATAAATAAATAATTTAAATAATTATGCATTTACTGCACACTCATCTTATTGTATTTAGGCGAGAGGCTCCACATAATATTACGATTAGATTTAGATAGCTAGGGGAGAAGAAAAAGATCCCACGTTAAGATAGAGAGAGAGGAGCTAGCTGCTACATGGGAAATCCACGTGAAAGTCTGACAAACGGTGAGCTTTTATTATCTTTTAGCATATCTTTGCCATTACGAGCGTCGTTGTCCGCCAGCACCATGACACGTGAAACTCAATCTCCATTGCCAATGCATTTAGAACTTTTTCCCTTTACGTGGCATTCCACATCGTCGTCCAACCACCCCCAACCCAAGTTTCTCTTAAACTATCAGTTCTTTTTTTTTTAAAGAGTAAAAATATTTAATAATTAATCTATTAATTGTTAAAAGAGAAAAGCTGGTGGGCGCAATGCACAGCTAAACACTCAATCGACTTAATAGGCATTTTTTCAAAAAGGTCGGAAATTAAACTTTCATTTTTATCATTAAACTCCCTCTTTAAGAAATACTTGGCAGCCATCCGAACTCGGTCATTTCTCTTGCCACACAGGAGAAAAGCAAAATTGCCTTTCCATTTCTTCTGATGCTGAAATTGCCATTCTTGATCTTCGAGTAATGAACATGTATAAGAAAATGCCGTCACTTCAGTTCAATTATGTTGTCCACTGAACATTTTTTTTTGGTATGTTAATAAAACACTCTGGTAATCGTAAATAAACCACAACTTTCCAACGTAATTTAGTAGTTGGATGACCTTCCCAACGATGTGAAGGATTTTTATTTTGATTTTTTTTTAAATGAGTGTAACTTATTTATAATCTTATATTATATAATAAGTAAGATCTACTTAACTAAAGAAATTAAAAATAATATTTGAATAGTATTAGATTATGAGTTAATTTTGTTCCAAAAAAAAAAAGTAAACTTAATAAACACTACAAACAAAATGGAAAAATCAAAATATTACTCTGCTGTAGCTATTAAAAAAATAGTAAATTCTGTGAGTTTATGTTTAGTATATTAAAATGACTTTAGATATAAATAAAAACAGCTATGTTGGGAAGACTATATATCTTATGTATATTATCTGAACATTAACCATATTTTCTTATTCACCAATACTTAACTGATCTAGTTGTTATTGGACTACATATTGGCCATACAAAATAATACATGACACAAATTATACTTCATGTAAGTTCATCATTTGATAACCCATATATTGACATATGATATATCCTTTTCTTTGTTAAAAAAAAAAAAAAAAAAGCTCATCACTTGATGAGTTAAACTTTTAGATGGGTACCGAAATTTTATAAAGTAATCTCGAGCACGATTCATTTAAGATAATTTAAATTATCAACAAATACTGATCACTTATCAGAAAAAAAAAATTATATATTTTTTATTTTTGCAAATCTTATATCTCTTTTCTAAAATTAAAATCTAAGATTTCAAAACTAAAAATATTAAATTTTAACTATTAAATTATCTCTTGAGGGACATAAAAAAAGTTATTAATTAGTAATTCCCTAAATTTAGGGGGAAGAATAGTGGACGCTTTCCTTCCGCTCGCTGCTGCATTGACTCTAAGATGAACTTTCGTTAAAAGAGTCTTAAAAAAATTATTATGTGAGTGTAGGTTAGGAAGACATAAGTAAATAAATAGTTTTTTTATAATAATTAATATTTTTTTATTTTTTTAAATTTAATTATTTAATAATTAATATTCTTTTGATATCACTTAAAAAAATTCTATCTAATATGTCTGAAAAAAAAAAAAAGGAAAAGCACAATTGTCAGTTTTACAAGCTACAGATCACAAAACCTTTATCAAGAATTCGGATTATAACATAGGGAAAAAGTACATGTTCGAACAAAATGAATGGTTAAATAGTGTTTAAATTACATCATCGATTATATCTTGTATAATTGTAATAATAAAAAATAATATGAATAATTTTTTTTTTTTAATTTAAATTTTTTTTTTTTAATTTATATTTTTTTTATTACAGTTATATAAAATATATTTATTATTACATAAATTATGTAATATTTAGATATAATTTAAAGAAAATAATCTGACTATTTAATGCCCCTTCAACATAAACTTAATTAGTTTAGTGCCTGATAAGCCAAAGCCAGTTTTGTCAGCGGTCTCTCACGGCCGGACGTTGTGAGAAAAAAAAACAAAAGTTTGATATTAGTTTAGTAGGATGGTTCGTTCCCCATTTTTCCTGATGCCAAGTGTTAGTCGCGTTTTGATATATCTACATTAGAATAACAATATCTATGAAAAAAATAATATCTATTAAAAAAATGACGTCTTCTATTAAATGACAATTAGTTTTATTTTTTCATGGCACAGCGGTGGATACCAGCTAAGTTAATTAATAATGTTGTTTTGAATGTTGTCTCTATTTTGCGAGAGAAGACGAGAGAGTTGAGATTTTAATCAAACTTCCCTAAAACTAATCCAAATTTCCCTAAAAGCTTTGTTAGTATCACTAGTGAGATTATGTTCTATTCTATTCAATCTTATTAGACATTTTAATGGTTAAAATTTAAATTTTTATTTTACAAGTTTTATAATTTAATCCTAAAAATGAATGTGTGAAATTTATGGAAAAAAAAAGAGTTACTCGTATTATGTAATTTATGGTCTATAAAACTCATAAATCTTAATAAACAACAACAAAAAACAAAAAGGAGTATCACCCATATGGCCAAAAAAACATAACAGCCAGAGTGCTCTAATTCCTATGTCTTCATTCTCTATTAAGAACTAAAGGTGGTGTTGCTCAAAAAAGAACTAAAATGTGCTAACATATATTTATTGGAAACAAAAAAGAAGGTGCTAAATCTTGGGTTGGGCTCCCAAGCTGCTAGGTTAACCTGGCCCATTTCAACATTTGCCTAATTGCCGTTTATTGCCTTTTTATTAGGAGAACAAAATTTAACAGGATTTAACAGTAACTTTTATTTGAGAGATCTAATAATCGAATACTATATCTCTGTCATTATCCTCCATTGGACTTTTATATCATGCATTATATATCTCTGATATATGTTCTCATTTGTTTGTTCCTTATGATAAAACAAATTTTTGTAGAGCAAGATAATGAATATGTTTCCATCAAAAAGAAGGAAAAAAAAAAAAAAAAACCTTTCGCAAATAATTTAAGGCTAAAAGAGTCATTATGCGTCAATCTTCTACCAACCAACATAATAATTGATAACATATATTAGTATATCCCCATTCGAGTTCTCAAGCTCTTATTTACAAATCATATTAATGACCTTTTAATTAATCTCAACGTCATGCGATTTCTTTTTTTTTTTTTTAACAAAAGGAAACAGAAATATTTTATTGGTATTCAAATAACGTGTCAATGTTGCATAGAAAGAGAAAAAGGGAGGTTTGCCTGAAGCAAGGCATGATCCCTGCCTCCCATTACAGGATCCCATTAGAGAAGTGCTTATGTCTTAAGGATCATGCCTCATCTAAAGCCATTTATTCCCCCCCTTCCTCAATTGAAAATCCATTCAGATTCAATCCACGATATGCAAAGCCAGAAAGAAGAGAAAGAGAAGGAGAAAGAAAAATCAAAAACTAATTAATGAATACGAAAGTATATGTGTAATATAAATGATGGTCAAAGAAGCTGCCAGAATACCCATGTGGAGTTTCCCACAAAGGTTCCAACATACAAATATTAAGGGCTTTCTGCGCATTGAGATGGAGGGGTGCCCCCTTGTCCTACAATTGAAGGGCATAGACCACTACAGTAACCCAAATGCAGTGTATTTCCTCAGACATGCATTTAGTGTGCAACAAAAAAATATCATATGAGGCAATCTGCAGTTGATTATTAATCCCCTACACGCAAAACGACGAATGGAAACTGTACAGTAATTCGTCAAGAATGCTTTTTCTTAAATACAAATTTGAGTAACTGTAAGCGAGCCACGTCGATAACCCAAATAATTTATGCCACCAATCCTCTAAAGAGGTTTATGATGCAACGATCTGTTGGTATATTTTTAAAAGCTAAAATTCGTGTTCCCTAGTTATTTAGTAGTTATATAAAGACTGATTTTGATAAAAAAGATACGTTAAAATAGCATATTTTCGGGTCATTTCTTTTGATCAAGTAATTTTTGGACTACTATATATTTAATACAACTGTACACATAGAATATAAAGAAAAATATTTTCATTTGATTTTTCAAATAATAAATATTTCGTGATGTCTTAATTTTAATATTACAACATGCAATCAAGTGTATTTAATTTTATTCTGCAAGAAAATTTATAAAAAACCTCTCTTACAGTTTGAGAGGCGAATTTTATTTTAAAAAGTGGTATCATTATATGAATTGAAGCATTTTTTTTTTTTTTTTTTGGTCATTTGAATTGAAGCAATTCTTTGTTTTCCACTAAAACTCTATTTCGGTGCTAGCACGATCAATATTACAAAAAAAAAAAAAAAAAAGAAAGAAGAAAAGAGTTCCAATTTGAATTTCGGAATCATTTTTGCAGATCTATCTGGAATACGATGTGTGACTTGGATAACTAGTTACCAAAAAAAAAACATTAACCTAGAATTGAATTATGAGATCTACACATTAAATCTGGTATAATGTAAATTCTTTTTAACACTTCTTTGTTCTTGTGTCTGTTTTTTTTTGTGTCGGTGAAATCTTTTCCTATTGTATAATGTATAATCACATCAACAAAATTTCTAATTTATTGTTATGACCCTAAAAAAATGTTTTGAACCATTTCAACTTTGTTGGTCCTCAGCAATTCGTTACAAATGGGCATAACCATTACCTTGTTTTCTTAATCTCGACAGGCAAAAGGTTGAAAAAAATTGTGTGTAATCAATCCATTTATTTCTTTTTAACACCAGTATATTTAGACTTACGGGCACCCGAAACCACACTTATAGTCTTTTTTTTTTTTTTTGACACAAAAAATAAGTATAGTGCAGGTATATTGGTTATTGTACCTATAAATTCAAATTGGAAGTTATACGTTAACATCCTCATTCAGCCCTCTTTATTAAAAGGGCTTATTACCCAAATACTATTGAATTTGAGTGAGTCTTTTTCAGACTTAACTACTGTGCTAATAAATTTAAAATTTAATACCAAACTTTTGACATAAATCTTTATTTAGTAGAGGGTGGGAAAAAATAAAATAACTCAAATTCGGATCAATAGAAAAAAAAAAACATCAAATCACTAAGTAGATGTTATCACTGATAGCTTCACCTATAGTCTATTGGATTTTGGACGTGATATTAAATGAGATTGAAGACAAAACACAAGAGATGGACCGAGAAAATAAAGTAAAAGGTAGGAAACAAAACATTGAAATATGTTGGTTGGATTTATACATACAGATGTGGGGTGGGGACCATCAAAAGAATTGAACACAATCTAATCTCTTCGTCCAATATTCTTCCCTCATGTTGTCGCATTTGATAGGTGAGATGCACTATTAATATAGAGTATTTCCCTCATAAATCATCGAAGCTTTGTCGCGATTCCCTTTCTAGAAGGAGATTGAGTGGGAAAAAGGAAAAAAAGAGAAAAGGATTAAGTTAAAAAAAAAATTTCATCATGCAGTTTAATTTCAGGTATGACCAAAATAAATACGTAACTCATCTGATAACATCTAACAATTATTTTTTTTCAAATTTTAATTATCTAACAATTTATATCACTTTTTTGTTACTTTATTATTACTTTATTGCTTCTTAAATGTTACTACCTAATATTTTCAATGAAAGTTAATATTCAAAAAAAAAAAAAAAAACCCTAGATTTCAAAATGCACCGGCCAACATACAGGGGAGGATGAAAATGTCTCTTATTATATAATATCACACAAGAGTGCCTCCATTAGGTCATTGGGTTATATGCACATGCTGTACCTTCACTTAGAGTAGGGGGTGTGGTGGTTGTTTCTTTCATTGACTTGTATAGTGGTCAAATGGTCCACCATCAGTTTGATAAGAATACATATTCTCCTCCTCATCATTTTTGTTTGGTTTTTTTTTTTTTTAATCTAAGGTCCAACAAAAATTTTCATTCCCTGTTCGCCCGTATGTTGCCCTTCATTTCAGCATTTGCTTTTGCATGAGGCTATTTTTTTCAATTAGTTCTAACAAAGATTCAAATTCGAGTAATTTAGTAAAGATGATATATTTTTTTTTTGGTCAAGAGTAAAGATGATATATTAATCCGTAAAGTAAGTTGATCGGGCCAAACTGGGAAAGCAAAAGCCCATGCAGTGTCAACTCGACAAGCAACCCAGTTCCATCAGTTTCTTCAAAACGAGGCCTGTGTCCTCTCTCAGGCCAGATGTGGGATGTGGCTTATCCCCCACTCCTATTTTACTGTTTAGATTATGGGCCATACCCATCTGGGCAGACTGCAGATTACAGCCCATGCAGAACTTAAACAATAGGCTGCTAGTTAAACGTCAAGCTACAGCTTAGCAGGTTACGAGTCAAATTAGTTGGGATTAACGTCATTTTAGTCCTATATTTTGTAGGATTTTTTCAATCTCATCTTATATCTTTTGTGGTTTTTATTTTAGTTTTATAATTATAATTTCAGCTGCAATTAAGTTATACATAAATGAAATTATTAGTCAAAACTAAGGTTGTCAGAACCGAACCGATCATTAAACTAGAAAGCTGAGAGGTTTAAGGTTCAACTGGTTCGACCGGTAAAACCACGGTTAAATCGGTAAAACTGGTATTTAATATTAAATATATAAAAATTAAATTTTTATATAACTTATATAATTATATAAAATGTTATATTATATAAGAATAATAATAAATATTTAAAATAAAGTGTATTTTAAGAATTATATTAATACTTATATATATTAAGGATATTACAATTAATATATTTAACAAAATATAATTTATAAAAATTAATTGAAAAAATAATTTTTATAAATAGTGATTAAATATTAATTTTTAAATTTTAAAAATTAAATTGAAAATTTTAATCAATTGAGAACTAAATTAAAATTTTTAGTTAAAATTAGAGTTTTAATTATAATTTAGATAAAATTTTGGATCAAATTATAATTTAAAATTTTTTAGTTTAAATTGAACTGGTTCAACCGTTCCGGTTTTTTGTCGGTTTTTTCAGTTTTTGACCGGTTTTTCAGGTTTTTAATCTGTTTTTTTCGGTCTGGTCCAAATTCCATTTTTAGACTTGAACCGGACCGAACCTAGGACCGGTTCCCGATTTTTCCGATTGAACCGACCGGTCCAGTCCGGTTCTTACTTCATTGGTCAAAACATTAAAATACATATTTGACTTAAGAAAATTTATGAACACTTTGTTTATGTGCTTGGAGAGATTGCTCAATGCAATAAAGCATTAATTCTTACAAGTAGAACAGACACAAATTTACAAATTGAAGAAAAAAGTATAAGGACTTGAAACTATTGAGGTTGTTTTGATAATGTGTGAAAGCCATCAAATATATATTATAACATTTTCATTAACAATTTCGTCCATATAAAATTTAATTGTAGCTGAAACTATTATAGGACTAAAATGAAAACAAAAGAACGTATAAGACTAAATTAAAAAAAATTCTAAAACGTTTAGGGTGTTAATTCCCAAACTAGTTGCCTCTAAGAATACAATATGACATGTTTTTAACACAACAAAAAATGTTTGTAAAAAAAAAAAAAGAAAAAAAAAAGAAAAAATTGGATAAATCTTGAGCGCACTTTCGCCACGTCGAAGACAGATTTGAAATACTTTTTATAATTTTAACAATAAAAATTAAACCCATCAAACTTCCTATTAGCCTTGTAATTTTAGCAATGTATATATCCAAATGATTTGTTCATCCACATCTGCCTTTTGTCCTAGTTAGTGTACCACATTAAGAGGTCTGAACGATTCCATTTGAATAATTTGATAGCGTGCTAGATTAGTTATCAAAAATCCCGAAGAAAACTTTTTGTTTTTTTAACTTGCCAGGATCATATAAAAATTGTGATATATCAGTAAAATAACTCTAAAGCTAATTGGTCATTATTTTGTGTTTGTTACTTAACTAATCTGTCTTTTTTTGTCATAAGCATTATATAAATGTCATTTGTGCATTACTCAATATATAATATGGATGATCTAATACTTTTTTATCATCAAAAGGAATAATGAAACAGTGCCATCCTTTAATTTGCATTATGTGATGTTGGAATGATTTAAGTACATGGACTCAATTGAAAGAATTCGAAACGCAAGTATAAATATTATGCAAAGGATAGTTGCTTGAACATTTTTTTTTCTTTGACAATTGAATAACGCAAGCGTAATTTTTATTGCCTTTCTGAATTTGATAAATTGGGACATGTTAATTTTCAGTTTGGTTTTTGTTTGGTAGAAATTTCCAGTTTGTTTTAGGTGAAACAATTTGTTTTAACAGATAAGATCGCATTGACGATTCACAAAATCAACAATGTTTTACTTTATTTTCTACCTCCAACAATTGAACCAAATATTCTTGTGTTAGCTTGTTTTCTTTTTTTTTTCTTTTTTTTTTTGGTTTTGTTATGAAATTTATTAAAGCATGAGTTATACAATAAGAATATCTCTATCTCTTTTACCCAAAATTAGTAGCCAAAATCTCAAAAATAAACTATTGGGCGACAATTTTTTTTTTTTTTTTTGTCGGTGTACATAGAGCGTCAAGACCCAGCTCACACAGCTACTGATCGGGGCAGAGCCACCCCACAAAGATCATCTTGGAGAATCTGCGAACATCATAAGGCATTGGCCCGTTGGTTGGAAGATATGGATCTTTCCACCGTGGATTTATGCAAGCCCTAAGGCCCAGAAAAGGATAGCTAGCCCAAACATTTTGATCCAAACAGCAAACGTGCGTCTGTACACAATCGGACAAAATGCTGAGAACCAAATAGCGCGAGAGTAAGAAGGCAAGGTTCAATAATTGTAGCTTTTGGTGGGGGGTGGAGAGATTGGAGAGTGTTTACACATTTGGTCTGCCAAGAATTTGGAGCAGACGGTTAGGGGAGTTTATGGTGGATAAGCTGCGGAAATTCTCTCTTTGCCCCGCAACTTCGGATTCTTTTTGTTACGTACGTAGCTGCGAAAACTTTCACCCCAAAGTATTGAATAAGCAATACCTTAAGATTGTCACATGAGCATCCTTTGTAACGGGAATTGTGGGTCATAGATTTTGTGGGAAGAGCCCAGCAAGGACAGTTTTCCGATACCGAAACCTTGAATGCTGTTTCGGTGTGATCAGATCATAACTAAATAATTCACTCTCAATAGGCATAAGTAAACACGTAGTTCATTTAACGACATGTAACTACTTATCTAACTATTAAATAACTCACATCACTTCATGCCTACATATACTCTAACAAGAGTGAGAAAGAGAACGGCATACTCCCAAGTCCATATGAATGCGCCTTCGATAACACAACAACCCATATTCTTTCCACCAGACAAGCTTAATTCAAACCAAAAGCACGAAATAATATTTGGAGAATTTAAAATCTCCGTCGACAAATCCAAGTGAATGAGCGTGAGAATATCCAATTGCCTCGGGACCAATTGCCTCGTGTCCTTTATCTGAATTTAGTAACTGGGAAAAAAAAAAAAGAAAGAAAGAAAGAAAGAAAGAAATGAAGCTAGAACAGATGGATAGCACTTCAATTTGATAGTCAAAACTGTATTAAGTGTCCATATACAAGACATTAATGACTCTTTTTTGGGGACGTGGGGGAGGTTGATACCAAGATTTTGGCAGACAGGCTCTTGCATCTTGTCTGAAACTTGAGTAGCAATTACGTGCTTCATAACACTGAAAAATCTGAATTGACACCAAACTAGTGGCAACATAATCGTAGCCCTCAGCTGTATACAAGTCTTCTGCAGTTGTATCTTTAGGTACCTGGGCACGAGTAAAATGAATCTTTGGTTAGAACCAAAAATCAAGAAATATAGGCGGAATGATCACTTTTGATCCTCTCCAGATCCTCTGACATTTATTGGAAGCAAATTTATCTCTGGCTGGTGATTCCAAGATAAGGAGTTGAGCCTTGGGCTGCTGTAAACCACAGTGGCCTAATATACAGGCATCTCATTTTAAGGCACATCTCCATACACCCGAACAGAAGAAAAATAGGCTGATCGGCAGATTGGGCACCCAAAAAGTCCACCCTTTTTCTTTTTCTTTTTTCTTTTTGAGATTCATCTAAGAAGCCACCCTGGAATCACTCCCATGAGCGTGTGTGTGTGTGCAGGGATCTGAGTCCGAAACACACCTTCATGCTAGCTAAGACTGATTTTCTTACATTTGGACAAAATTGGCCAAGTTGTCCAGTCTCTGAACCACTTAAGCAATCAGTACATGGAAGCATGTCACATTGAAGATTCCATCTCACTTTTTGCATTACAAGGAAACAAATCAACTAGTGAAACAATGATGGTATTCCAAGAAGTTACCTGGTATGTCATCCTTATTTAAGCACAGCAGCTCATCATGCTACTAGAAAGCATGGCACGTAAAACAGCCACTCAAGGAACTCATTTGACGTGTTTTATGAAATGATATAGCCTTCCGAGAAGTCCAGGAAACCTGATGTGCCTGGTTGGCAAGCACAGAGCTTCTCATTTCCTGTGCTCTCTTCTGAGCTGATCTCAGCTTATTCATAATTTTATCCATGGAAGATGATCTTTTCTTTTCCAGCTTCATCTGAAATGCATTTTCAAGGCATTAATCACCAAGTAAAGATACAAGCCTCCATTTAGTAAAGAAGGGGGGGAAAAGAAAAAGGAAGGATGCCAAAGGCTAACAACGTATCTATTTTTTCAAACAACATGGCCCGCTATAACCATGATAAGACTTTGCTAGATATTGCCACATTTGACAGCCATTAGTATTTGCCTTGGTTTATAATTATGTTTTAGAGAAAAAAGTGAGTACAAGTACAAGACCCCAGCACTTAAACTGATTCAATTACATGTCATCAAAACCAACAGTAAGAAATCTATAATTCCACCATGTTCTCAAACATGAGTTATGGGCCTTATGGTCCCTTCCAATCCAACAAACAGCAATAACATGAAATTTCCTGCAGTCAGTTTCTATATTCCAATACAATATTCATCAAAGCAAGGTGACGGTAACAGATAAGCAAAAAGTAAACGGTTACAACCACAGACCAAGGTTGACCGATAAGTATGTCCTGCACTCACATTAAATTGTGCGTTAAAACACGTAGGAAGAAACAAACCTCAAGCTTCCTTATTGCTGCCTCTGCTTTTGCCTTTTGCAGGTTCTCCCACGCAGTGATTTTGGCTTCCTCTCTTTTGACCCTGCCATGAAAAATGTTGATTTCAATATAGCAAGACATCCAGCTCCAGTTATAACACAATGCATTGCAAATGATGCCATTGTGGATAAGAACAAGAGCAATAAGCAACCTCTAATTAGGCCATCCATGGCACATGTTATACATGAAAAGCCAATTAATAGCTCCAGATGGAGCGGATGAACTGTTTCACCAATTTAAAAATTTGTCTCAATTCTGTCCATCATTGAAGGACAAATGATGCATCAATCACTGTTCATTCTCCTCTCATTCGAGTTGATTAGACTTTCCTTAGAAATATGCATGATTTCAACTATATTGTGGACTTTCTTCCAAATAACTCATTTTCATAGGGTTAAGGTTACACTTGTTAGCATTATTAGACTTCACTGGGCCTGACCCACTTTGAAAGTTTTCGCACCATGGTCTCTTTAACTCATGCAAAGAATGAAGGGACATCGAAATATGAAATCGACTTACTTTGAAATACTCTTAGCAGTCTCTGAAACATTCCAAGCTGAAGATCGAACATCAACAGCTTTCTTTCTCCAGTCATCAACAATATCTGAGCTCTTCCTACTGTTGCGGGGTCTATGCCTCTTAGACCATCTCGTTAGAGTAACCCTTTCATCTACCTGGACATCCTTCACCTCTGATTTAGAGGAAGAGATACTCTGTACTTCAACAATAGGCAGGGCAGAGGGAGTGGAAGGAGAAAATGAAGACCCCCGGCAGGGAGATGAATGGTTGCTACCCTCGGGACTCATCTGGGTTGCCATGTCCCTCCTTGAAACTGTACGAGAAATATCAGTCGCTGCATCCTTGACACTATTGAGTTTTTCATCTATAAAATTCCATAAACAAACCCATATCAAATATCTAACTTAAAATAGAATCAACAATTGTTGCTTACACAATAATTTCTCTTAAGATTACCCTACATATCTATCTCATCACTTGTTTCTTTGTCAGATTGAGTACCTTGAGAGTAGTAAAGAAATTGCCCATAATTTCAGTGGAGAGCATGTCTGCAAAGTTTAATTGACCTTGCTTGCGATGTTAAGAAAATTCTACAATGTAATGGTAGGCGCATGAACCCTATCATCACCCAATTCACATTACATACATGTCATTTCCATAATGGTGTCGATGGCACAAACTTTTAGGTAATTAGACAGATTATCCATGAAAAGTTGTGTTATCATTCATCTCATTTTTATGCATTAATTAGTTCAAAAGATGCCAATAAAACTTTAACTCATTTAAATCAGACGAAACTGGGCTGGAAGAGAGGCTAACACATACCGTGAGAAGGCAATGATGACTCGGCAACTAACTCAGTGCAACCGTGCACGCTGACTGAGCGGGCCATGCAAGGTTCGTTCGGCAGAGCAAAGGGCAAGCCGTGGGCATTAGAACGAATAGCCAAGCCATCTGCAGCAATGACACCGGCCGAAAATGGGGAACCCCCAAATAAGGAACCCAAGTTTCCTCCATCAAACACCTGCATTGCAGGCGAGTACAACGAATAGTACGCAACCCCAGGTGGGCCAAGGGGCCCGCTCTTCGACTTGGGCCTCCTCTGGGGAGGCGGACACGGCGCCCTCACCGCACCATCTCCGGAAACAGGACTAAGTATCCACCTCTCCGCATCCTCCCACTTGGACGGCAACGTCTTCCCGCTGTTAAGAGGCAACAACGCAGCACTCATCACTTGGCGCCTCCTGTTCCCGCTGGCATGCAAAGGCACCCTCTCCGAGCTCCAACCCTTCTGCATTCCGACACTACTGGACTGGTGCTGGTGGTGGCGATGATAATTCGGCGTGCCGGGGCTCGGAAACGTGCCCGACGACCTCCGAGACGGAACCGAGCTCTTGTTCACAGCCCCCAACCGCGGCGAAGACGACGACGCAACCACCACATTGTTCAGATCCAGCGACGCAGGCCTCCGCCTATCGGACTTCTTAAAATTTGCTTCAGATCTGGATCCCCTGTCCCGACACTCTGTCACAAAAACGCCGCCGTTCAGAGCCAGAAAATTATAGAACAAGAAACTAAAGCAAAATATTTGAGACGCACCTTTGAGAGCGACAGAGAAAGAGCTTCTGGCCGAATCCAACAGCTGGCTGTCGTCTTCTTCTATAGCAGTAGAAGCAGTACTGCTACTAGTCGCTATAGCTATATTCAGTATATTGTCCTCTTTTTGAACCGCTGCGTTGCGTATTATTGAAGGAAAACAAACAAACAAACAAACAAACAAACAGTGAGCCAGCCACCGACCGAATTTGAAATTTCTCCCCTTTTTTATGGCTTTTTTTTTTTTTGTCTTTGTTCATTGTTTTCAACTTTATTATTACCGTAAGAACTCAAGAAAGAAATCTGAAGACACAAAAAAACGAATGGCTGTGAGTGTGAAGTGTGAACTAACTTTTTGATTTTTCCGCATTTCTTCCAGTGGAAGAAGCGTAGGAGTGATTCTTGTTATTGTTGTTGTTTGGATCTGGATTATGATCTCGATCTGGACCACTACTTTCATGTCCTGCCAAATTCTGCGTTTATCCAAACACAAAAAATACAAAAAAAAAAAAAAAAAACCAAAATTATCGGTCAAGATTATCGGAAAATCACCAGTTTTTTTAAAGTTATCGAGATGTGTGAATGTGCTTGAAGCAGAAGCAGAAGAAGAAGGATGAAGACGGTGAAATTATATAATTAATTACGAGGCGGACGGCGAGTTCGGAGGCGAGAGAGTCGTCGTGATCGTGAGCGTCGGAAGCAAAGGAGCAGCGATCGACGCTGGCGGAGGCGGAGGAGAAGAGACTGAAGTTGGACTCGGGAGTGAAGATCAAGGAGTCGGGACTAGCGTCACGAGCTTTATTATTGTTACTATTATTATTATTAATGTATCCCGATTTCAACAGACCTTGATGATCCACCTGGCATCCTCCTAGCTCTGTCATTGCCGCGCTCTGCTAGTGCTCCTCCCTCTTCTTCTTCTTCTTCCTCTTCCTCTCTTTCCCTTTTTTGTTTTTGTTTCTCTTCACATTCTAATCGGAGCCAGAGGCAGAGGGAGTGTGGGATATCTGTTACAGATTCTGGTGCAATGGCAGGAGGAGGAGGAGGCAGAGGAGGCTGTTTAAATGCAGGGTATTTAACTGTTTAATTCAAATAAACAGCATAGTAGTGGTAATTTCGTGCTAATTTGACATACATTTTACAAGTAGTTTGAGTTCGAGTTTTAACGAAAGTGTGGTTGAAAGCTTTAATTTCTGGCTTATTTGTTTTAATCGCTGGCTGTGAGGTATTAGTAATTACCGTAGATAATTTAGTAAAAGTCACGTTCAGGTCAAAAGTATTTAGATAATATTTTTTTTTTATAAATTAATTAAATCAAACTTTTAAATAAGATATTTTAACTTTAATTTGTAAGTTTGATAATTAATATATTTATAATAATTTTTTTAAAAAAAATAAATAAACAACATAGGGAGTAGGGCTGCAAACGAGCCGATACGTTCGTTAAAAGCTCGGTGGCTCGGCTCGGTAAAGGCTCGGCTCGGGCTCGTTTATTTACTAAATGAGCGATACACGAGCCTAAAATCAAAGCTCGTTTAATAAACGAGCCGAGCCTGAACAATAGCAGGCTCGGCTCGGTACAGGCTCGTGAACAGTTCGATAAATGTATCATTAAGAGCTCGTTTAATATGTATCATTGTGAGCTCATTTAATATATTAATAATACTTAATTGTATCATTTAACTTTTAATATAAATATTAATAAAATTAAGATTAATTTTTTATTTATTTTCAAATGCTCTCAACCTCCATTATTTCCTCCTGTCTCTTTTTTTTATTTGAATTTTTTCTTAATTAAAATAAACTTGCATATTTATTTTTTCTTTGCAAAAGAATATAAATTTTTTAAATTAGAGAAAATTTAAATACAATTAAGTAAATTGATTGATGATCATAATGTGACTAGTTATACAATTAGGAATTCAATCAATCAAATAGCAATTGAATGAATAATTGGCTTTTATCCACATATCCATTTTTTACATATATATATTTCCCTTTTTTATATAAAATTATATAAAAAAAGTAATTTTGATTTTTTTATTTTTTTTATTTTTTTTATTTTTATATAAATTTTCTATTTTTATATAAAGTAGAAATAACATATATAACAAATAAATAAAATAAATCAAATGGAAAAAGCATATATATATATATATAAAGCTTAAATTAAAAAAAAAAAATACAAATCGAGCCGAGCTCGAGTCGAGCCCGAGCTTCAGTAATATTCTGACGAGCCGAGTTCGAGCCTCCACCTCCAAAGCTCGAACCGAGCTCGAGCCGAGCTCGAGCCTGAAGAACTCCTTAACGAGCCGAGCTCGAGCCTGGCCAAGCTCGGCTCAGCTCGGCTCATTTGCAGCCCTAATAGGGAGCTCAGGAAAATAACTCATATTGGCAGGCAACAAACTAAACCAGCATTTTTTGAGCATAATATTTTAGGAAATGAAAAAAAATTTATTGCTACAAGAAAAGCGTGACTGTGGAAGACGCTGAACTGATAAATTTCAATCGATCTTTTTTTTGTAATTAAATTTTTTTTTGCAATAAGAAATGAACGTACTTGTATATTTATTTATTTATTTTAGTTGAGAAAAATAATTAATTGTAATATATCAGTTATGTATATTACTTTTCTCATGTATATATAATTAGACTCTTAGAAAAATATTAGATGATAATATTTAATTAATAATAAAGTGATTTATACTTTTAAATGATTGAAATTTTAAAAATAAATAAATAAATTATTAGATATTATTTAATAAATTTTATAATTAATTTTTAATTATCTAAAATTAAATTGTATAACAAAATTTTAATATTTTATGGGATTTTTTTTTTCGTGATGCACAACATTTTATTTTGATCATAGACAAGCCCTTTTCGTATTTGTTTAAAGGAAAAACTTATTTGACTTTTTTTTAAGGAACAACGAAATAGCTGTAATATACGATATTTTAAAAAAATTATAAGACGTGATAGAAAAAAATATAAAGAAATTATACGACTTAATAAAAGAAATTATATGAGATGTGTAATCAGTTATTAAAAAAAATTTTGGTATACAACGTAGGAGCGAAAATATAAAGAAATTATACGACGTTGTAAAAAAAATTATACAATCTATATAATCAAATTTTTTATTTTTGTTAGCTAGTTTTTTTTAGTATATAATATAATTTTTTTTTAATTTTTATACAGCGTTATATAATCTTTTTTATTATGTTGTATAATATTTTTTACTATATATATATATATATATTTATATAATAATTACTTAATAACCACTCAAGAAACAGCCACCTAATCGAATTATAAATTTCTTTTTTTTTTCTCAAAATTATAAATTTCTTTTGTGATGGCACATTTACACAAGCAAGCAATAAAGAACAGAAAGAAACATTTTACCAAAGACCAAATTATGTCGGCTGGAGTTGAATATGACAGTCCTGTCGAGACATTATTAGAAAAACAAACAGCTTTATTCTTTCTATTGATTGATGTCTTATAAAGGATAAAATTAAACATTCGTAACTAAAAATAAAATAAAGTCATATAAATTCTCAAATAATTAAATTTATTAAAAAAATATAAATAAATAAATTATTAAATAAGAGTTAACATATAAAAAAATTATTAATTTTACGTGAAATAATAAATCTCAAACAATATTAATAATTTTTTTATATATTAACTACATTAAATATTATTAAATAAAAAATATATATTTATTTATTATTATTTAAATATAATAATATAGTTTTATTCTTCTTCCAAATATAGCGGACAGGTTCAATCGAGGAATAGGCGATGGTGGTGACAAAAAATATTGTGTCCCCAACTTGAAAAGCGCCGCGGTGCGTGCTCAATCTTCGCGGCCAATTGGCTCTTTTGTCAACTTGGTCTGGCCCATTGTCGGTGCAAAGGATCTTTAATAGATATTGTTAGCGTGGTTTTATTTATGATTGACGCCTCCTGCATGCATGTGATCGTCTGACCATTATTACCAAAGCTACTCTCTTCTCTATTTTGCTTTATTTCCCAATTTTACCTGCCTGATTACTGTAATATCAGCAAATTTTCAAACTTGTGACTTTGTATTTGTTCTTATATGGTAATATTTTCGGCTTTTGGTAGGGTAAATAATTATTGTGGATTCTCATTTTTACTCCCATCCTTGGTATGAGAAAGAAATTTTGTACTACCGATCATGGTGTCCCAACGGTAAAGAGGATACTTATGGTCAAAAATTTTGAATTTAAATTTTTATCAAAATATTTAGTAGAATTAAATTAGCATAAAAGTCAATTTTGCCTAAAAATTAAGGCCGTTTATATTTTTATTAATAACATTTTTTTTGTGAAAACCTGTACAAAAAGTTTTTTTCGTCACACAATTATACTCAACTGTTAAATTATACTGACTGTTGATAATTGACGGAGTGTCACGTTAGCACAATAATGACGTGGCATGTGCCACACCATCTCAAGTTGATGATGTGGCATTTTTTATCTATCAAAAATCTGAAAAAAATTTCAAAATATATTAATATTTGATAAAAAAACGAACCTAAGTTAATTTTTTAACAAAAAAATTACTCAATTTAATAAAAAATTTAAAATAAAAATAGTTATCAGCCAAAAGGGTTTTAAATTTGAAAGATTTTGATTTTATTAAGTAAAATTAATTTTAGAAGAATTTTGGTTTAAGGGTTTCAATATTTTTTGTAAAATTAATTTTAAATTGAGTTCATTTTTTAACCTTTCATTAAATTGAATTTTTTTTTTGGAAGAATAAATTGAGTTCATTTTTAATTAAATATCAACATATTTTAAAATTTTTTTAAAATTAAAAAAAAATATTTTGTCATCAACTGAGATGACGTGGCACATACTACATCATTACTGTGCTGACATGGCAGAGACAATGTCATCAGTTTTGATGACGTGGCATCTGCCACATCATCAATTTCGCTGATGTGATACTCCTTCAATTGCCACATCAGCACAATTGACGAAAAAAATAACGATTTGATATAAATTGTGCGACAAAAAAAAATTTATATCAATTTTTACAAAAAAAAATATTATGAATAAAAATTAATGAACAGACTTAAGTTTTAGGTTAAATTAACCTTTATTCTAATTAAATTTATATATATATATTTTCAGTGGACACATTGTTTTCTAAATCTATTGAAAATCACTTTCCCTTCTCATTTTTTTAAAAGAAAAAAGAGATTTTCTGCCCCTAATAACGTTCAAAAATCTTGCAAAACCATAGAAGCACTTCCGGCTCCCTCTAAATGCTGCGAGGATGGGGGGGCTCAGAAGTCAAAAGATAGTTTGACATCTTGGACTGCCTCTTGCAGTCAAACTCATCGAAAGTTTGTTTACATAAATACTAAATTTAGTGAGATATAAAAAAAATATATATAATTAATTTAAAAATATTTAATAATTTATTTATTTTTATTTTTAAAAATTAATATATTTTTATTATTTAAAAATTTAAATTACTATATATTTGTTACGTTTCCATTGCCCATCTATTTTTTCCGAAATAACAAAAGGCTAAAACCATAACCTGATACTTAAAGTTTGGGGTTGGTTTCGATCTAATCCTCAAGTTCCAAAAGTTTACACACAATGTTTTAAAAAGATTCCAAACCTCAAGGAATTACTATAGTCATTAAGAGTTCATAGAAATAGTGAAAAAAGGGGGAAAAACAAAAAATTGCAAATTAATTATACAATTTAAAATAGGTAGTAAATTTTATAAATGTCATAAAAATGTTACTCTTTTGCCAAAACTTTTCAAAATTTGACATTTAAATAAATTTTGGAATTTTTAGTTAAATTTATTGTATTAGAATAACTTTGGTTCAAACATCATCAGAAATACTAAAATAAATTCTACGAAAATTCACGATAAATTGTAGAAATATAAAAAGTTTAATTTTAATGCCAACATTTTTCTAATGTTGTTCTCTAAGAAACTCTATAATTTAAACTATAATGTAATATACGAGAATAAGTATTATTTAAAATTAAAAAATTTCTAAAAATATTTTCCATTTGAAATTCAAAGCAAATATGATTCTTATGCTAAATTTTTTTATGCTAAATTTTTTTTTTTATAGTTTTTTAATCTATGGTTGACATGCCGAAGCAACCATACACATTCTTTTGTTTTTTTTAAACAAAAAGAAAACCGTTGTATTAATATAAATTGTTTTCACACAGAGGACCAACGCAAAGTAGTAGGAGAAATCTAACAAGACATGAGAAACAGACGATCAAATGACTTACAAATGATTAGGTTATAAGGACTACAAACTAACTAGACTCAAAATTTAATTAGACAAATCCGTCTGACGAAAGAATAAATCAGAACTAAACTAGACCTATTTGAAACCTAAGTGTCAGACAAATCTACCTCATCTAAACAAATCAGCATACGACAGTACAAATTACACCTCAACAAACTTACAACAGAAATCGCTTGGATATATCTAATAACGATTTCCTTCAACTTTAACCTACAGATAGACACTGCAAGCCCTAAACACAACAAGGCATCTATCTCAAAATATAACAACTAAACACATCCTATGACCCTTCCCAAAATACAGTTTTGGACTGAGACAAAGGAGGTGGTGACAACGGCAGGTAGGGGTGGCGGCGGGTGAGGAAATAGTGGCAGTGGGGGAGGAGACACTGGTGGCAACACTCTCTCCTGCAACAGTAGTTGCGGCGGACGAGGAAACCTCGCCAATGGCTCTAGTTGTGTTCTCTTGAACGGCGACAGAGGACTCTAGGGCAATGGATGCGATGACAATTGGCATGGTGGCACTATCGCTGGAGACGAAGGCAAAGACCATGGGAGTGTTGACACTCATTAGGAGATTTTGGATCCAGTGACAATAAGACTAATGGGTGTCTTTATTCGAGCGAGATATGCAAAAAGAGTATACTGAAATCAAAACCATAAGAGAATTAAGTAGGAGGAAGTAGGGAAGGGTGGAAAGGGGCCGATGAGAAAGACTAGTGAGGTGAAACAAAGAGAAGGAAGAGGAGGATTGCTGGTCAGCGGCGGCAGCAAGCCATCCTACCGACTAAAAGGGATTTTTTATACGAAAAAAAGTACACTGTTCAAAAATTTTTTGTCTGAATTTTGCTTAAATTACAACAGATCTTTAATTTTTTTTGTAATTATAGATATATTTTGATAAAAAAAATATAATTTACTTAATTTTTATTCAAATATACTGCTATGATTAAAAAAAATTAAAAATTTATTATAGTTTAAACAACATTCAAGTAAAAAATTGCGAATATTATATCTATGTCATTCTTGACAGCAACGAGTTCCGAAACTCGGGAAAACTGTACCAAAAAAACAAAACTCGGGAAACAAATGCTATTCAATTAAAAGCTCAAAAATTCAGTCATGACTTTAATCACACCTGCACTGCGTTACTGCATGCCCATACGTGACGAACTTGTAAAAAAAGGTGAAGAACACATAAATGCTTTGGTAAGAGCAACCTGTTCCGGTCTGACCGACTGGTATTTTGGAAACCAGAAAATTGGGAACATTTACTATATCAGTCACCGTAATGTTTTTCCGAAAAACTTCTCGAATTCCCCAACTTTATTAAAAACTCCGAATCTTTTCTGTATGAACAGCATTATCATACTACCGGGGATAGTTTAGTATGCTTTTTCTTAGGTTAATTCGGGTTCTAAGTTTTTTTGTATCCCTAGTTCTCAAATAAAAAAATAATAATATTAAAGTAAAGTGTTAGTTTTTGACTCGTTAAAATTATGATTAAATTTAAAAAAATTCGCTCAAATATAACAATGATTTGGTGGTAGTCCTCTCGATGTGAAAATTAATTAAGAACCGTTAACGAGTGATTTTAAAATCGACACATAAGTGCGATAACAAATATATTTATAATGTATATTTTTTTAATTAAAAAAAATAACTTGTTTTTTTTTTTAACTGTAAAAATCATAGAACTTCAATCACCCTCTTTCTGGTATTAGTATACTTCATTGTATTTAATATTGCAGAAACATACTGACCTGACGTGACCCTGGCCCCCACCCTGACATCGGCGGACAATGGGATACCAAACCATTCCCAACCTCTCGTTGTAGCAAAACATTAATTGATCAACATGATAGCCCAGATACAGCTTCAAGTGTAGACTACTTTAGACTTAATTCGAATGCTTACCAATTCTTTGGAGTTTGGGGGAAGTGGGAGGTTCGATTACTATCGCTCTGAAAGACCTGTCTAAATGTGGAACATATGGGAGTTTGCTCTTTACGATGCATAGCATCCCTGCAGGTTTTTTAAATCTGCAGCTCCCCTCCCTGTTAATTGTTGAAAGACTAACAAGCTGAATTCCGTTCATCAACTTCTATAGTACTTCAATAAGCAAGTTGCAGTCGGCTGGCTTAGACCAGCTGACAGTGGAAAGGAAGATACTGTCTTCTATAAACCTGATAGTGGTGGGCTTCTTTTTTTTTTTTTTTTTTTTTTCAGTCTGAAACCATCTAACATTTAATTCATTGGGCTAACTAATCTAAACCAACTTGAATAGGACTTCGAAAGGTGGCAAAGATCTCCCAACAAATATTTAACGTAATTATATCCATAAAACTCGAACCTGAAACTCCTGATTAAACGGCGTCAAACTTATGTCATCTGAATCAGCACATACTAGTACAGTAGTGGGAATCAGCACATACTAGTACAGTAGTGGGCTTCTTGCCAGATCATTTAGTGGGAGCGATTGCAGTAAGATGTTAGCGAAGGGCATAGGATGCACTTCACGCTACCCACGCTAGCGATGGAACCTTTGGGCTTGCAGGTGATCCTATTTGTATCTATCCTGCTACCTGTTAGATAGGTATTAGTGTTTGTAGTAGAATAGTGATAGGCTTGGCTATTGGAAGGATGATTAATTGATTTCCTTGCTTGCCACAAAATACTGATCCATGGCATCCACTTTATAAATCGATGGGTCAGCTGTTGGTGTCCTGAAATTTTGGGGCTTCAATGTGGTACGGATCTCGCCAGGGCCATAGCATGACTCATTATCCAGGCCTAGGGGAAAAGTTCAGTAATTATATATTATTCGAGAGTACATCAATCATAAAAAGTCGCTTGACAGGGAAACTACTTGGAATCCTTGTATCCGCAAGCAAATGTTGAAAGCTTTTGGATACACTGACGGGCTGCCTTACGCCAACTTTCCAACAGTTCATATGGAGAGCCTATTATCACAGAGTAGTCTATCTTTGTCGATGAGATCTTAATATTTTCTTTTTTCATCTACGATAAGATTCGTTAAACCATGAGTTACAAAAAATAAGCCTGAAACCTCCACAATAGTTTATATGCTTTCCTATTCAATTGACCATTATTATTCTGTCTGATAGTAATCCTGCAGCTAAGTGAGATTACACCTCATGAGCTTGTTTTGGCATTTTTGCCATCAACTCAAAACACAACCATGGAAATACCAACCGATATTATAATTGTAACAGCGAACTTATGGCCTGTTGAAGTTTCTATGGGAAAAGATACGTAAAACTTAACCGAAAGGGGCAAAAAAAAGTGAAAAAAAAAGGCAAAACGTTTGAGAGTCATTACATGCAAAAGTCCCAACTCTGTGACATTTACTCCTAAAAATGCCTCTACTTCCCCAACTTCAATAGTTCCCCAGTAGAAGCAAAGACTGAAAGTAGATACCTGATTGAAAATCCTTTCCTCAGCTGCAAAATTGTCATCTCATCAATATGAGGAAGGAAGACAAGTTCCTATAAACATGTACAGCAACTTACAATACATAATCAACAAGACCTTCACCATGGACCTGTCTGAGTTCGTCTCAAGCATCGTCGCTTAACTCCTTGCTGCATATTAATCATCTCCATCACCTGTCATCAGACTAGAGATTATGTTTGAACCAATTTACCTATCAAAATTTTCATCATATTACGAATATCTACGAATGTCATAGTTCTACATCCATGATAGACATGCATGTCACACAAAACATTCGCACTCTGCAACCTAATAGTGCATTAAGAAGTTCTTAGAGCAGGCTGCAAGCATAGGCAAATCCCAAAGTTCTAACACGGTTCCAGGAGGAAGGACATAGGCCGTATCCTGTGAAGGGTCTATGTGACACCGGTCGAGTTCCATTCGAGTCTAATTATCTAAAGGATTCACAGGTGGCTCCCCAGTAAGTGTGCCAGAAGCAATTGATCAACAAAATTCCAAACATATTCAAGAACAACATAAGTGAATAAATAAATAAATGTTTCATCATGTATACAGGCTGTTTGGATGTCATATGGTGGCAAATTAAAGGGGAAGCCTGCATATCTTTAGAAACTCAGTTACTTAGTGATGGGATAATATTTGATCCTATGATTTACTTGCTTTTTACCTTCTATTCAAGCAATCTGTAAGTTTTAAAGTAAAGAATCACAGATTGTGGGTTGAACTAAATCTTATCCCAAACCCAGCCCAAATTAATGTCTCCCCAGAAAACACGTTGACCAGCTTATGGCAGGAACAGATTAGGCATGCTTAATGAATCAAAGTGCCATTAAGCCTAATGTCTTTTCGACCTTTCTCAACTATTTCTTACTGAACTACATTCACATGTGTGACTCCCAATTCCCATTCCTTCCTTTGTCCACTGGATTCATTTCTCAAATATTATATTAATAGCCAATCACCCACCCCATCATCCCTAGCTCATCCTAAAAGCGCAAAAAATTTCACATTGAAAGGCATTCATTTTTTTGATTTTGTTCGTTAGAAGCAAAACCATTTAATCAAGCAGGACATCTCAATGATTACCAAATGAAAGAATCCAACAATTGAACAGTCATTTGATAAGTGAATAAGAATTAATGTGATATATTTCACTATTCCAAAAAAAAGGGGAATTAACATGATATTTACAGTGCCCATCCACATGACATTTGTTGTAAGTAAATAACCAATAATATTAGCTAACTTTGGCAGTAGGACGAGATAGAGTTGTTGCCACAGAATACTGAAAAGTCATAGAAATTTCACCTGATTTTTCTTAATCTCCGTGATTTCTGCCTGCAGAAATTAAACCACAATCATTCACACTTCAACTCAAGATATGAAGTCAATGCGGATAATGATTTCACGAGTTTGCATCTGTATTTGTGCATGTTTATGACCACAGCACAAAGAAAATACCTGCTTTTTCCTCAATTCTTGGTTTTGCTCTTTGAGCTTTGCAATTTCTGCTTCCAACTCCATGGTGTAAGCCTGGAAGAAGTCCCAAAGCAATTAATACACATTGATGAGCCATATGCCAACATCCTTGTTTCTCAAAATGAATTCATCTATATTTCCTCAATGATGTTTCCTTTTGGAAGGCAATTGGCTTAACGCTGTTGAACTTAATTAACATTCTTATTAATCCAGCACAAGCAATTTAACTTAAAGTTATGTGTTCCTAAAGTAAATGTTCACTCACTTACAACAAACTGGGATCCTCATAACTTCGCACGAACTTTACTTCTCAAACATTTCATGTCTCGTCATGTCAGGTCTCTATGACATTATCTTTCTGCCACACAAACTTCCATAATGTTTTTGCATGCAGCATGGCCATGGATGATAGAACCAATGTTAACATCTCGCAAATTCACAAAGCCAAAACAAGTCTAATTTTATCATTTTTGCAATAATTTTGTTCACATCATATTATCATCCATAGTGACACGGATTACAATCTCCTATAGTTCTGGCCCTGGGGTAGAAGATCGTGGTCCACATCAACATAATCTTGCAATCTTATTACCATTTTTCATAGTTTTTTAAGCTGAACTGCACTAATCTTTCCAAGACAAAGGTGATTGTGTTTTCACTGATAATAACTTGGCTTCATATATGCTCTTGCCCCACTGAGGCCAAGTTGAGTTCAACAGCATGACTAACAGAACTCTCATCCATTAAATTTTACAAGATGCACAGAAAGACAGTGCTTTCTAAGTTGGTCACACTGATGGGTGATCTTAACAAAATTACTTGATGTTTAAGTACTGTTGTTCCGGAATTGGCAAGTGTTTCGTGTAAATTGAGTCCAGATTCCACACAAGCAAGCAAATTTAATAAAAGCAAACTGGTATCTGTATGCACTAAGCAGTAGCATCATTAAGCAAGATATTCACCTGTTTGCGAGCCCGTGACCTTGCAGCTGACTCTCTGTTCTTGATCATTCTCTTCTGCCTCCTTTCGACCACCTTCTCCACAGCACCACCGGCTCTCCTGCCTCTTAAACCTCCACTAAACACATAAGGAACTGGTGACACTGAAGATGTATCCCCATTACTCTTCCCAATCCCGTCTGATGACAGCTGGCTCACCGGAGAACCAGCAGCAACCCCTAATCCAACCATTCCCATCCCTCCAGCCTGCATCAAACCACCACCGATCCCCCGATCCCCAATCCCCATCATTCCATCTCTAATTCCTGAACTGCTTTGGAATGGAAATTGTGACATATACCCTACATTAGGCTGCTTGGGATATATCTGCTGCTGCTGCGCCTGATTGGATCTAACCCCATTAACATTCAAAGGCAAATTGGAGGATTGCTGCAAAGGAATTTGATTGCCAGCAGTACTACTCAACACCAAACCCCCATTTGTCTGAATCCCAATCCCTAAACCAGAATTATCCACTGAACCTGATAATTCATCAAAAAAAACACCATTAGAATTGATCTTACCCGCCAACTGAGCGTCTTCCCTGACCACTCCAGCCCTCGCCAAAAACTCCTCCAAAGTCATCTCTCCCAAAGTCTGCTGCCTCTGGGGCCCATTAGCTCCTCCTCCAGTCCCAGTCCCACCACCGTAGTCTCTCGATATGTCTCTCCAGACCTCATCAACCGTCTTTTGGCTCAGCGTACGCGGCAGTGTCAGCGAACCTTGGCGCTGTAGGAGACCACCCTCTTGGACCCCAACAGATGCAGCTGCCGCCCCCGTTGTCTGTTGCTGCTGCTGGTTCTCCTCTGCGCTCCATATGTTTTTGAGCAGCTCATCCATATTCATTGACCCAAAGTCCTTACCCAATCCCCCCATGGAGCTCTGAAACTCGTCGAATGTTAACGAATATATCGACGGCTCCCTTACCAACAAAAAGCTCCCCGGCGGCTGACCGCCGCCCCCACTGCTCCCTCCGGCGTTGGAGGATGGGTCGTTGGTAAAGTTCTTGAAGTTCAGGTTAGTCCCCATCTTTGCAAATATCAGTCCAAAGAACTAATCTTGCAAACTCAAATCTCTGAACTTTCCTTACCTTTTCCTTTCCTTGAATTTATCAGAAAGTGTTTAACTGCTAAAACTTTGAACAAGAATTAAAACACAGTACACATCCAACATCTGCATGTGCAACCAAAGATTCTTCCTTTCCCTCAAACCAGAAATTTTAGGACACAGCAGAACAAAAGTTGGATATTAGCATTAAATAAAAGGAGTTGCATAAGATGATGTTAAGTTTAACTTTTTGGGGCAAAAACATCATTTTTAGCCTTAAAGGTTTATGAATGTTTGTAATTAGATTTTAAATTTTTTAATTTATTTAATTGAACAATATATTTTTTCAGATTCTTTATATTTAAATTTTTTTTATCAATAATTGTCAGTCAAATATGATTTAAAAATTAAAAAAAAATTAAATATAATATTTTAATTATTTTTAATATATTAAAAGAAAAAAATAAAAATGAAACAGTGTTTAATTTTTTTTATTCATATTCATTTGATGGTTTAATTAACGGCTAAGACTTAAAAAGATATTATCTTATTTTTTTGGATATTGCAATTAATTACATACTTTTTTTTTTATTTGTTATATGAGGAATATTTGTATGTTTATTTCAGGAATATGTTTTAAAATATTATATTTTCTTTTTTTTTTGTTACAATTCTCAAACAATATCTTCTTTATTTTAAATTTGCATTAACATCAACTTTAATAAAAATATCTCAAATATTATATTTTTTAAGCCATCTAATGAACATTAATACTTTTTTGGAAAAAGTTTACAGAGTCTCGTCAAGAGAATATATGAAATAATTATGAAGTAATCATATTAATGAGTTTAATTTATAATAAATAATTTTAAAGAAATTTTAAAAATAAATCTTAAATATACTTAATATTACTTTAAATATACTTAGTATTACCCTAAATTTGATTGTAAAAAAAAAAATTTAAATTTCTTTGTTAACAAATTGTTTCTACTATATATGGCTACTATATAGCTATTTTCTCAATGCCTACCTAGTTTTTCCCAAGTTTAAAATTAAGTAAAATCTTAATATTAGTTATAAAATATTTATTTAAAAATAATAATTATAAAATATAAAATAATTTTATTAATATTATATATTGATATTAATTGAGCATCGAAATCACTTATTTCATTATTCAACAATAAATACATAATTAACAAAATATTTCATTAATTTTGTTGATAATCAGACACAAGGTTTTGCAATCAACAATCAATTTTAACATTCAACAATAATAATCATTAACAATAATATCAAAAAAGTGGATTAAATTAACCCTATATATACTAAGGAAATAAAAATAAGATTTCTCTTACTTCTAATACAATTAATTAAAATTCTCTATTTAAACCTCTTAATTTTAAATTTTAGTGGCTTCACATCTTTTCTTTTATATATATATATATATATATATATATATATATATATATATATATATATATATAATTGATAGAAGGATATGGGCAGGGATGGGGGTTAACGGGGAAAAGAGAGAAAGATAAAAAGAGAAATAATATTTATTTTATTTTTAAAAATTTATTATATATATAATAATTAAAATTTGTGTACGATAATTTTAATTTTAATGTGTAAAACATACGAATGGTTTTTTTTAAAGTGGCTGTCCGTCCCCATTCCGGTATCCGACAAAACAAAGAAAGATGCTTTTCTTTTCACCCAAAACAAAACAAACCAAATAAGTTAGGTACAGGCATCATTGTCAGAATCGGTTTCAATCGAAAATATTAATAATATATATAATTAAAAAATAATATTTATAAATTATGATTAAATATTAATTTTTTAATTTAAAAAATTAAATAAAATATTTTAATTAAATTTAAGATTAAATTAAAATTTTTAATTAAATTTAAAACATAAATTATAATTTAAATAAAATTTAATATCAAATTATAATTTATAAAATTTTTAATTTAATTTAAATTAATTCAATTAATTCGATTTTAACTAATTTTAATCGATATAAATTTTTTTTAAAATTAGTAATGAATTAAACGGAACTTCTAACCGGTTATCAATTAAATTGATAGGAGCAACCGGTCTATTCGGATTCTGATAACAACGGGGACGGCTGCACCTTTTTTTTCACTTTTGTTTTTTCTTCACTTGAATCGCTCTTTGATAGCTCTCCTCTTTAGGTCTGCGTTTGTTCCTTAATCCTTCCACTTCGCGGGTTTAGAGCTTCGAGGATCCGCCAACTGTCGATTGTCTGCGTCCCAGTTTTTTAGCCTTTTATTTAAGACGATCAAAAATGCTATTACCATTACATGACAAATAATTTTTTTTATTATATTTATACGAATTTTTTTATATAATTATAAGTATTTTTATATAATTATAAATAATAAATATAAAAAAATTAATAATATTTTTTATATCATTTTTTATTCTTATAATTATATAAAAAAAAACATATATAAACGGAATAAAATTATTTGCTCACCAAATTTTTCCCCTCCCGGAAATAGGTGGGCCAGCTGGCTTTTTTAAACGCGGACCAATCAGCGGCTGTTATGTATCGGTGACGTGAGATCCAACCAAAGGAAGGTGACCACGTGGGTGGATTTTGACCGTCCACGTATCTCAATAATAGAGTGTTCGATGTAGTGGTCCCCGGGGGCATTTTCGTCTAGATGGTCAATGTCAATCCGCCTCCCTCAATTTATTCCCGTGAAATCCACGTGCCGACATCAGAAATTGTCCGTTAAAGATGTCCTTACTCGCTTTCGAGAAAAAATAAATAAATAAATAAAAACAAAAACAAAAGAAAAGAATGTTTTTCAGTATAATAGCAAAATTAAATTTTTTTTCTCTTTTTAAATACAAGCTTGTATTAATCTTTACATAACACTCTAATAATTAGAAATTTAAATTTTTGTTTTAAAAATTCTTAATTTTAATTTCAAGCATGAGATATAGAATTATGAAAAAAAACAAATTATTTTATTTTATAGTTCATCACCGTTCAAATCTCATAATATTAGATAAAAAAAAAAAACCGAGCTTATAACCGACGAACAAGATACTGCTTAGATAGAGACAGGCATCGAATAGAAAATTTGTGCATGCGATACCTCTTTTTTACCCTTTTGTTAATCTTGTTTTTCAATATTAAGATGCATAATTATGCTAAAAGTTTTTAGAAACGAGCATGTTCAGGTATTCTGGACAGGGTTCAGATTTGTATAGAGAGGTCGGTATACGTACACAGAATAAGTATACAGAATATAACAAACTTAATTATTTTTACAATTGTGTTTGTTTTTTTGTATAAAAAATAATATAATAATTTTTTGTATCATATTCTATCAATTTTATTAAAAAATAATTAAATTCGTTATATTATATATGTTGTTTCTGTGTACCCAGTTCCGTGTACAAATCTTTTTCATTCTGGATAAGGTGTAGAGTTGGAATAAGGATGCTTATCCACTGTTAATGGGAACACTGACTTAATCCCAATGAGAACAAAGACTGCTCTACCTTGAATGGAACTTTGCAACTACTATAGCAGGATGTGTTTGAAACCATTCACAGTTGAAATTAGACATTTTCCTCATTAAGAGAGCTTAATTAACTTTTTTTGGGTCCTCAGTTTATCTTTGACTTCTTGTGGTACCAACTCTCGAACAAAGGAGGGGACGCACACTCTCGGCTTTTTTTTTTTCTTTTTTTATATTAAAAAATTCATTAAATCATTAATTATTCAATAAAAATAAAAATAAATTGTTTTTTTTTTTTCCATAAATCTCACTGTTGGGAGTGTCCTTTAAGAGACTCGCACTCTCTTTTTAGAACTTTTTACAAGTGATCAAGCATGCAACGCGCTGAGGTTTGGGTGGAAGTGTGGAGCAATGTAGGTTGGGAGAAGACACACGCAACTAAATTTGGTGAACGATCAGGATTAATAAGAGTCCATAAATATGGGGAGTAGGAACGCATCCAGTCCGCACCTAACTCCCCACCAGCGAAGAGGATAAGGATCTTCCTTCCACCAACAACACAGGAAAAGTCAACGACCGCGAGACTTTGCTTTCCGAACGATGAAATTTCGTTTAATATTTAGTTGATAAAGATAATAGTAACCCATTATTCCTAAATTCAAGTTTAAAATCTGAACAAAGGCTTAATATTCTTATTCGTATCATCTCAAATATAGCCACTCGGAATATAGTTAGCTGTGTGAGAATATAGTCCCTTGACATAACAGATGTCAGATTAGATATTGTGAATATTATTAATTTTCGTATTTGAACTCTTCCTCAACTGATAAGAGTCCATTAAATCTCTTATATATACGTTAGAGGGGACCATTCCCAAAGTAAATCTCATTTTCTTCTACATATTGGTATTATATTCACTAACTTTACTTACTCATTGATGACTTAATCATCAAAATGTTAATAACAATTCTCACCCCGGCATTTCATAGTTTTCTTCTATCTTGCAGGTCATATTCCGGATATTTCTTCCTCTAATCTCAGAAGGTTGACCCGCTTCCTATGCACCCGGATTCTGGTTCGATCATTGGTATTTTTTTTTTTACATCTCTTTTGGAATATTCCATGGCATAATCTATGCTCATATGGTACATTCTTATTGACGTCTTTGAAGTCATGAATTTCGGCATTGGATGCTATGTTTGTGACTTGTGAGTGCATGTACGAGTAAGAAATGATAGATTTATTTTGCATTCTCTTAACTCTACTGTGGACGCAGATCAAGCCACATTTCGATTTTCTCACCATTCGCCTAAGCCCAAAATAAAAGGGCCAAGAGGTGAAAGGCCACGCATCGTGTGGTGGTGGATCATCAAAGTGTGAGCAGCGTGAATGTAGTGCTTGGTCCTTCCAGCAAGAACAATGCACTACAAATCTATTCTTTGTTAAATATCCCGTGCATATATCTTGAGAAGCAAGGCCCGAAGGGTGCATGTTTGGTTCTTCCATGGCATTTTCCAAAATATCGCAACGCTTGTTGCCCAATCGTTCATCTTGATTTTAGTCCAAACCCGTTTGTCGGCCTCGCTACAAGTAATTCTCAACTTCAACCTAACGCTCACAAAATGTGTTGATGAGAGGAGGGTGCAAAAAAAACAAAAAAAAGAGGATGGAGTATGGCTCCAGCGGTTGAGCAACAGTATTGCCAACCGCGAGGTTGGGACTCAAACCTTTACGCCTTTACCAACTACTCTCCTCCCTTACCGCTCTACAGCTCCAATGGACAAAAAAAAATTTTGTTGACTGAGAACAAAGTGCAACAGTATAAAGGTAGGATAATGGACAAACAGAGAGCAAAGTTGATCCGATAAATGAATTTGGAGGTAGCAAACAATGGAATATGTCACTCTCAGGCCTATAGAGATATATAATTGGCTTTGATGTCCACCAGGTTCATTCATCCAAATTACTAAACCGGACAAGGATTCGTCCAATTGAGCGCTGAAGCATAATGGTGAAAACAAAACGCCTCTAAAGAAAGTTCGCAACCCGCATTTTTCTTCACTCGATTCAACTCAACCTCAACAGGCACCAACGGAAGCATGCATTTTTCTTGTGTCATACAATATCGTTCGGTATTGACTTTTCTAATTGTCCAGTCCACTAGTGAGCTTGGAAGCCTTGTTGAACCTCCTTTACCATGCCTTCCGACCTTATTCGGATCACATAGAACAAAAAAAAATCTGTTGGGAACATTCAAGTGGCTAAAACTTAGGTTTCTATTCTAAAAGTTGAGTTATAATCCTAAAAAGAGAGGCTGTAGAATTTATGCAAATGGGAGAACTACTTTCTGGGGTGTTGGCATCCCGACTTGTATAGGAACTTAATGTCATTGGTAAATATATATTACAGACACCTGCGAACACCGATAAATTCACAATGTCTGCTTCATAAAGTTGAAAAGCCATAGCGAAGAGAGTCCATACTGATGCCATTTAAGGGATGCTGAGAGAACGCCGCGCCTAGAAGATACATGCTTATCATAAATGAGCAATTGGCAAGTATCGATGGAAACAAAGAAAGTCGATATCCTAAGAGGAAGCCGTGACCAGAAGAGAACATGCTTATCATAAATTAGCTCAAATGAAATTTGCAAATATCAATGGAAACAAACGGAGATGATATCACAGTTGAGTCCCACTATGGCATTGAACCAATCTCAAAGGTCTATGCTTCTGGAAACTTCACTGAGCAATTTTAGGATTTTTACATCTGCTTCTACAAAATATCAAACTTCGGGAACTCAAATAGCACTTTGTAAGCAATACCAAAGAAAGAAGCCATTCCTCAGTTTAAAATTACAGAGTTTGCTGAAGATTTGGGAGGAACTACCTTATCAAATATTTTTCTGTCGTCGGAAATGTCTAAGAATAAAGCTGTCTGCATATAGTGGATAGTTCTTCCTGATCAGGCCCTTTATGCATTTCCAATAAGAAAAATCAACCCGTTTTCCATCTTTTCTAACTATGAACAAACATCTTGATGTTTCAAAATCAGGGTGATATCCAACCTGTCAACACAAAATGGAAAATTGCATCATTACGAGTCAAGTGACTTGTTGAAGAATAAAAGGTTACAAATAGCTTAAAGGGTGTTTTTCCTTCCAGTGAAGTTGATGAAGATTCACGCTTGAGCACAGAACCAATGAAGTTTTAAAGCTCGTCCTCATCCCCACAGCTTTTTTGAATGAATTTTGACTACTTAAACCGTTGTTTTATGTATTGGTTCAAAAATACTAACATGTGACCCTTGGTTTATTGTTTGGTTAGTTGACTCTCACCTGTTTACTTGTTAGTGGCAGTGAACTGGAAAATCAAAGTCCACATCTTAAGTTGAGAAAAGATGCTGGGAAGCAGGGGAAGTTCTTTGTAACAGCTGCTATGCACATAAACTAGTTGAATGAATCAAATCTATGGGTGAGATGTTCCAAAAAATGTCACCTCACTCTCTTCTCATTTTACTTTTCAATTCCTCTTCTTTGCGTGTTGCATTTGCTGGAGTTTTATCTTAGCATTGCACTCACCCAATCTATTTGCTGTCAACACTTTCCAGTTGTGCACTCATGCACGCTTCTCATTTCCAACAAGAATAAATGCAACATTGCAACAGCCAGATTATCCTAGAAATGCTGTGTTCCTAGAGGAAGTGGATCAAAACCAATGAATGGTTTTCAGCGCCACTGATTAAGGTTCCATCACCCCAGTGACATTCTTCCACTGCACAAGCGACTTTGCCTTAATTATTTAAAAGAAAAAGGATCACCTCCAGGTTGCCAAAAGAAATAGCAGATTATGTATTTCAGTGTACAATTCATGTTACAAGGACAGATTGTTGTTGTTGAGCTATGGGTAGGACACCAAAACATTGAACCATGAGTGAAGAAAGGCAGGACCCAAAAGCATACTGGCTAGTGACCATGAGGCCCTGATTCTTGACGCAGTGCCCCGAAGGGGGGGGGGGGGGGTTGTGGGACACCCAAAGCCTCAGCCCTTCCATCCCTTGGCTTGATAAAGAGGGAAGGCAGAGCTTTGGTTTTTTCTTTTTGTCAGCGAGTTGAACTTAAAAGATGTATGCACAGCTTTCCAGGTTATGAGCATGGTGAATCATTTTCATGTATCCATTTTTTGTGAAATTTTGTGTTTTTTCCATTAGTTTTGAAATACATAGAGCAAGACCACCCACCCCAAGATGCGCACGGTTAAAAAATTTTGTTCAATGGCTCTTTTGGAGAACCAAATTAACAGCTGATCAGTAGTTCATAACGTTGCATATTGTTGTTGATGTTCCAAGATTCTATCCACCAATATGGATCATAAACCCCTACCTCGTGTACATTAACTATTCTATTCTCTCAATTGCAAATTTAGCATGGGAGAAACTTCTCTAACTATCCAATGGAAATTTTTCGCACTTTCAATCACAGAACACGATCTTAGGTTCACAAAGCAGAGTCAAAGAGAGTCATACTGTAATATAGTCAATTCCACATCCGATTTTCTTTTCGCAGTCAGGATGATAAGCAAGCAACCTGTCTACAATAGTTCTTTCATGGTCTGGACTTAACCTATCGCCATTCTCGTACCTGTAACAAAACAAAGGCCACAGACAAGCACAGAAACTGACACATCTGATCTTTTTTCTTTGTTTTCTCTGAATAAAATCGAATCGTGAGAAAAAAAATAAAAAAAAGAAAAAACGTACGTACTTGCCGGAATGAAGAATCATTCGGACAAATCCAACAAGCGGAACCGTATCCTGCAAAATCCTGTCCTCCCAGTCGACCCACTCACCTTCTGCCTTCTCCTCGTAACCTCCTTTCTCTCCGCTCTCCTCCTCCTCTTCAGAACTTCCACCCAAGTCCTTCGCCGCCGGGACAATCGGCTTCCTCAGCAAGTCCGACCCCTCGGACTCGGTCTTCACCGCGCGTGCTATTACGCGCGGCAGTTTGGGAGATAGTTGAAAAGATAAGAGTATAGGACAGGAAAAGACGGAGATAGGCTTCGAGTGGCCGCGCAGCGATGGCGGCGGCTGCGGTGGTTGATTAGAGAAGGAAGCCATGGCGGTAGTAGTGCTGTAATTTTTACTGGTTGTTTGATTGTTAGCTGTCGCTTCTCATTTGATCATTGCAAATTGCCACCGTCGTTGTTCAAGTGGAAATGAAGTGCTGCTGCTGTGCTGTGCTGTGAGCGGAAGAAAATCTCCAGGAGATAGAAAAGTGCTATCTCACATCAAGACCGACACGGTCCGATTTCTGAGGCTTCTCAGCCTTTTGTTTCGCTATGGGTTTATGAATCTGGGTCTGGTAAGTCACTTATTGGGCCAAACTTTTGAGTGTAGCGTTGAAATCCAGAAGGTAGGCTTGGATCCATCTGTTCCCAGAAAAGGATCCTGGTCCTGCTCACTTGAGTTTGGCAACCTGCCAGTCCAAATTCATAATACCATTATTTGTTATGGTATAGCGATTGAGACGGTGCTCGTATTATACAGATCATGAGTTCGAATCTTTATAATACATTTGGTAGTACTAAATGTACTCTGTGCAGTGCATTGAGAAGGTAGGATACTATCTCTACCTTTTCAATTTTTTGTCACCCAAACTGTATTATTTCTTCTAGTTCTTGCAATTTTTTTTTTTTTTGATCGAGATTAAAGCAACTAAGACGACGATTGTTTACCATCTCTCCGGGTAGAGATGAATGCGGAAAAATCAATCCCATTGGACATAATTGTTTAAATATGATCACACACATATAAGACTATCTCATTTTATTTTCATTATTTTTTTAAGGCCATTAGGATATGAATTATACAAATTTTACAACTCTTTATTTTTATAAATCTTATATCATTTTTTTTTCAAGATGAAAATTTAAAATTACTAAAATAAAAATCTAAATTCTAATTATTATGGTGTCACTGAAAGACTCATTTTATCTTTAGTCTACTTGCATAAGTTTTTCTTGTGGCTGGATAATCAAAATCTGAAGATTGTTTCAGTTTACCAACCTTTCATGCCTTGCCTTGATGGCAATGTATTCACGACGCTTTTTTAAGGTCATGGGTTTGAGGAATGGTAGCAACAATGAAGATTGTTTCAGTTTAATTAGCAGACTGAAATAATAACATTAAAGAATTCCCTTTGTCAGGGGATTTACAGAACGTATTACATATATTTCAATTTCTAGCGGTTTTCTAACGTTTAATTATTGTGATCATATTTGATAAAATGAAAATGTTGGACAATAATCCCAATTTTATTAGCAAGACCCAAACTACCTAACGATTGATTTAAAGTTTAAACCTGTTAAATTGTTTTTTTTTTCCCTAATAGATTGTGGGCTTAAAATTATCCAAATCAGTCTTAACAATTTGATTAAAAACTTAACAAAACACTACTTAGATGGTTAAAGTGGTTAATGACTTTGTCCTAAAAGATTATGAGTTTGAAGTTGTGTCAAATTTAGTGACGCTGTTAAATTTATTTATTTTTATGTCTTGATACGTTTATAATTTATTTTGATGAGATTATCGAACGTAATTATTATTTTTTATTTAAAAAAAGGAAAAAAAAGAAAAAAAAAATACTCAACCAAGCAATGCAGCCCTGGAAGAAATCATTGATTTAAGGACAGTTGTCAGCAGGTGGAATATAATGTATGAGGGACGGTTGTTAATGAATCACATCAAAACTTGGCCAAGCAAATTATCTTACTGAGAGTTTGTCGTTGTGCTACAAAGAATGAATCAAGGTCCAAGGAGCATGTATTTAAGTAAATGTTTGTCGGCAGTGGCCTATCTCTTATCCCTTTTGTTGACTCTTGGTTTTTTTTTTTTTTCCCCTCCTTATGTGTTAAAACAAACATTGCAAAAAAAGAAAAAATCCACTTTAGTGGATTTGGTGTTGACGGTAATCCAGGAGATCCAGGACTTCCGAGGAGATGCAAAACGTGTGGTGCCGTCCTTCATGGAGAGGGCCTTGGACCCAAATTCTTTGCAATAATTCCACATTTGATCTACATTGATCTCGTGACAAATAGCAATAATCAAAATCACATTCTAAATTATTAAGTAAGTATAACTTAATAATTATCAATTTTAAAATTTAAAAATAAAATTTAAAATTTATATTCAAATTCTCAGACTTCACTCGCTTGTAAAAATGACCTCTCTCGCAATTTAGTAAGACAAAAAATACTTTTGAATATCGGCAACGGTACAAAAGTGAGCCTATCGGTTGAGGACCACGCAAATTCCATGAGATCCACCGAACTGAAAAAAATCTTTGCATATCCAACCCAAACCCAACCCCAACCCCAACCCCAAAAGTTGCCAGTTCACTCACTGGCGTACAGTCTGTATTCTCAGTTGGTTTGGCAATTGGCATTCCTACGTATCTCCGCCGACACTCCGGACAGTCCCCAAAACGCTGGCTACCCCCCACCCTCTCCCTGTCAAAATTTTAAAAATGTGGGGCCAGTGACTATAAATGCTTCAAAGATTCCAGGCTGCGATGGCGTTGTTCACACTCCATTCTCCAGAGAAAGTGGTTGTTGAAGAAGAAAGAAAGAAAGAAAGAAAGTAAGAAAGAAACACCATCCAAAGTCCAAACTATCGTAATAAACCCGCAAATAACCATCATAATAATAATAATAATAATAATAACTTGGACGACCAAAAATAACAATAATAATAATAATAATAACAACTCAGCAAAAATATTCAAATCAAAATAACAGACGCAATGAATCGCAAGCAAACAGTAACAGACGAACAAATCATAGACAGATGACAAAAGTCGGCCTATTTTTTATTTTTTATTTTTTAATTTTTGAGAATTCTATGGATTTTACAGATGTTGCCAGTTCATTTTGCTTGTAATACCCCTTTGTTTTGTTTGTTTTTAAAATTTTTTCTCTTTCTTTGGGGTCGTTTTCAGAGAGACTGCCGAAGCCACGTCTCTCCTAGATCTCTCCTCGAAACCTACGATGATTATCATAACGGCAGCGGCAGCAGCAGCAGCACCTCCGTAGACCCGATCCTGCCAAGAAAAAAAAACAAAGAAAAAAAGGCTCTGATCGATTGCGTGAACTGCTTTGACTTGAGTTTGATCTTCCTCTTCTTCTTCTTCTTTCCGCGGAAATGGACGGCGCTGATGGTACGGTCCGGCTGGGGGCTTTGAACTTGAAGCCGGATCGGACCGGCTTTGATGCCGGTCCCGACGCGTCGGTCTCCTCGCCCGTCACCAGGCAGAAGGCCGCCGCCGCCAAACAGTTCATCGAGAATCATTACAAGAATCACTTGCAAGGATTGCAGGATCGGCTAGAGAGGTGACCAAGAAGAAATTAAAATTAATCATTTATTGTTCTTTCTTTCGTTCTTTTTTTTTGTTTTTTTTTGTTTTTTTGGTGTGTGGAATTGGAATTTGCGACTTGAATTCTGGTGCCCTCTATTGCCGTTTCAATTCGAAGTCAACGTTAGGTCAACGCTTAACTCTTTCGATCTGCAGCCATGTCTGGTTCATTGATTGATCAGTAATATTAATGCCAATCGGTTCACTGCTTTTGCCTGATTTATTGATTGATTATCCCTAAGATTGGCAGTTTTGAATATAGGCAGAGCCAGGGAATGAATTAACAGTGTGGCTGCAATAATGAATGGATTAGTATTTTCTCTTTTTTTTTTCCTGAATAAGCATTATTATGTTATTTAATTTCTCTGTTTTAGACGGCGGATGCTTCAAAGGAGAGCACAAGAGGCTCGTATACCGAATGAGGAGCAAGAGCAGATGCTGAGAAATTTGGAGCGCAAAGAAACCGAGTATATGAGGCTGCAAAGGCGTAAAGTTGGAATTGATGACTTTGAACAGTTAACTGTGATTGGCAAAGGTGCATTTGGTGAGGTAAATTGAATAACTTCCTGAACTCTTTGAACATTTCTAGGTAGTCGATACGGAGAATTTCTTGACTATGGAAAGCTATTAATACTATAGAATAAGAGTCGGAGGCAGTTTAACATAAATGAGGACATATTGTTGCCATGTGTAGCCAGTTTGCGCGTTTTTGGCTCTAAATGTTGCAGGTTTTATTTGCATGTCGTTTTTATTCTTTAAGTGCTGTAGTTAGGCATGAAACGAACTTATATATTGGTTGTACATTGCTTATCAAATGATATCGATCAAGGAATTCAGGTCAGGTTATGCCGGGCTAAAGGTACTGGAGAGATTTTTGCCATGAAGAAACTGAAGAAGTCCGAGATGCTTAGTCGTGGGCAGGTGAGATCTCAGTACTCCAGGTCCATTCATATCTAATCCCTTTTTGGTGCATGCATTGATGAATCCTTGTATCATAGTCTCTATCCATGCAAGCATCCATTTTCTGACTGAATGCATCGACTGATCTGTCGCATAGTGAGAATTATTTTTCCACTTATTTTATGATAAGCAGTCTTATGCTGATGGTGCGACCCAACTGTTTTAAATGTTACATTTTTTCTCCCTTTGATATATGCTTAACATATACCTTGAAACCTGGCTCAGGGTAAATCAATTTCAAACCTTAATTAGTGTTTTATATGCTCCTTCTGGCTTTAAAGGCATTTGGCAAGACCAGTTAATCTCAACGTGATTAGTTGAAAGAGCAAAACACGTCCAATTCTATGGTCAACATCTTTTTTGGCTTTTCCTTGCGCATTCCACCCGACTATCTTCATGGTCTGGGAAAAACAAATGCATGGAGTTGTACATACTTGAAAAGGATGTTTAACTTCTTTGGATTCTAAATTTGGATTCTGAAATGGCATTTCATGCATTCTTTGCACATCAAATCATTGTTGTTAACTTTTCCTTTTGTTTTTTCTTCTTGCCCCTGTCTTGTTGTCAGGTTGAGCACGTCCGATCTGAGAGGAACTTACTTGCCGAGGTTGATAGTCGGTGCATTGTACAGCTTCACTATTCTTTCCAAGATTCTGATTTCTTGTACCTTATCATGGAGTATCTACCTGGTGGAGACATAATGACGTTACTTATGAGAGAAGATATTCTTTCTGAAGATGTTGCACGCTTTTACATTGCGGAGAGCATTCTGGCAATAGATTCCATTCACCAACATAGTTATATCCATAGGTATGACAATTATGTTTTAGGCTACAACTGAAAATTTACACATTAATGTTTTGCGTTTGTCAACATATGTTTGTGTTTTTCTGTGCATGAGCTTGCATGTTACCATTCAATAAGTGGCTGACAGAATTTTAAGAAATCGAGTGGATTCCTGTGCATGTCATAATCGGAATGAAAATATTTTGTTCCAGCTTCTTCAAACTTCTGAATTGGCAAGGTTTTCCGGGGGGTCAATTTGCAACTCTGTTTTGTATTCAGTCAACCTGCTTCCCTATTTATAATGAGTAAAACACGAGATTCCATATGTAAGGCTTAGAATTACAAGTTGGTATCCTACCCAGAATTTTGAGGAGGGTAGTCTCAGGAAGCCAGAGTCTCATATTGTGCTACAGCCCAGACCCCTTGATTGTCAGATAGCAGAAAGTTAAAATGATGAATTCGACATTGGTCACTTATGGCAACACAAAAAGTATCTTCACTATTTCCATTTCCTTACTCAATACTTGTTCTCTTGCAGGGATATTAAACCAGATAACCTTATTCTGGACAAAAATGGCCATTTGAAGCTTTCAGATTTTGGCTTGTGCAAGCCACTGGATGACAAGTATTCATCAATATTACTGGAAAATGAAGATATCTCTACACAGGAGGCCACAGATGAATCTGAGGGACAATCTGGCGGTGACAGAGCCCCTTGGTCAATGCCAAAAGAACAATTGCAGCAATGGAAACGTAATCGCCGTGCACTGGTATTATCTCGACTGAAATTTTTTGAAGCCAAATTTGACGTATTCCAGTTAAATGAAGCTATGATTGATCTGTAGAAAAATACTGTTTGACATGTTTAGAGTTGCAGCTTGTCTTTTTTCAAGAGCAGGATTTTTTACTTGTTTAAGCTTCTCGGTTAACATTCATGTTTGTCAGGCATATTCCACCGTTGGAACTCTTGATTATATGGCGCCTGAAGTGTTGCTAAAGAAGGGATATGGAATGGAGTGTGATTGGTGGTCGCTGGGGGCAATCATGTATGAGATGCTCATAGGCTATCCTCCCTTCTGTTCTGATGACCCTAGGATCACATGCCGAAAGGTAGTTATGGTTTTTGATTCCCACGTATTTGCTTAGCCTTCTTGCTATGTACTGAATAGACACTGAATCTGTCTTTTGTCAGATAATCAATTGGAGAACATGTCTCAAGTTCCCTGAGGAACCGAAGATATCAGATGAGGCCAAAGATCTAATCTGCCACTTACTCTGTGATGTTGAAACAAGGCTTGGGACAAAAGGAATTCAAGACTTGAAGGTAATTGCTTTGCCAAGAATAATAGCATCCTTCAGCTTTATCAATTGAAAGCTTGGAAATTTCCAGTTGTGCTTTTTTCATAGCTCTCAGGTAATGGAAGCACTACTCATTAGTGGAAAGGGTAATGTAACACTCTGAAATGGACCTGCATTTGGAAACAAACTTTCTCATTTTGGAAAACATTAATGCCGACTACTGCAATATCTTATGATTATTATTGTAGTTTGAGCTGGTTAATATTATGCATTAAGTTCCCCATTGTTCCAGGCACATCCATGGTTCAAATCCATTCAATGGGATACGCTATATGAGATGGAAGCTGCATATAAGCCTACAGTCAATGGAGACACAGACACTCAGAATTTTGAAAAGTTTCCTGATGTAAGTACATTGAACATGGAAAAAAAATGTAGTTGTAGTTGTCATGTGGTATAAAACCATATTGACTAGAATACACAATGACCCTGTAACTTTGAAAATGATTCACCCAGTAAGAAGTAATATTTCCAACTTTGTGTTCACACCAGAGTTCCTATAGCATAGCTAATTCCTTTCACAATTTTCCCTTCCTCGCTCCCTTTCTCTCTCTCCCTCTCTCTCGGTTCGTTAACCATTTTCTTTAATCAGTTCCTTGGAGCTAGATTTGAGAGTATTTTGTGTGCATGCGTGTTTGATGCATGGCAAGCAAACTATAGATTTGCTGTTGCAGACAGTGGATGATATTTTGAATTCTGGAAACATATTTTAAAAGGTTCTGGTCAGAATTCTCCACAATTGGATACATTTGCTGACAACTTCTTTTGAAGTTCGTAGAATGTATCAAGCGTGTCTCTTTTGCTTCTCATAGAAAAGTCTTAATCTATTTTTCAAGTTTCTCTTTCCCTTTTGAAAGGAAAATTTTTAAAAGAATTATGCTAAGATTTTGCTTTCTGGCAGTTGGAAGACGCACCATCCACAACACCAGCTGTTGGACCTTGGAGGAAGGTATTGAAATAGTGTAATTGTTTTACATGACACATGCAGAAAAAATTGTGCAGAAATAGTTATGTCTGAGCCATCAACCACCTGGTGCAAGGCATCTACTGTCTTGGAACGATTATATCCATTATATTAGGATGCATTCCATCAACATCGTATATAAACAGCAATTTCATTTCGTATGACTCCTGGACTTGAATTTTCCTATATTTTCTCTTTGATTATACTGTTGCTTCTTTGTGCAAGATTATAATATTGCTTCATGCCTTTTAACCTCATAATTATTTGTATGTTGGGATGCTCTCTCTATTCCTTTTCTTCCAATCATAATTCTTTTGTTTCAACATTGAGATTTGCATTTAAGAGGAAAGCAGATTAAAATTGTTCTGTGGTTTTATAATTTCCCTCATTGAATCTATGCATTGGTTTAGTGACAATTAGTGTATAATGAGTGTTGTTTTGATCAAATTTGTGCAGCATACCAGTTTTCTGCTTGCGGGGTTACCAATGTTTCTGATATTTATGTCTTGCTTGTTTTGTGGCACAGATGTTAACATCAAAAGATACCAATTTCATTGGATTCACTTTTAAGAAATCAGATGTCCATAAATCATTGGATAGTTCAGGTATGCTGATTTGGATTTTTTACTTGAAACATTTAATCTTCTTCATAATAGGAAAGTACGAGAGGAACAAAGAAAGGTCATTGGTTTATTTTATGGCATACTCAAAATCAATCATTTTTCATGCATGTGAAAGTAACGTAGCTAGGATTCGGAGAAATGAATAACAAAAATACATGAGAACTTGATCTCTTGTAGAACCTGGGAGCCATGGACAGAAACTTAGAATTGCCGGGCATCTCTGTAAATACCAGGGAAATTAGAGTGAAGGCCATCCATGTTTTCGATTTGCTCTGTATATGATTCATTTTGGTTAATCTCGAAACTCTTTAAAATTTTCTGATTAGAGTGTCTGTGAATGCCCATAAACTGGAGAACCAGTTCTATGTCATTGTGCTATACTCGTGCAAGATTTGAGTGCATAGAAGATTTCTTATAGTTTACATAAGCATTTGCTGTTTTCCAAAATATGTGGCATTTTATGGACTCTGCGCTTCTCCTGTTAGATCCTGGCAATGCTACTACATATATGATGATTGGCGTATAGTTGCTGCAATGCAATATAATTATGGAGCTGGTGTCAAAGATTTTTTATGTTGATTTTTGCAGATACAGACATGAAATCAAGCAGATATTCGAAGGCTCCATCTTTAGTTTCCTTGTTAGGTACAATTATTTCTTTTGATTAAATCTTCATATTCGATAAGGTTTTAATTTTTCTATGCACAATTTGAATGAACTTTTTCTTGTGAACAAGGTGACCATTTTAAGCTATCCTTAATTTGATGCATCCAGAAGCCGATGCCATCGGACTTAATCTTCTATGGTTTCTTTCTGGCAATGCAGGTCGGATTGACCTGCAAGAAACTCCGGAATTGGAAGGTGAGCAGGCGTTGGAACCTTGAGCTGCAGCAATCCTACACTTTTGCATTGCAGTACGTACTCAGCGTCCGTTCACGAGTGTATATACAAGATTGAATTGGCGAGAAGTGCTGTATGAAGACAGAATAAGGACATCAGCTTCAGAGTTGATCTAATCTTCGGCCCAATTCACTTTTTTCACTGTGCGACAATTGTGTTTGCAAACATCGAAGTTCAGTAAAATAGTAGATTCTACAATTTTCGTTTTTCCGTCTATAGCAGAAACACCCATTTTGAGAAACTCACTTTTGTTTTACATTTGCCTTTGTCTTGCATCGAAGCTGTGCATTCTTTTCCCATGTATGCTTAATAATGAAGGGGGTTTTGTCATCCCATTTTTGTATGTCCAACTGTTGGTACTTTTCTGCTATTTTCATCGATTCCATACAAGCTTTTAAACGTTGATTAATGTGTCTTATCTCTATATGGTTGATGCTACGCGCAGCGTCTTGGAGGACAAATTTTTTTTTTTATTTTTATTTTTTTAACAGGACTCGAACTTGAGACTTGTACTCTTCTAGACTACTGGAAGACATGACACACTTTTAAACCGCAATTGTCAATTGAAACCATTGGCTGCACTCAATGGAAGGCTGTTGCCAGAAAATATGCCTCTCTGTTCTGTGGGCGCATTGGGTTTGACCATGTGCCAGTTGCAGCCGACATTAACCAGCCTTGCTATGACAGGAACTCGTGAAAATAACCCATCCGCCATTGAGGGCCACTCTCAATTTCTAATTATATTTTGATTGTCCCTCGAATTTCCTCGTACTAATATTTGACTGGTTTCTTGTGGCGGCCATAAACCTTATATTTCACTAGCCTACACTTACATGCATTAATGACACTAATAACACTAATAGTGTATTTAGATCGATAGAAAGTAAAAAAAAAAAAAGAAAATAGTACAATAATTATAATATTATAATTAATAAAAAGTTGTGAAAAAAATTAAAAAATTATAAGAAAAAAAATAAATAATAATTTATGAGAAGAAAAGTAAAAATTAATTATTTGCATTAATAAAAAATAAATAAAAAAATTTGTGAAAAAATAATACAATAAAAATGATATTTGTTGAATTTTCCTTTCATTCTCTTTTCTTTTTATTTTTCATCATGGCCAAACAAGCTATAAAAAATTCAGTGTACTTGAAACCTCGGCCGTGATCTTCCAATGTAATACATTCATGCGTGTGTACAAAAGAAATTTTTTTTTTGCTTCACAAGGATGACTTTGAAATATTAAGAAAGTGATACGATCAAGTACATTGTTAAATTTAAAAAAAAACAAATAATTAAATTAGTAAACATTTATTATATAAAACTGTACTGTTATTTAAATGTATTTTTATGGTCTTATTCTATACAAAAATAATGACATATTACTTTACAATTTATTAAGTTTAACAAATGATAAATAGGAGTGTAAATGAATTTAGTTGAGTTGAATTTTGACTTGTTCAAGGTTGATTCGTTCAGTTAAAGAGTCGAGTCATGTCAAACCTGTCTTTTGTCAAGTCAAGTTTCGAGATTTTCATGAATATATCATTTAATATTATAGTATTAATAAATAACTATAATTATAAAAATTATTTTTATAATTAGAATTAAATTATAAAAATTGTTCCCTTTAATAAAATTAACTAATTAAAAAATAAAAATTTATTTTTAAAATATCAATATAAATATAACGGAGCATTTCAACAAGCAAATTGTCCATATTTATGAGATTTATGAATAGTTAAATGTGCAAAATTTTATAATTATTCTCATAACATAGTTATTTCATAACTTAAATAATAAGCTTCCCAAATATATTTTAATGGCATAATAAATAAAAATTTCAATAAATTTTAGATACATCAAAAATAATTTTTAAACAAATTATTTATAAGTTTTATCGAGTCAAATATATTCTTAATCAAACTTAATTTATTTACTAGATGAGTTTTAATATCAGATTTTAAACAAATTTTTATTTAGTCGAATTACTAAATTTTCAATAAATGTATTAAAATATCAGTTTTGTTTACGCTCTTACTGATAAATATCTTTTTTCCCTCGTTTCAGAGGAGAATCTTACATGAGCTTGTTGCGACGTATTGACTATTGCGCTAAATCCGTGGATCTTTCGTAAAAGCTACCTTTCAGAATCTAGTGTTTGGGATAAGTCATTTTTAATCCTAAAGCTTTAGGTTGTTTTATATTTAAATTTTAAATTTTTTTAATATTTTATTTAATTTATAAATTTTTTAATTTTTTACCAAATCAATCACTCTATTTATTAAAAGTGATTAATCTATTAAAAAATAATTTTAATTTTACAAAAAATTATTTAAAAAAAGATTAAATATATGTATTAAATATTTTTTTTATAAAAAATATGCATATTACCTATTTAATTTGTATATTTGTTGATTAAAAAAATATTTAATATACATATTTTATTGATGAAAAAAATATTTAATTCATATATTTAACTTTTTTTAAATAAATTTTATTAAGTTAAACTCATTTATTAATGGATTGACTATTTTTTGTAATTTAAAGGACTGATGTAATAAGAAATTAAAAAAAGTTTAGAATTCAAATAAAATATAAAAAAAATTTAAAATTTAAATATAAAAAAATTTAAAAATTTAAGATAAAAAAAAAGCTTATTGCCTAATGTTTGTTTGTTAAAGTCCCGGGGTGGGGGGGGGGGAGGGAGAATAAAGGAGTGCGAAAAAGAAGACGAATAACGGGCATTAAAGAATTACATTTCCATTGTTTATTTCAAAAGTGACGTAATTGTTGGAAAAAATATGTTTTACTTTTTATGCATCTCCTATATTATAAAATGATTTTCATAGTTTTAGATAGAGTGATTTTGAGGATTAGAAGTTTTGAGTCTAAATTTTAATTAAAATTAATTGGTAAAAAGTTGAATATAGTTTTGATAGACACTCTATTGTTGTCAAAAGAAAAACATAAATATTTAAAGAAATTATATCATGTGGGCTAAGCTATAATGTTTAAATTTATAAACAATTTTATTAACCTATATCTATACACAAGATTTGATTTTATTCATAAAAAAATAAGGGACAAACTAGAAACACACGACAACACGTACCAAAACAAAGGAAACGAAAAATAACTTTAAAAAAATAAAAATATTAAATGTACTATGTATTGAATTTTTTTGTCTATGAATTAAATTTAATTCTCTTTAAATTGACTTTAAAAAATCTAATTTTCTTTCACATGTGTATCTTCCGAGCTCCTAACCTCGTAATCATCTAGTCGTGCACTTACTAATAACTGCAGTTTGAAAGTATTGGAGATGATTTTAAGATTAGGATATGAATATTTTTTTTTTGATCATAAATTTTTATGTTTTTTTATATTTGAGTTTTAAATTTTTTTGACAGTTTATTTGACTTATAAATCTTTTAATTTTTATTATATCAGTTATTTAAATTACAAAAAATAGTCAATTTATTAATAAATAAATTTAATTTAATAAAAATTATTTTAAAAAAATTAAATATATGAATTAAATATTTTTTTTCATCAACAAAATATGTACATTAAATATTTTTTTAATCAACAAATTTACAAATTGAATAACTAACATGCATATTTTTGATAGAAAAGAATTTAATTTATATATTTAATCTTTTTTTTAAATAATCTTTTGTAAAGTTAAAATTATTTTTTAATAGATTGATCACTTTTGATAAATAGAGAGACTGATTTGGTAAAAAATTAAAAGGTTTAAAACTCAAATTAAATGTCAAAAAAGTTTAAAACTCAAATGTAACATAACTTAAAAGTTTAGGACAAAAAATATGCACATCTCTTTTAAGATTATTGTTGTAGTCTAAGTCAAACGTTATCAAATCAAAGATCTTGAGTACGAAAACTACTAAGTCGTTTAGTAAAACTAAACATAGTCTTTCTTTTTATAATGCTGAATTATATTATAACTATTTAGACAATTTAAAATTATCTTAAGAATAAAAGTAATACTCGCTGACAGAATTGTGAATATCAACTATGCCTTCTTATTTTTTTGACCAAAAAAAAGATTGAAAGTCTTGAGTCCAGTCAAGTGAAATCAAATAACACAAAAGAAGAATAAAAAAAAAATCTATTTTACGCTAAACAAAAAGGTTATTGTTACGGGGCCAGATGTTCGTGACTAAATTGCATCCATACGACATTAAGTTTGTATAACGAGACACATATTTTATATAATTATAATTAAAAAATATAAATAAAAAAATAATAATATTTTTTATATTATTTTTTATTATTATAATTATACAAAATATAACACTTATTATACAAAATATAAATCTAAATAATATTTAACCCACTAAATTATACGATGATAAAACTTTTTCCAATCCTAAAATATCTAAAAGGTGAAAAGCGCGGGAATTACGTTAAAAATCTAAAACAGAACAAAGGTGGCCGAAAAAGGGCAGTGAGCCGCCACGTAATCTTAAGGCACAAGTCAGGACAAGAGATATTTTCGCGACTGAAACAAAATATCTGGTTGTTCAGCCTTAGCTTCTATCTCTAATCAGCATCCGAAGATGACGTGGCAACAGATGGTCCCACGACACGTGTAAAGAAAAGCGGCGACAATAAAGCCTCTTTTGTCCTCCACATCCTATAATTTCGCTCCCTCTCTCGCCATTTTTGCATACATTAAATTTTCCTTCTGAAAAGCATAATAATATATTGAAATCAACACAAATGGATGATTGCAGGAGAAGAGGCAAACCCCGTACGACGACAAGCTCCCAAAAGTCCAGGTTAACTCGGGGTGACGACGAGTCAGACGAGTTCGCTAGACTGGTATTGATTTCTTGGCCTGCTACAATTTCTTTTTTTTTTTTTTTTGTTTTTGAAACAAATTTTGTTCATCTTTGTTGCAGATATAAAATTTGTTTCTTGCTTGCTTGTTTGTAAACTGGGAAGTAATTAAAAAAAAAAGCCAAACTGATATTTTTTAAAATTATTTATTTATATAATGATGTGTATTACTTTTTTTTTCCATTGTAGTTACTATATATGTTTTTTTTTTTTTTCTTCTTTATGTTCGATTGGTGTGATCTTCTAGTTGTCTAAGATCTTCACTTATTTGGTTAGATAGTAAACGGCTCGCCCCTCTTAAATGGTAGAATTAGACGTATGAATTGGGTTCCAGCTTTCCCTACACCCTTCTCATATATGTACTCTAATACCGTGTTTGGAGTAAGAGGAGAGGTGAAAAAAGAAAGGATAAGAAAAAGAAAGTGGGGACAAAATAAAATTATTTGTAGTAGTGAAGAAAGTTTAGAGCAAAGAAATATGTTAAAAGAAAAAATAAATATTAATTTGTGAGAAAAAATAGTGAAAAAAATAAATTACTTAGATAAAAGTAGGAAGTTGAGGGTAAAAAATTTAAAAATAAATAAATAAATAAATAATAATAATAATAATTTTTTTTTCTCTCCATTTTGTTTGGATAAGGATTTGTTTATTTTCATTGTAAAATATGGGAAAGATTTTTGTTAAAAAATAAAAATTTATTTATTTTTCTTTTATTATTTTCTTTTTTACTAATTTCTTATCAATCTAAAAATTTTACTTTTTCATAATTTTTTCTCACTCGTTCTTATTTTTTTTTAATTATTTTTTTTCACTTATTTTCATTTATTTAAACCACTTTTTATTCTCATAATTTTTTTACGCACTTTCTTACTAATCCAAACACACCATAACAAAGAAGGTCCTGCTGGGTTGCAAACGGTCTGGTAAGGCTTACTGGACTCGTGGGGTTTGTTTTCTTATGAGTTTATAGTAGATAGGCTGGTGCAGCGATCCAGCACAATCTTGTGAGTCTGTTGAGTCCTGCAGCTCCAGCATAGGCATTTCTTTGAGATTTTACTATTTCTCATTAAAACTAGTAAAAGATTTTGTGGTAAACTCCATTTAATTTTAATGTAATTATGTATGTACTTTTATCTGGGCATGCTTGGTTTTATTTCATGACATCCACCAAATCCTTGAAATTGAACCCCAGGGATGGCCTCTGACAATTGTATTGTATATGAATAACAGGATTCGCCGGTAACAGAGTCGAGGTCCACGGAATGGACCGATGAGAAGCACAGTCTCTACCTTAAATCCATGGAAGCGTCATTTGTTGATCAATTATATAATTCCATGGAACTTCTTGGTTGGAACTCAGAGAAGCAAGTGTTGGATCCAAAGTTGCCCCAATATGCCAAGTGTGACAGCCGCACTTCTTCTGGCCAGGTTGGAAAGATAAACCCTTTTGTTTGCTTTGTATGTTCATGCAATTTTTGGTGAATGCGCTGCTTTTGTATAGCTTCTTCCATCTCATTTTTTTTCTTGATACTTATTCCAGTTTAAGGTTCTTCGAAATGGTGGCTGGCAGAAGATTAATTTTCAAAGGCCTGAAACGCGAAGAAATGTGGGAAATGAATCCCTTGGCCTTTTGGCTAGTCCATGGATCCAGCACTTTATATGTGCGAGGAAACCCCAGGTGGTGCCTTCTTCCACCATTCAAGAAACTGCTGTGGCCCAAAGTCGAGCAATGAATCGAAACGCAATGAATCGAAACGGGCAGAAGGCAACATCTTCTGGATCATCAGCAACTACTTGTTCAAAGCATTCTTCTCATCGTTCTCAGGGTCATACAGATCATCACAATGTGGTTGATGACAATACAGGTGCGGTCTTTTAAGATTTTGGAATGTCCTTGAAGATCCTTTGTTTCCGCTCTGCTTTGCAGCTTTGCCAATGAATCTGTTTCCTAAATTGGAGATCATACTGGGTTATTTTGATTGATATCCCCAAACTTGATATGTAATGATATTTACTTCCTCATATTGTCACTTGCTTCTTAATTCCATGCTACACTGCGATTTAGAGTAAGTAGAAATGTGTAGTTTCAATGTGTCAATGTGGTAAACCTTATCTGCATTGTGAATTTGCCTATGTCCTGACTGGGAGCTCTCCCAGATGCTTCGAGTGCTCCTGTTAAAGGAAAATAATACAAAAATGTGTGGTCTTTACTGTTCTTGTTGGTGTAGAGATGTCAGATCAAAACTTCATGGATGAAGATGTCAAAGACGAGAAGGCAAGTGCCTCCAGCTCCAAGAGGATGAAAACTCTGGCGATTGATGTTTCAGGTAGTGATCAGGTAGCATCCGAATTCATTTAGTCCGTATCTGTTCACAGGACTTGTTTTCCACAAAAATATTACCATTGTAATGTTTGATTAATACATCACTGAAATGTTATTGCAGGTTGTCCCATGTGGGAAGCCTCCCATGACTGCAGCTACATAAACGATTTGCAACATTAAGCAGGATTTGGTGATTTAGCACGGCTGGATTGTGTGACCATTTCGCTACCTCATGAAGAGATTGAGGAATTTGATCAAATTTCAAAAGTTCGCAACGAGAGAAACCTGAGATACCCATTTGGTGCCTGCGAAGACGAGTAAGGTGGAAGAAAGCTCTGTAGCCATTGGCTACTGATCCTTTAATCCGCAGTGTATATTTTCAACCAAACATGAGATATTTTATATGCCTTAGATGGTCGGAACATGTACAGTAATAGAGGTTTGCAGATTAAGTTGTGATCAGTGAGTGCTTAAGTTCGACCCGCACGAGGAGTCATAATAGATTTCACGGTCGGGTGATTACAAACAATGTTTGAGTTGATTTCCACTTTCGAACAATCTGAGAATGTGATTGGTATTGTTGTGTTCTTTTTTTCTTTTTTAACATTGAATTGGACGCAAGCTCTGAAAAAGGACCAATTGTGATTATAGCCTCTTATTGTGAGCCACCCATCTTACAAGCTCAATGTTGTGCACCTAAACGTTGGCTTCAGGACCAAAATGGAAAATACGAATGATCTCCCCTTATTTTGGAGGTCCAGGAGCCCTATCGTAAAACTCACCACGATTGATTTCCATGAAGGGCATCCAGCATTCCTATGTTCAAAATGGCAAGCAAGTGTTAACATGCTATATGGCGGACCTTCAAAATGGACAAAAAAACTGGTTGGCATTTTCATAATGCTGTAATAAATGAGTTGGAAGGAAACATGGAAGTCTGTTCCAAGGTAGTTTTTTTATAAGAAGAAGCCTCCATAGGGGTAAGGTAGGATAAGGGGGCTTTAGTTGCAAATTCTGGAACACAATTTATTGGGTAGAAAAAGCACAGAATGATGAATTTCTTCATTCCCCAATTTTGATTTCTGCCCAATGAATATCTGTACCTTTTGTTTTTAGTCAAACTAAATTTTATCTAATATAGTGTACTGCTTTTAGAGATGTTTTCCCAATTGGTTAATTCATTTAGTGAGCGCTGTGTTATGATATATGGGACCAGAACTGTCGCAGATTTTGCTTGTATGAATAAAGCTGTTGAAGATCCAAAGAACAGCCCAGCACCAGCATGCCTCCGGGTGGTTTTTTGTTTTGCTTGCTGCCTGGCCCATTTCACTGACCTTTTATTCAAGCCTCTTGGTGGATTCCTTTCAGATTAGGCATTTTGTTTAACCTTTTACTGTCCCCATGTATGTCATCGAGCTTAATACTTCAGTTTCTTTATCTCAATTTGTGCTATTCGATTGTATGCTACCACACATTATATGCAGTGGTGGAGCCACTCACAAACCAGTGGGGGCACTTGCCCCGAATGGAATTTAAAAATTTTCAATTCATAGGTAAATTTTAAGATTGTTTTACCAAAAATTCCTTCTCCTCCCATTGAAAAATTACTTTTGTCTCTGCTGAAAAATAATTTTTATCCTCACTTAATTTAAAAACTGAAAATTAAAAAAAAAAAGTTTAGATATATGATTTACAAAACTTTGTAAACTGAAGTACACTCTAGTAATTGTGCTCTTGGCATAAACTTGTGGTTTAATGTTGTTAGTGTAAACATTAAATAAAAAAAAAAAAGTCAATAGTCGACTTATTTCTTTCGCATGTATGTTTTAACACGGAAAAGTCGACTTATTCTTTTCCCAAGCATGCTCTCACAAGAAAAAATCGACTTATTCCTTTCGCACGCATACTTTCACACGGAAAACTCGACTTATTCCTTTCACACATATCCTTTCACACGAGAGGGGAAACCCTATAAATAGGCCCCTACCCCTCAGTTCAAAACAGATTCAGCAAATCTGTAAATAGAAAAATTCAGAGAATTTGAGAGAAAAAAATTTTTTGAAAATCTCTCAAGAAAATTTCTCCTTTCTTACGTGCTTTTACTTTGCAGTATACTCTTCTAACTCCTTTTTGAGAGATATTTCAGGGATAAATTCCAAAAAAATTTGCTGTTTTCATTTCTAAAATTATTTTTAAATTTATAATCTCGGATCGTTCTAAATCTGAATTTATGAGAATATAAATCTAAAAATATCAAATTACTACAAATCCGGTTGGAATTAAGTCTCATACAGCTCTCAGCAAAATTCAGGCAACTCATGCGAAAACAAGTCCCTTCGAGCCTCGGTAAAATTAAGACAGATCGGCTTAGATCAAATCTCTGCGGTTCTTAAACGTAACCCAGACGTCTACCTCAGATTTAGTTTCAGTGTACTCAGTTTAAGATAAAGATGTGAAAATTATTTCTATCAAAATCAAGCTCGTGCAGCCATTGACGGAGTCAAAAAAAATAAGAAATACTAATCGAAGAATTTACGGATATCGACCATACGTAAATTTTCTTTTATTTTTAAATTTTTATTTGTAATTTATTTTTATATTTTCAAGTCTAACTGTTTTAAACTTGAAATTTACCCATTACAATTAGTTTCGAGAATTATTATTATTATTATTATTTTTCCGTTAGAATTAATAGGTAAGTGATAAAAAATTTAGGTGTGAGATAGAACTGCAATTTAAATCTTGTTCTCTTTTTTTTTTTTTGTTTAAAATCATTTAATATTTAATTTATTAAATTAATTTATTTAAACTAATTCAAATAAAATCTTAAAAAATTATAATAAATATTTAATATAACTATGTTCATAAAACTTAAATTTAAAATATCTAACTCAACGACAACAAACTTTTACTATTTATACCAGTAATTGTTTATTCATTCCCCTCCTTTCTGTTTCTATTGAGTGGAGGCCACTTTCTCAACAAGCCTCGGGATTTGTGTACTGGGTAAGGCTAGATGAAACTCAAAAAGGCCGGCGCCGAACTGCGAAACTCTTGCAAGCCCATGAATTGTGTCAGTTCAGTTAGGCCGAACAGGCATGGGTTCTAAAGTTACTTGCAATGCAGCTCAAAATTAAGTTCAGCAATCCACTGGCAATGATTCCGTAAGTATCCTCATGCGCACTGGGCGTGCTATTTTGTTCGAATGGCTGTCAATTTGTTGTCATTGGACAAAGATTCGCTGCTAAATTTGCGACAATTATCAACGAGTCATAGTTAGTGAGTGTTGGAATCGTATTTAAAATTAAAGATATTAAATTCAAGTCTTAATCTCAATCAATCAACCAAAAAAAAATTACAATAATTTTTCAAGTATTTTTAATCTAATTGAATTGGTGAGAGAGATATAAGTATGAATTCTCACCCTTAAATTTATTATATATCTCTCAAATAATTAATAAATTTACCTTAATTAATTGGTAAGAGAGATATAACTATGTATATCTCTCAAATGTTTAACTAATTTACCTTAATCATCACAAAAGGGGAAAAAAATAGAGACAAAGATTTGATGATTGATTGAAACTTGTGAAAAATCCTAGGTCAATTGATTCAGCATCCGATGGAAACATAATTGTCTTCTACCTTTGTGTGTGTGTGTGTGTGTGTGTGTGTTAAAAAGATGAAAATAAATAAATAAATAAAAATGTCGGGCTTGATAGAGGATGGCTTTGTAATGGATGACAGTCCATACCCACGTAGCCATGAAAATGACATGTCAAAGATTCACGAAGCACACAGTAATGTGCAAAAGGGTGGTAGCCAAATGTTTTCACAGGGTAGAAGAAGCAAAATTTAACACACCACCACTAGAAGTCCCAGGAATATATAAAAAGATGAAAAAACTTTAAAGCCAACCACAAATTCTAAAACACCACACTTCCCTCCCCACACACCCCCCGAAAAAAAAAAATCTAAAGAGTACGGATATTGCAATCAATTGCACTACGAAAAGATGATGATTTTTGGTGATCCTGAGCCCACCTTCAATCTATGGGAAAAAAAATATTTTTTTACTAAATTTTAAAATAATAATAAAATTATATAAACTGTTAAATAGTTAAATTTGTGAAAAAAAAATATATATTAAATATTATTGAATAAATCTGTATAACTTTAATCATGTAATTTTATCCATATTCATCGATTTTAAGTGATTGATGGAGATATTAGTGGAATTTGAAAGAGCTGTCACGGTCTTCAGTCTTCACCAACCTATTGATTCCGGCCATGGTGTCTGGCCATAAACCCAACAAACATTCAAAAAAAAAAAAAAAAGGAATTGTGGGATAGATTCCCCATCCCCATTTGCCTTAAGCCAATAATTCACACTTTCGGAGAATACTCACAGCTGGATCAAGTGAGGTGGCTGATTGAAAGTCGAAGTTGTAGGCCCTCTAAAGGATCTAAAGGATCATGCTCATTGGGCTAACGCCCGATTATTTGATACGGATGTTAACCAAAGATTCGACATCAACCACCAATTTTTCTTTCTTTTTTTTTTTTTTTTTTCCCCACATCTCTGCATTGTGATGAACAGCTATAAAAATTAAGAATATCTAGCACCCCCACCTTTCATTTCCACCGAGTCATTTTCTGCCTTATGTTAATGTTATAATTATGTTCAAAAAATCACAAGTAACCATGCAATAATACTCTCACCTTTCTTTTCTTTTATATCCTTTCCTTTTTCACTGATATATGCCTTCCATTTTTGGTCAATTATTTTGTGCTAGTCAGATAGGAATAAGGCACATCGTGCTCGGAGTTGGGTCAATTTGTCTCATGCACTTTTGCTTCGATAAATTTTGACTCCTTTTTTTTGATTAGCAAACTTTTTTGCATTATTATCTCTATGGGGGATATCTAAATAGTTTTAAGTTTAGATCTATTTACAAAATTTCAGATTTTAATCTTAAAAAAAGAGTATATAAATTTATAAAAATAAGAAAAATTATTCTTACTATATAACTCATAGTGTAATGAATTTTCCAATAAAAAAAATTCCTTAAATAACTTTGAAAATCAACGAGACAATGTATTAAAAAAATAATAATGATAAGACAACAACCATGGCAGGATAGGCAATGGGCCGGGCCACCAGTTTAAAGATGGGAAAAGTGGGCCACAACATGTAATTATCTTTACTAATCATTGCTTTGTTTTCCCTTTTTCTTTTTGAATTTTTTTCTGCTGATCATTGCTTTGTAATTTTTTTCTTCTTCTTTTTGAATTAGACAAAGATTTTCCGTATGGGACAAAACACAAGTACTTTTACATTGTGTTTAGATAGGATCTTAGGGGAGAGAAAAGTGAGAGTGAAAAAAATGAAGAAAAGAATAAATGAGAGTGAAAATTTTTTTTATCATCTTTTATATTTTAAAAAAAGTAATGTGAGGGGGTCAAAATAAAAATATCTTATTTGAAAAATAGTAGAAAGTGAGAATGATGAAAATAATATGTAGAAAAAAGAAGAAAAATTCTGTGAAATACATTAAATGTAAATCAGTGTTTTCAAAGTATATATTTGAGTATTTTTTTTTATAAAGTCTCAGTTAGGTCAAATTACGCTGATTTATGCCAACATAGATACCAGTTTAACCAATTTCTATCAAAAAATAAAATGAAAATTAAATATTTGAGACTAGTTTGAAAACTCAATAAATTTTAAGATTCAATAGTAAAAATTTCCAAAGGTTTCCATAAATTAGTCTAAACCTCAAAGGATAACCCTTACACAATCACACAATTAAGGTTTCACACACTTATCCTCAAAAAAAAAAAAAAAAAAGGTTTCACACACTCAAGAGTATTAAACAATTGGAACTGTAAAAATCCATTCATCCAAAAATTAAAGTTGTTGTTTAAGACTCATGAATGGATAACACATTATATTTTAACATGCCCCATCATGCACATGTTTATTGGACTAAAAATGTGAATAAAGTTCCTCTCAGTTATAAATGACCTGATATTAGGTTTAAAAACTATTCAACCAAAAAAATTTAATTTGTTGGACGAGACAAAAAGAATAGCTATTAATTTCTAATAAGGAGCCAAAGTTTTATAGTTAGAAAATATCCTCATTTTTCTGCTCGCACCATGATTTTTTTGCGGTAAATAACGCAAATATGGGTTTTAACTTTGGTTTTTTTAAACTTTCGAGCTTTTCCTCCCCATTTTTTCCTCTTTAGAGGAGGGGTGCTCTTAAGGGTCACTAAATCTATTAGAGGGGTCAAAAAAATTTTGCGAGAACAATTTTTGACTGTGTTGTACTCAATAATATATAGAAAAATAAGAAACTAATTAATAATTTAGTTTCCAATCTTAAAAATAAACTTAGAAATTAACCTAGTAAGGGGCGCATATGTACCCAAGTTGTTCATTAATCTGAAAGGTTTACTAACTATCACTATGACACTCTTTGGATGTTACAAGCTAGTGGTTTGGTTTTAAAGAAATAAGTCCTTCTCAACAGAGTAATATGATTTTGGTTTGGTTTTCTAGATTGATCTAGACAGCAAATCAACACTTACTCTTGCTTAGTTATGTATAAAAATGACGAACATTTTGATCTATTTATTTTTTAGCATGCATGCACCAATGTAAACGCTCAATAAGTAATGACGTGCCATTGATTGTTGTAATCTTTAGTAAGAAAATTGATCGTTCCAAGTTCAGTTCTCATCAAGTTATTTGATATAATTAAACTTACAACTCGCTAATTGATGATACTTACTATATTTTAAGTATACTCTTCAAAAAATTTAATATAAATAATCCACTGTACACATGTCAATACTCAAAATTATATAGTGTCATCTCTATTCTCTCATTTTTTACATAAAACAACGAAGCAAAGGCATCCTTTCTATGTTCATATTCGGAAAATGCCGTGAAAAGGGAACATGTTGATACTTTCAAGATCTTCATTCATTTGAATAAAAAGGAGATCCCGAAGTTCAAGTTTTTGCACATAATTAATGTACCAATCGTAAGTATGCCTGGAACGAGTTTTTTTTTTTTTTTTTGATAGGAACGCCTGGAATGATTTTGAAAGTCAGCCTAGCTAGAATGAAGCTATAGCTTGATTCCGTAGTATTTTTGCATGGCCCACTTTGATCCATGGCAATGTAAATCTGAGATTCAGATTATGTAATCTCTAGGCAATTATTCTTCTCATTGTCCCTAGCAGGGAATTAAGAACCGAAAAGGGCCAAAAGGAGCATTGTACGGATGAAAGTTTAGAAAATGTAAACAAGCATGTACAAAGATTTAATAATATTAAATAAATTATTTAATTTTTTATTTTTTAAATTTAATTATTTATTAATTTATATTAATTTTATTCTATTTAAAAAATCTCGTTTAATATTTTTTTATAAATACTTACATTTGGTCATCTAATGATAAAGTTGTGCAAACGAATCCAGTGAATTTAAAATATTTTAGATATATAAATTTACATAATGTCTTAATTTATACTTTTTAATTAATTTTTTAATATATAATTATAATTAAAAATTAATAGAGATTAAAAATCATAAATGTACATCTAATACTTATCTTATCATAATGCAGTGCGTATGTGACGCGTGGAATTGACAGCAATAAAATCTCATGTGTGAATGTCTTTGTCATTGACAGTGCCCCAGCAAAAGGATAAGGAAGAATAACATAAAGTGATATCAAGAGCATGGCGAAGATGATTGGGTGAAAACAATTAGAAGCTACTCGAATGAGTTTCAGTACTATAGTAGTTTTTCGTTTCTTTTTGTCAACATGACTGTGTTTTCTTTTTTTTTTTTTTTTTAACATTTGTTACGTAAACAAGAAAAAGAGAATGCAGGATAAATGAAAAATTTTATTTTATATAACCAATTAATTTATTTATTTAATAAAATACTTAAGTTTTGTAAAAAAATATATAAAAAATATTTTTAAATTTTATTACAATAATTTAATATTTCGTTACATAAATAAACAAATTAATTGTATAAACAAATTTTCTTATTTATTTTTCCTTCATTAAATCTATTCCCCCCCCCCCCCCCCCCCCTTCTTTTGATAAAATTTTCAACACCACTGTCTAAGTTTTTTGCACATTCAAGATTTGGGGGTGCAACAAGGACCATGGACCAATTTTAAGGATTAGTTTCGGGATGGGTGCAACGGCCGTGCTATTGTGCCACAACAATGTTGTTCATCTCAAGTTTTCCATTAGGCTCTGTCAAAAAAAAAAAAAAGTTTTTCATTAGGGCAACACGTCAGATTTGACAATGACGAAATAAACAAAGGAACCAAATAGATAAAGACATCTTCGTATATATATTTATATACATATAAATATAATAATAATTTTTTTACTATATTAATAAAAAAATTAATAAAAAATAAAAATTTAAATCTAAATAAGTATTATCATAAAATATAAAATGTTGATAATATATAAATTTTTTAAAATTTTTTTTATTAATACAATATAAAAAATAATTATTATATTTATATATGTACGATAGTATGTATATTTATCTTTATTTAATAAACAAATGTTTTGGAGAGGTACAAGCATGGAATTAAGAACTGGACCGGACTGGCTGGTTCAACTGAAAAAATTGGGAACCGGTCCTAGGTCTGGTCCGATTCAAGTTTAAAAATGGAATTCGGACCAAACCGAAAAAAAACCGGTCAAAATGGGTCAAAAATCGGAAAAGCCGGAAAAACTGGGACCAGTTGAACCGGTTCAATTTAAACCAAAAAATTTTAAATTATAATTTAACCCAAAACTTTATCTAAATTATAATTAAAACTCTAATTTTAACTAAAAATTCTAATTTAGTCCTCTATTGATTAAAATTTTCAATTTAATCTTTAAATTTAAAAATTAATATTTAATCACTATTTATAAATATTATTTTTTAAATTAATTTTTATAAATTATATTTTGTTAAATATACTAATTATAATATCTTTAATATATGTAAAATTGTAAATATTAATATAATTCTTAAAATACACTTTATTTTAAATATTTATTATCATTCTTATATAATATAACATTTTATATAATTATATAAATTATATAAAAATTTAATTTTTATATGTTTAATATTAAATACCGGTTTTACCGGTTTAACTGCGATTTTACCGTTCGAACCGGTTGAAATTTGAACCTCTCAACTTTTCAGTTCAATAATCAATTCGGCTCTGAAAACTTTGGGTACAAGACCCCGTTCCTTTTATTTCTCGGGACGTTCAGAGAAGGGCTCTTGAAATTTATAATGTTTGTAAGTCAGTCGGGGAACCTTTGTTTATTGCAAAACGAGATCAGACCTTGAGGTCAGAGTGATATCTTGGCAGCCCCCTTGGGATTTTATCAAAATTAATGTGGATGGTTATGTCATGGGACTATGGGAGCACCGGACCTTACGGAATTTGGAAGAGTAGCTAGAGACATCAATGGCCATTGGAGCATAATTAAGGACAATTTGTATTGCTCTATAAACAGTCTGCTATTTCTCAAGATTTAAGATTCTTTATTCTCCATCGTCCACTTCTTGATTTACTTAGAATTCTTGTTAAGGATTAAATTGGTATTTCTTACTATAAGAATATTATTACTTAATTTAGATTTTGCCCTCCTTATAAACTAAAAAAAAAAAAAAAATAAACAGCCTGGTAAAAGGGGTTTACAAAGGACATTATCGAGTCATATTCCTTTCTTGCGCTACAAAGGATAGTGATACTTATCGCCGTATACTGGAAGCGTGTTTGAGGTTGTTTAAACAATCTTTAGAGTTGATAAGGACAAGTTTCAAATTCAAAATTATCGGGCTGAGGCTCAGACAATGGGATAAAACATCTCTAATACGGATATTTAGATCTAATTCATGGTTCACAAAGTTGGTTTATTAGATAAAATACATTATCTTTAAGTACATCTCTCGTCAATTAATAAGAGTCTTTCTAGTTAACTATAAATACCCAAATGAGTGTTATTCTCAAAAAAATGACTTCATACATTGTAAATATTTTTATTATTCCATCATTGAAATGTTAACGCTGTACTCAACCCTGACACTCTTTAACTGTACTCCATCTTACAGGTCATGAATTTCAGGTTAAATTCCTACCCCCTCGACGTTCTGGTCCTTATCCCGTCAACAATTAGCTTGTGTTGCTTCCAACAAATATTAAGAAAGGGAAATTCAAGTATAAATTTTATAGCTAATTTGGGATATAACAAGAAAAATTCTGACTCTGTTGAAACAACAACCGCTTAGAATTAGAAATTTACTTTGGGCTGACTCGGTAAAAGTGGCTACCGCCGGAGGAGGATAGTGGTGGCTCTGGTGCAGCTTTGTTTCTTTTGTTTGTTTTTTCTCTTATTTATGCTTGAAAAACAAGGCGTTTTGTAGAAGAAAAATAATTTGCTGCAACGCATGCCATGGGAGCACTAATAATTTGAACACCAGCCTAAAGCTAGACTAGAAGCTAGTTTCTGAATAATTTTTTCCTTTGCAACTTTGATTGACACGGACTTTGTACAATTTACGAGCCGTACCTTTAATTGAAGTAAGTAACCATCGACCTTATTTCTCGCACTATCAATATCTATTTATTATGTGAAAAAAATTTTGTAGGTACACAAAAATATTACAAATTTAATATATAAAAATTAAATTATTAAATTATAAAAAATATAATAAATTTTAAAAAAAATAAAAAAAGTTAAATCATCTGTTTTTGGCAGGCTGCATTAATTGTATCGACATATTTTTATTCAATTAATTATTACATTTTATTTTATTATATTTTATTGTTGATAGATTATTTTGATAAAAAAATATATTTATATGTATATTGATTATAATAATTGTAAGTTAAGGTTGATGTTTATATTGTTATTATACCTTATTCAATTATTTTAAAAAGAGCAGAATAATTACTTAAGTACTATTAAATTTGAGTTGACTCTTTTAAATTAATTATAATATTAATGAATTTAAAATTGATATCGTGCAAGACACATACAAACTGACAAGAAAGAGATGCTATTATTTCTAAAGCACTGATATTATAACATCAAGTCTGAATAAAAAAAATACGTTAAAATATTTGATAGATTTTTATAACTTATAACAGAGCTTTATTACATGAGTAGCAATTTTTGCTCACCAGGGCAAGGCAAGTTTACGAAAAAATAAGAATCGTCATCGTATCTTTTAGCATTTTTTAGATAAAAATTTTGGAGTTTCATACAAAAAAATTTTCAAAGATTTTAAAATAATATGAATTATTAAGTAATTGATTTAAGAAAAAGTAAAAAATAAACTAGTAATTGTAATTTTATTTTGATGTTAACTAAAAAATTTTATAATAATAAGAATGCAGAAACTCATATTTATGTAACATTTTCAAATTTATGAAGGGATCCATTACATGGTTAAACTTAAGTAGCTAAATAATATTCATACAATTTCATTGTGTTTAATAGGATTAATATTTTGTGTAATTATAGATAAAAAATATAAATCTTAAAACGTAAAAATATTTTTTTATATCATTTTTATTATTATAATTATATAAAATATAAATTTTATTACACAAATTAAACACTGTTTAAATACTGTTTACTTATTAATATTAAGCAACTTATTCTTTTCCGATTTATGAATATCCAAAGTTATGAGAGATTTTACTGGCAGTCGAAGCGAAGGGTAACTTGTCAGATCTGCGACGCGTCGACACGTATCGGTAGCTTTTGCACTTCACATTCTCGACTCTTCCACTCCATTGATTGCCTATGTTGAAAAGCACTGCCATTTCCATAATAGAGCAAACAAAAACAAAAGGGGTTGTCAAATGTCAAGTTTTTTCGTGGAAATATTTCTCCAAACAGAAGGCGTCTGAGCTCAAAGTACTCCTACGCAGGAACCATACAGATGCTAGAATATGGTGGCAGTGTATCACTGTGGCACCGAAGTTCTAGTTAAGAACGTTTGTCTCTTTTTTTATACCATAAAAAAATATTAAAAAATAATATTTAAATAAAAATAAAATAATAATAAAGTGATATAAGTAATTAGATAATTAAAATTAAAAATATAAATAAGATGTTAGATATTATTAAATAAAATTATTAAATTATTACTTAAAATTAAATTTTATAATAAAATTCTTATATGAAAGTTTTGATAAATTAGAATGTTAGACAAATAAATTCCGTTTAATTCAAAAATTAATGAGACATTTTTTTTTTTAATCCATGAAAAGACTTGGGTCGTATATGTTACACGACGATCCTCCTCCACTTCCTCTCATCGTTCCGACTGATTAGAACTTTGTGCTCCTCAACGTGAGCTCAAATTCTTCGTCAACGGACTATCATGTCTCGGAGGCACCCAATGTTGACTATAAGGGTGTTTGATTTTTTTATTATTAATTATTATCATTTATTATTAATTACTGTTATTATAACTTATTATTATTACTTATTATTATTATTAATAAATAAAATAAAATTTTAATGTTTAATTAAATTAATACTAATTATTATTGATTGAATAATAAAATAATTATTTTAGACATATTGTTCTTATTTTATTATAATAGATAATTTTTACTTTAATTAATTTAAATTAGTCTTAAAAATGTATATTATAAGATGAATTACATTTTATAACAAATATTATTATTTTATGAATATTATTTTATTAATCAGTGCTAAAAAATATTAATATTTTTGACGTAGAAATATTGTCCATACAATTAAAAAATAGAAAAAAAAATCAAAGTGCATCTATTAAAATATATTAATACTGCGCGTTTGTACTAATAGGATATACCGTGCGTTTCTGTTGTATTTCTATTGATATTTTTAATATATTAATTAATAGATAAAGGGCAAAAAATAAGTCACTATTAGAGGTGTTAAAAAGTGACTCGACCCGATAACCCGTTTGAATTCACCCGAAAAAATTGGATCAGAAATCCGATTTTTCAACACGAATTCAAAAGTGATCCAATCCGAAAATTTTAGGTTGGATCCGGGTTGGATTCGGGTCACCAATTGGATTAAGAAAAAGATAAAATAATAAAAAAAATTTTGACTTTTACCTTTGACTTATCTTTTTTTAAATACTAATTAGTATCATTTTTGTAAAATATAAATATATATGATGCAAAAATTAAATTTAAACGTTTAGTTCATTATAGAAATAAATTTTAAATTTAATTAAAATATTTTATTTTAGTGAAAAATGACTTTAAAAAATAATAATTCAGTGTGAATTCGATTTGAATCCAACCCGAATATGAAACGATCTAATTCAAACCCGAACTGAATGTAATGTGACTTAAAAGTAACCTAACTAAAAATAACTTAAACTCAAAACGATATAATCTGAACCCAACTCAACTTAACTTTTTGACACCACTAATCACTGTCCATGTACTTCCCCATTTGTACCGTGCGTGCGATCCTTTTTTAATGGCTGTCTCGTTTTAGTGTTGCTGCCAAGGGTAATCTTGTAATTATTTAATGTATTGATCAAAATAAAAAGTAATCTAAACTTACTTTTTAAGTACATTTATCAATAATTAACAATTTATATATAATTTAATCAAACACTTTCTTTTCGTTAGAAGAGCAACGATAAGAACAGCTTTTAAACGTAAAATCAAACACTCACCGTGTCTGCAAGGATCTGTTCAAAAGCAAAATCTTGAAGCTCGGAATGGGATCATCCCTGATTCTATGCAGTATCTGGCGCACATGTTACATGTTCATGTGTCCCACCATTATCATGCAACGTCCTTACTATTCTATGAAATATCCCGTTGGGTACCTTTCGAAAGGAGAATTATTTGGCGAAAGTAATTCAAACATAGATTGTCACATTGTACACTGGAACTACTTCCTAGTTTTTTTAGAAATATAAGATAAATTTTTACAAATATATGCTTAAGTGATGATATTTTAGCCAATCGATTTCTTTTCGGATTTACTGTTACAAAAGAAAAGGAAAGAGGCCTTTTTTTTTTTTTTTTTTTCATTTGAATTTCATGCATTATGATCCAACCCTGACATTTGGTGGCTAGTCAAAAAAAAATTTGATTTGTTAATTATATTTTATTACACAGTTTAATTTTAAATAATAGTAAAATAATTATACAATTCATTCAATAATATTAAATAATTTATCTATCTTTTAATTTTTTAAATTTCAATCAACTAACAGGAAGCGGTTAATACAATTTATTTTTTTTGTTACTATCTAAATATTATTACATAATATTTTTCTACTTAATTATGAAAAAAAAACTCTAACATCCCCTCTTTAATTAAGAACCTTTCAATTGAGAATTAAGTTTTTTTTTTTTTTCGTCAGTTGGCTCTGGCTACAATTCTCTGTGGTGAAACCTTTCACTTTAGCTGGTAATTCTGAATACCGATTTCCTCTAAAATTTCCATATTTGCTCAAATACTTTTTTTTTTGGGGCTAGCAATAAAGATCAATATTATTGTTTATTAGTAATAAACAAAGGCCATTGTTCAAAAAAAAAAAAAAAAAGCAATAAACAAAGGCCCGTACACAGTGACCCAAAAACCATCTCTGGAGGCTCTAACAGTGCAAACTGTGGAACAGAGAAAAACATGCCACCATCCAGTGAGTGACACCAGGACACAACCCACTACTGCCAAAGAGGAATCAAATCTCAGTGCCATTGCTAAAAGGAAAGAGTAAGGGGAGGGGCACAAGTAAAGGGGAAAGGCATTGTATGTATTGTATTGGGAGCTGTGTTTGTGTGCATATAAATTGGCTCTCCAAGGGTGTTGGATGTTGCCCAATAACCCCCCCCCCCCCCCCAAAAAAAAAAAAAGGCTCCTTTTTTTTAACATTTTTAGAATGCTTTTGGTATCTCAAGAGTGTGATATAGGTAGTAGTAATTGCTATTTTATTCAGTTTTTTTTAGTATAATATATATATATAATTATATATTATATACTTTTTTCATTTTTTATTTTAAGTAAGTTTTCTTTAATTTTTTATTTTTACTCATTTTTAAATAAAATTAACTTAGAATCAAATTTTAATTGAATTAAATTAAAAATTTTTATGGCTTGATTGTGTTAGGAGCTGAAGAGGAAACGAGCGCACGTAATCCGGTACAGGCACGGCTCCTTTCCACGGACACGTGTAACTAACGGGATGGCTAATCGGAGGGCGGGGGGGCCAGCGCGTCTCTGTGTTACGGGAAGGAGCACGGTGGGGCATGGCGTATCCGAATATTCTGGAATTCTACCATGATTCTGCCGCGTGTCAAAATTCTGGCTGGCCATTGTAGTGGCCGGCAAGAACGATGGTCCTGGAGCAGTTAGTGTATGAAAAGGGATAAGTGTTTTTAGGGTTCTAAATTTTTAGATATTTTTATGTTTAAGTCTTAAATTTTTTAACATTTTATTTGAGTTTTAAATTTTTTAATTTTTTACTATATCAGTCCTTTAAGTTACGAAAAGTAGTCAATCTACTAATAAGTGAGTTTAATTTAATAAAAATTATTTAAAAAAACATAAATATATGAGTTAAATATTTTTTTATCAACAAAATATGTATATTAAATATTTTTTTAATCAACAAATATACGAATTAAATAGACAACATAGATATTTTTTTATAGAAAAGACATTCAATTCATATATTTAATCTTTTTTAAATAATTTTTTGTAAAGTTAAAATTATTTTTTAATATATTGATTATTTTTGTTAAATAGAGAGACTGATTTGGTAAAAAATTAAAAAATTTAGAATTTAAATGAAATATAAAAAAGTTTAACATTTAAATATAAAAAAATTTAAAAGTTTAGAACTAAAAAAATACTTATTCCGAAAATGGGAGCACACGATAAGAGGATCGAAGGTCCATGCTCCAGATACTTCCACGTCAGTCTTTCCGTACGATTTTTCTTTGACATGAACGGGTTGAACTCGGGAGACGTGGCCCCACGTGGCAGATATGGGTACCCAGATATTTAAAGAATTTTCGACGGCGATGAGCTGGATGCCACCGCAGGCCGGGACCATAATCTTACTTCAAAGTTTTTTAAATCGGGAAAAAAATTTCTTTATTTCACAATATTAATTTTAAAATGGTAATAATATCATATATGTTGTTAAATAATTAAATTTATAAAAAAGTAAATAAATTATTAAATATTATTAAATAAAATTGTATTAATATTTAAATATAATTATATAATTTTACTTTTTTAAATTTTGTTTGAATAAAAGTTTGAAGAGAGTAAAAGGAGGAAAAGAAATGACTAGACAAACACATATTTTATTGAACCTGTTTTCCGGGTTAATTGGCATGCATTAAGATTTAAATTTAAGATTTAAAATTAGATAATTATAATACCAATTTATTTGATTCACGCTATGAAAGCGGTTGGATTGTAGATGGCGACTGATTTGGACTGTATTAGTTGAGGTTGTTTATCAACAAGACCGACAATATAGAAAAATATTTATGATCATACAAAAAATTATTTAGATTGTATTTAAATTATAATAATTAATATTTTTTATATAATTGAAATGATAAACTATGTAATCAAACAATATCACTATTCTTTTGGTGTTTATTTTTTTTTAATAATTTTACAAAATATATTGATAATTATAAGATGTATATTATCTGAATAATTTTTTGTTCGATCATATAATGGAGCTCGACAACGTAATCGGATCTAATATGACCGAAACTACGAAACATCAATTGACAATGATTTTTTGATAAAATTTAATTTTTTTTAAGTGATCAAATTGAAACTGATGTATATGAATCACCCGTTTGCGTCTTCTCGTGGATATATGTAAATGAAGAAAAAAAAAAGTCAAAATTGGCGTTTCCGATTTCAAAGTCGGCAACGCTAACCAAGGAAAAAAAATAATTGAAAGATTCCTTCTCATGTGATGTTCATATGGAAAAGGAACTCTATAAATAAGCCCCTACCCCTCAGTTCAAAATATATTCAGCAAATCTATAAATAGAAAAATTCAGAAAATTTGAGAGAAAAAGAAAATTTTGAAAATCTCTTAAGAAAATTTCTCCTTTTCTTACGTACTTTTACTCTGCAGTATACTCTCCTAACTCCTTTTTGAGAGATATTTCAGGGGTAAGGCCAAAAAAATTTGCTGTTTCCATTTCCAAAGTTATTTTTAGATTTATATTCTCCGATCGCCCTAAATCTGAATTTATGAGAATATAAATATGAAAATATCAAATTACTACAAATTCGGCTGGAATTAAGGCTCATACGGTCCTCAGCAAAATTCAGGCAACTCATTCCATCAAAAGCTTGTCAATTTCATGCGAATTACATACATCAACCACCGGAGCCACTGCATCCAACTGTCTCATCCTGGCCCTTTGAAATTTGGGGTCTTGACTTAGTGGGGCCCTTGCCAAAGTCATCCTTGGGTCACCTGTACATCCTCGCAGCAACCGATTACTTCTCAAAATGGGCTGATGTCATTCTACTTAGAGAGGTAAAGAAGGAGCATGTTGCCAATTTCATCCGGACTCAACTGATCTATCGCTATGGAGTCCCTCGATTCATCATCACTGATAATGGTAAGCAGTTCTACAATAGCTTGATTGACAAACTCTGCGAGAAGTTCAAGTTCAAGCAGTACAAGTCATCCATGTACAATGCCCCAGCAAATGGCTGGGCTGAAACATTCAACAAGACCTTATGCAACCTGTTGCGGAAGGTAGTCTCTAAATCCAAAAGAGATTGGCATGACAGAATTCCGGAGGCATTATGGGCATATCGTACAACTTACCGGACTCCAACACAAGCAACGCCATACTCACTTGTCTACGGTGTCGAAGCAATACTGCCGTTGGAAACACAGATTCCATCTCTGCGCATGGCTATTCTGGAAGGACTCACATAGGAGGAGAATGCTCGCCTACGTCTGGAAAAGTTAGAAGCCCTTGATGAAAGGAGGCTCGAAGCACAATTGCAACTTGAGTGCTACTAAGCCCGGCTCACCAACACGTTCAACCGCAGGGTCCGCCCTCGATCTTTTCAAGTTGGAAACCTTGTTCTTGTAGTACGACGACCCATCAACATGAAGCATCGGCCTGGTGACAAGCTTACTTCCAAATGGGACGGGCCATTCCTAGTGTAGGAGGCCTATACTCACAACGCTTACATGCTGTCAGACCAAGAAGGCGTCCAAATCGGCCCAATCAATGGTAAATTTCTGAAACAGTATTATGTGTAAATATGTTAAAAAAAATATATGTTCAAAAAAAAAAAATCAAAAAAATAGAAAAAAAAATTCAAAAAAAAAATAAATAAAAAATAAAAAAAAATCAAAAAGAAAAAAAAAAGTTCGGAAGTCTCGATCTGAAAGTCCAAGCGAAAATCCAAACCTGAAAATCCAAGCCCAAACACTTGAGCCCAAATCAGAAAACTCAAGCCCAAACCCAAAAATCAAAACCCAAACACTCAACCCAAATCCAAAAGTCCAAGTCCAAAACCTAAACACTCAACCCAAATCCAAAAGTCCAAGTCCAAAACCCAAACACTCGACCCAAATCCAAAAATCCAAATCTAGAAGCCCAAACAGTCGACCCAAATCCAATCCAAACCCAAAACCCAAAAATTCAAGTTCCAGACACAGTCCAGAACCTAAGTTCAAAATCCAATCCAACTCCTGGCCCGCATGAGTATAAACTGTGAACGGCCCAAAAATATAAAAGCGACGGAGGGTTTGAGTCTGAAACTCAGCATCAGTCTCAACCGATCTTCACCACATACCAAGACCTTTGCTCCTCTGCCACAAGAAAGATGGAACCAGTTGCAGAACCTCAAGACAAGGGAGAAGAAAAGTCACCCCGCACAAGGTGGCAACCAACCATGGTACAATTGCAAATTTTGGAGGAAGTCTTCCACAACAATGAATGTATTATTCCTAATACATCTCAAATTTACCAACTTGTCTCACGATTGCGCCCGCTCGGGGCAATCGAAGGAAAAAATGTGTTTTATTGGTTCCAGAATCGGAGAAGCAGGAAGAAACCAGCACTGAGAACTGCTTTTTCCAAGGAACAGTCTGTCGTTCTGATAGTAGATTCCACCGGTACAGCTTCGCCCTCAAATGAAGCAGGTACGAGTTCTTCCACTGCAATGGTCTCTCCACGGTATGTTCATCAAAGCCGTAGCCCATGAGAGCATGCATGCTGGTCCTGGTGGTCTTACGGAGTCAGCTAAGGGTTCATCCCTACTAGGTACTTAAGTCTAGGAGAATTTTTTTTAACAGAAATGAGTCATTCCGACGAAACTTTGTCTCTCTTTCCAGAATATTCTGGCATCAACCAGCCGGAAAGCGACGTCGACGTCAACATCATCGACCCACCAGACGAGGTCGAGCTTGACTTGGAGTTGCGCCTCAGGCCCTGCTAGGACGGCCGACAAGATAAGGTGCAACGACTTTGGTAGCATACGGTAACGACTTCCGCAGCACACGGCAACGACTTCTGCAACACACGGTAACGACTTTCGTGACACGCGTCAGCCGCTGCCTCTTTTGTCTCTTATGCAGGAAAGGGACGTGGATGACCCTACTTATTTTGCGTACCTTTTTTTTGACTTTTCAAAAAAAAAAAAATCTTTATCGTATGTATATATATATTTTGCATTCCCGAGTTGTAATACTCACCCCTCAGTTCTTCTTCTTCTAAAAAAAAAATGGCTAGTCTCTGCACTTGTCCTAGGAAGCTCTTTGATCAAGAAGTTGGAGGCGCACGAGCTAAGAAAAGAAGGAGTAGTCTTCCTCGAGAGATCCCTAACGTCATCGATGTCATGGAGTTCCAACTACTCTCCTTAGTTCACATCTACCACAGAGGGATGAGACGCTGCAATCATCCTAATCTTCCTTTGGATGCGGCGATGTACGGGGAAGTTTCAACTACTCTCCTTACGTCGGAGCAGACTTGAGAATTATTACTACAGTCAGTCTCTCTGTGTGCCGGTTTTGAAGTTCCAAAGTGTTGGACCTTCCTCTTGGGGAGGTTCAAGTTCTTTGCCTACCGGATCATCCTCACCAGAGTTTTGGAACTTCAAAGAACCTTTGTCAGCTTTTGCGAGCCATGGAAGTTCGAATTCACCTAGAGCCAAGACTTCAATTTTTATATTGGTTGGGCTGCTAACTTCCTCAAGATCATATCGGTTTCCATTGTAATCCAACAACAGTTGGGTTAGTCGGAGATAGAAGATTTCAACATTCAATGTTCGTTAGGACATCTCAAGTTTCAAACTGGACTTCAAGACTCAGTGCGGATTACGTCTGTAAAGTTCTTCCTTAGCGACCCTTGAAGTGGGGGCATTTGTAAATGAAGAAAAAAAAAAGTCAAAATTGGCGTTGCCGATTTCAAAGTCGGCAACGCCAACCAAGGAAAAAAAATAATTAAAAGATTCTTTTCCCATGTGAAGTTCACATGGGAATGAAACTCTATAAATAGGCCCCTGCCCCTCAGTTCAAAATATATTCAGCAAATCTATAAACAGAAAAATTCAGAGAATTTGAGAGAAAAAGAAAATTTTGAAAATCTCTCAAGAAAATTTCTCCTTTTCTTACGTGCTTTTACTCTGCAGTATACTCTCCTAATTCATTTTTGAGAGATATTTCAGGGGTAAGGCCCAAAAAATTTGCTGTTTCCATTTCCAAAGTTATTTTTAGATTTATATTCTCCGATCGCCCTAGATTTGAATTTATGAGAATATAAATCTGAAAATATCAAATTACTACAAATTCGGCTGGAATTAAACCTCATACGGTCCTCAGCAAAATCCAAGCAACTCATCCGAGAATAAATCCCTTCGACCCTGGGTGAAATTAAGCCAAATCAGTTCAGATCTGGTCTCTGCGGTCCTTAACCGTAGTCGAAACGTCCAAATCAGATCCAGATTCAGTCTACCCAGTTCAAGAAAAAGTTGTGGAATTTATTTCTGTCAAGATCAAGCTCGTGCAGTCCTTAACGGAGTCAAAAAAGGAACACTAATCGGAGGATCTACGGAGATCGACCCCACGTAAATTTTCTTTTATTTTTAAATTTTTATTTGTAATTTATTTTTGTATTTTCGAGTTTAATTATTTTAGACTCGAAATTTACCCGTTACAATATAATCCATGTATTATGAGCGCAAGACCGAGACGCATATCAAGTTATCAATTGTCAGAGCTTGCTCAGAGAAAGGAGTTCGGAAGAATTACCACTCTGCAATAGGTGCCTTTTTTCAATCATCCAATAAGTGAGTATTGAGCATGAAAATTTAGCGGAATATTTTTTTTTGAATTTTATTACATAAATATAAAAAATTAGATATAAAGTAATAATGCAGACACATTATTTAAATTTGAATTGTTTTCTATATTAGACCACTATTCAATTAATAGTTAAAATATAAATAATTGATTCATGTTATTATTCTATATCTAATTTTTGTATCTATATATTTTTGTCCCTTTGCTTTTTGGTAGGATTGTGAACAAGATAACACATTTATTAAAAGTTTAGTGACTCATTTGGATAAGAATTCACCTAGAACTTAGACTCTATTTAGTTTAACTATTAATTATTGTTGTTGCTTTATGTGATTGCTGTTATTAATTGTAGATTATTAATACTGATGACGAAAATAAAATTATAGCATTTAGTTAGATTAATATTTGATTGTTGTTGTTTAAATAATAGAATGATCATTTCATACACTATATTTTCATTTTATTACAATTTATATTTATTTTCTATTAGTTTTATCAAAGATTTTATTATGATTTGAGAATATTATTGTAATGAGAATATATTACTGTAATGAAGATAGATATGAAAAAATCCTTAAATCATAATAATATCTTTGACAAGTTATTCGGTATGATTCTGCATGTTACAAAAAAAAATTCAAACTTGATTGGTCAACTTGCATTTGCATTCTAGTAACACAAGAAGTAAAATATCTTAATTTATTAACGAGTATAAAATATAGATAAATTAAGTAGAATAGATGGGAGGTGGAGGAAAAAATGAAGACAATCGGTGGCGGAGCATGAAAATAAGTGGAGGATATGGTAGAGAATTCTGTAGTGGAGAGGGGTCTCAAGTGCGATCGTATAAGCTTGAAAGGGAAAAATAATCTGAACGGGAAAAATGAGCTAGGGTAATATGAAAGTATTTCAGTTTTGAAAATATTTATTAGTAGCTGAGTAATCAAAAAGTAAGTCCAAGCAACTTTTTAGGATTGGTAGATAATTGAGTTGCTTTTTAACAAAAGGCAACCCTTAAAAAATATAAATCAAATATTCTTCTCCTTAATTTAAAAAAATGTAAATACACTCTTTAAAAGTTAAACCAAGCATCCTTTTAATATCAAAATTATTTATAAGTTCTTGAGGAAACATTTCAATAGTTAGAATTTAAATTTTTATTTTAGAAGCTTTAGGTTGTGATCATGAGAAGGAGATACGAGAGTTATAAATTAAGAGAATCATTTTTATTATGTAGTTTATGATTCAATAAATTTACAAATATACAATAAAAAGTCTTTTGTTAAATGAGCCAAATATGTGTAAAACCATAATTGATTCCCTTAATTTCATGAACGGATTGTTTAGAAATTATTTAAAGTTTATTATATAATATCTTAAAAAAAGCTTGTTTAGAATTTTTTTGAGGGACTTGTTTAGTATATTACTGAAATATATTTTATAAGTTTATTCAAATTATAGAAACATCCTCTTTTTATGACAATAAGAGGATATTTGGTATATTGCATACATCTAACTTTTCTTTTTGATGATTGAAGGGTTAAAAACTGAATAAAAAAAAGACCAAAAAAGAAAGCAATTAAAGCAAATTAATAAGGTAAATAAATAATTAAAGATGATTATAAACAACTTCAAGTATCTTTATTGAACTTCTTTATTTTAATTATTTATTACAATGTAATGTCGAAGAAGCCAATGGAGGATCAACTTTAACAAAAATATCCTTTTAAGACCCCACAAATCTGAATCTTTGTACACCGAGACATTCTTTTATATTTTAAACACTTACTTTTAAGTACTTAGTTTCTTTAAATAAATATTTTTTTTATCAATTTAATTCTATTTATAAAAATAAATTTTATACAATTTTAATTAATTCTATTGATACTGTGAATTTAAATGAGCTCTTAATTAAATGATCAAGACTCGGCTCAAAAAGTATAAGCTGGACTTGTTGGTAAAAAAAAAAAAAGATTTGAACATGGCAAAATTCAACTTAAGTCGATATGTTTAAAGTTTAAACTCCTATTGTAGGCAATATCAAGATGTGTCATCAAAGTAATAATAGAGGGCATTAATTGGGATGCAAAATAGTGCGGCGCGGTCCATTGTATTTGAAAGAAAGTACACTGCACCTATTGAAATGTTGGCAAACATTATTACATTCTCTACAAAATTATTACATTTTTTAGCTATCGTACTCATAGTTTCACAACAACCATAAAAAAAAAAAAAAAACCCCAAAAACAAAAATGAATATCTCTAACAAAATGTATTGTACTTCATAAAAACTATAATATCTCTTTTTCAGCTGCAATAAGTACGTCTTTTTTGTAAAAATGAAAACGTAATACATAACCAATAAAATTTAATGCAATTTTTAAAAAATATATTGTAGAAAAATATATTATGTTCTTTAAAAAATAAATTATTTTTGTTAAGTGCTTAAAAAAAATGCAGTACTCGCGCTTTACTGGCCGGCCATAAATGTATAGAAGCTTGGACCTAAAAAAAATGCATAGAAGCAATTTGTTTTTCTTTTTGATACATGATATATCTTGTAGCATACCCTTGATTGCTTTCAAAGGATTTTTTCTTCCCTCAAAAAATTAGAAAGGATAATTATATTGACAAAATTGTTATTTTCCTTGATGTATGAATCTTGAAAATCTATTAAAAATGCATCAGGTCGGTATACTCAAAATCTTAAATCCCCCAGAGAAACTGGATCTATTGAAATTCTTGTGTCAGAAATGTGCAGTCATACTCATACCAGAACATTGACAATCCTTAAAATTAAACCCTTTTTAATGGGCTTAAATTCAACTTTTGAGGGTTGACAATTTATACTATTTTACAAAAATATCTGGTTAATGCTACCTCACAGGGAGATAATAATTATGTATAACAAACTACATCACTTGAATTAGGCTACTTGACATGTTACATCATCATCTCAGCTTTCGACATTAATTTTGGTGAGTTGCTTATAATATCCTGTTATTGAATGAAAAACAAATTAAGGTACTTAATTATAATTGTGCTAAAATCAAAAAAGCATTTGCAAGGTTCACCGTTCATGTCCCTTTTTTTTTTTTTGAGGGAAAGGTTCATGTCAATATTAGTCAATTAAGATATATATAGCATTGAGTTACAGAATAAGTATGTTCTACAAGAGATCACCATCGTTGTCAATCAAATATTAGACATAGTCTCCTAGAGATGGACCAAAGAAAAGCAGAATCCATTTTTTTGTTCTTTTACAAATTTCTACTACTAAGAAAATAATTAGTTCCGGGTCAAACCGTCAAAGTCTGGACAAAAATCTTGGTTGGGAAGAATTGAATTGATAGGACGGTGCCGTTACATGTTATGGATCACCTGCCCAAACTACCAACGACAATAGAAGCTTTGAGAGAAATCACGGTCAAGATTTGAAGGAATATTTCTTTTTTTGATGAATCATTATGTAATTTTATTATAGAATTAAGAAAAGATTACAATGGGAGCAAAACAAGAGACGCCCTATGAAAAATAAAATAAAACAAAACCTCAAATCAAGTAATAAAGTCTAAGTTTTTAGTCCTAAACATTAAGCAATAAGCTCTTGCTCAATGTTAAGAAGATCAGTAAATGCAGCACTAATCTAAAATCACCTTCAAGATTTGAAGGAAATGTTGTGGAACATTTTAGATTTTAGATCGGTTGCCTTTTTGATTTGCATATACATATACATAAATAACGTAGGGTGCATATATATATATATATATAAAGAGTTATTCTATAAAGTTCATTTTAGATATTATTCAAAATTTTTCCATAACAGTAATTCATATGATTTATATGGATTACTGATATTCGATATATTGAGCTAGTCAAATAAATACAACTTGTTTTTCAAATGGATTATACATGGTGTCATGGTAAACTCAACAAAAATGATTTCGTTTCATGTTTAGATTTTTGACAAGAAAATTAATCAACGTCAAGTTTGGATTGATCTATACAATCACTTATTTGTCAACATCACTACGTTTATCATTCACAAGCACAAATGCTTAACACAAGTTAAATTGTAGAACAGTCTTCGATGTACTCGAAATCTTCTATTACTAAATTTAAAATCGTTCTTAGTTAAAAGCCACACCATAATGGATAATGGGTTTCATAGGACAAACTACGACCCTTACTTTGTTGTAGTGTCTACAGTGTGGAAAGAATCTGCACTTGGAAAAAAAATATTTATCTAGGATATAGAGTAATTTTCTTGTTGGCAGTCTTTGACCATGAAAAAATGAACAATATTAACAGAGCACTTATTTTAATAGAAAGAAAAAAAAAGTTATATTTATTTTGAGATAAATTTTTAAGATGTTGAATGCTTTAGACATGCATGAATTATGTCATGTATGCTTTTACCTTAAAAAAAAAAAACTCTTAAATGTTGTTACCAATAATGGATATATTAATTAGTAGATAAGACTGTATTTGATGCATTCAAATTCACCAAAGAGACTTATTACAAGACCTTCCATTATTTATGAGACAACAAAGTGATTAAAAATTTAGAGTTTTGTGTTAGAGGTCTTGCCGTTTAGGGTTCTAAATATAGTAAGAGAGTACGAAATTTATAGAAATAGAAAAAATTATTTTTATTATATAATTCACCGAATAAACTTTTTAATAGAACACAAAAAAAACCCCTAATAAACTTATTTATTTCTAGAACAATGTCAATTATACCAAAAAAAAAGTATTTAAAATAAATTTCACAAATACCTCTTATCAGTTATAACCCATATCACCATGTCACACTATATATATAATCACGGGACTCCCTATCCCAGCGATTTTCCAAAAACAAGATGAATTATTACTATTGAAAGTTAGGTGTTTGCGTTCTCTTGTGAGTATAAAACGAATATAGTTTTAGATTATATAAATCTATTTTTATATTATCTATTTTTACTTGGTCACTACTTAATTTTTTTTATTTAAATTACATATGATATTGAATTAACTTAAAAAAATTTAGTTTTAATCACACATTAAATTCTTTTGCAATTTCTTGTTTTGTATTAATGTAAAGATGACAATACAGCCATTAATAATGCATTTATGGTACAATGGCATGAAATTTAAACTCAATGTCGACGGCTCATAATTAGTCTAATGATAAGAGTCAGCATAGTATTGTCTAAATTAGGTGTACGTTGTTAGGTAGCGACCTGTTCGCCATTCCTCGACATAAAAAAGAAACCAATGTCTTTGAATTAGTCTTCTTTGTAGATAAACATCATTTAAATTCATTAATTGGTTTGTCAAAAAAAAGAAAATAAAAAGCACGGAGAAGCAGAAAAAGAAAGATGCAAAACCAATTGATTTTTTCTTTTTTTGTGTAACTAAATATTTAATGTTTGAAAACAAAGACAACAAATACTTTCATTTTTTAATGTAAACATTAAGTATTTAGTTACATAAAATAATGATAGATTATAATATATTAATTCTGCATTTTGGGTTGCGTCTTTTTTGTATTTATGTAATTCAATAAAAAAAAAAAACTCATTAACTGGAGTCAATATCCATCAATGGGATGCAAACCAATGTCATAATAAATTGTTGACCCCATTTAAAAGCCTAAATCTAGCGGAAAATCCAAGGGGATTCTTAATAGTTAATTTTTTTTAATAAAAAAAAAATTTGTAGATATATTAGTTATAATATCTCTGAGATAAAATTAGAGTAATTTTTATATTTAAATGTCATGTTTAACTATTTTCATATCAATAGATCAATTATTTAAATATTATTAAATCTAAGTGAGTCTATTTTACACTTAATTATGATATTAACAAGTCATAAACTTATTTAACGAACGAATGTAGCTTTATTGACGTATTATGATGATATTGCAGAGATTGAAACTTGGACCAATGAAGAAAAAGGATCTTAATAGTTATTGCATATAGGTCCGATTATGGTTATCATTTTATTTTAGGAAAAAAATGTAAGAGCAAATCCAAAGATGACAAATATCTTATCAGACAGGAAAAAATAAAAAAGGTAAATATCCCAAAAATATTCAAGTCAACATTGTTGTTTGATTTGTTGCATTTTGTGCCAGGCTATGGTATTGAAAGATTTTGTTTACAAATTTTGTTTGAAAGGAAAAAAACTTTTACTTTTTATAACGATAGTTCTTTATTTATAATTAAAAAATAACCCTATGTATTTTTATTTTTATTATAAAATATATAATAACAATTATAAAAATTTAAAATGCTTTTGCATTCAAATAAAATTTGGTATTATAACATTGAATAAAAGTTAGTGTTTGGGTGATTTTTTGTCTATAAATTTATCAAAATTGAAACAACAATTAATATTTTTAAAATAAATATTAATATTTTAAAATACTTATTATTTTTATATTTTAAAAATACCCATTATAATTGTATCTTAAATATTTTCCAAAACAACATGCCCAAAACATGTATGGGCGCTCCATAACATTTTCCGTCAGACAAATATTTCTCTCTAGCGTTGCGTCACACTGACGCGTGCAAAAGAAGCGTATAAAACATGACAAGAAGACAAACAGGACGGCGTTCAACTTGCTCCTATATAAATGGACTTGCTCCACTCTCCCCCCCTCACAGTGTCAAGGTCGGCCAAAGCGGATACCTCCATTTTACTACAAAAATTCTCAGAGAGAGAGAGAGATGGGTGGTGCGATTCTTGTTTACGTTCTCATTTTTCTCTTTGGTTTGCTGTCATACATAGTGGAAAAAAGAAACAAGAAACATTCACATAAGGGAGTGATGCTCCCTCCCGGTTCAATGGGTTGGCCTTATATTGGAGAGACTCTTCAACTTTACTCTCAAGACCCAAATGTCTTCTTTGCATCCAAGCAGAAGAGGTTAATCTTTCTATCTTAAATCCATATAGTTTTGAGCTTTTTTTTTTATATATATTTTTTAACTTTTTGGGTTCATGAAATTGATCATGGCTTCTTTTGTGGTGGGGTTTAGATATGGAGAAATATTCAAAACACATATCCTTGGTTGCCCCTGTGTTATGCTGGCTAGCCCCGAGGCTGCTCGGTTTGTGCTAGTAACTCGAGCCCATTTGTTCAAGCCAACATACCCCAAAAGCAAGGAACAGTTAATTGGTCCATCTGCCCTCTTCTTTCACCAAGGAGATTATCACCTTCGCCTGAGGAAACTTGTTCAGGCCTCCTTGTCTCTCGATGCAATTCGAAACTTGGTTGCTGACATCTCCGCCGCAGCTGTCTCCATTTTGGACTCCTGGGAACGTGGCCAAATTCTAAACACCTTTCAAGAAATGAAAAAGGTCACCTCTTTTGTTCTGTTTGATCCCAATCCAATGTGGTCAAGACCCAAGAATTAAAACCAACATTATGTTCTTCAAAAAGAATTAAACCGATATTATTGAATCAATTTTTTCTTTTATATATATATATCTTACACTCACTATGTTCTTAACATGACCCGAATGAGCCTAATCACTATTGTTCATCATTCACATCTGGCTGCAGTTTTCTTTTGAGGTTGGCATACTGGGAATTTTTGGCCGTTTAGAAGCCCACTATACAGAAGAATTGAAAAAGAATTACAGGATAGTCGTTAAAGGCTACAATTCCTTTCCTACAAGCCTCCCTGGAACCCCTTACAGCAAGGCCAAAATGGTTAGCAAATTGCTATGTACATTTGAAAAACAAATTGGGCCCTTTCATTAACCTTTCCTTATCTGGTTCTTCTTCTTCTTCTTCAGGCGAGAAAGAGGCTGAGTAAGATTCTCAGTGACATTATTTGTGAACGAAAGGAGAAGAGATTGCTCCAGAAGGACCTCTTAGGTTTTCTGTTGAACTCCAAAGATGAGAAAGGAGAAGTGCTGACCAACGATCAAATCGCCGATAACATTATCGGAGTGCTTTTTGCTGCTCAAGACACCACAGCAAGCGCCTTGACATGGACCATCAAGTACCTCCACGACAACCCAAAACTTCTGGAGGCTGTAAAGGTAAGATACCACCTACCTAGAACAAGCCAAAAATACATATATATTGGCAATGTTTGATCAAATATGTCAAACCCCAACTTCATCAATATACCCACATCAAACCCACAAAAAAATGGGCTTGTGCTTCTGCAGTATCTTCAGATCCGTCTGCACTGTCTGTAGACTCGCTAATTTGCTAATAGACTATCTACTAATTGAAAAAAAAAAAAAAGGAAGTATCCATTGCATTTATCGTCTTTTCATCATCAAATCTTTTATGTCAACTGGCACAACTGTTTCATTAATTGTGATGAATTAATGGGAACATTTCAACATTTCCTTGCTACAGGCAGAGCAGAAGGCGATTCACCAATTGAATGTCGATTGTGGCCAGCAATTGAGTTGGAGACAAACTAGAAACATGCCCTTTACTTACAAGGTAGGTAATTTTAGTACATGATTATATATCTTTACAGAGAATCTGTAATTGTGTTTGCTTTCTGACTGGGATTTTGTTTGATGATGAGTTGCTAACCAATGGAGGCTGTGGACGCACAGGTTGTTTTGGAGAGTTTAAGAATGGCAACCATCATATCTTTCACCTTTAGGGAAGCAGTGGCGGATGTGGAGTACAAGGGTAAGAGGCAAAATAGAAAGAGGTTTTCTTTTTGAAAATTTTATTATAGAAACATGAAAAATGAATACTGTTTAGATACAAGTTCACTTTATTCAATTATAACGATTGATTATTATGCATTGATTTAAAAAATGTAACTAGTCCATAGCTGTGTCCATTCATAAAAATTTTTTGGAGTTAAATGCATAGAGTTTTCAAACTTGCTTATTAATGTGAAGTGCATTGACTATGAAAGGCTAGAATCTTCGGTACATGTTTGATGGGGAGTAAATCTCCAGTTAAACACAGTTTTAGTTATTCTAAATCTTTTTACTAACATGACAAATGACCACTTGAAAAGAATATATTCCTAGTTATCCTTTCTCAAAGAAATGATTAAGTTAGACAAAATTGGAAAGGCTGATAATTCTACTTTTTTTTTATTTAATAAAAAAAATGTGAGTGGTAAAGGGTGCAAATTGAACTTTGAACCTCTTAGTTGCAAGTCTCAATTTTAGTCATTGACGTAAAACTTGCCTTGATGGTTAATTTTTCAAGCATCTATGATATTTTGAAATGAACGTCTGAAAAAATAAAAGTTACCAACAATGAGAAATGTGTGGCAGGGCTGCTAATTCCAAAAGGTTGGAAGGTGATGCCTTTGTTCAGGAACATTCATCAGAATCCAGAATATTTTAGTGACCCGCAAAATTTGGATCCTTCTAGATTTGAGGTATGAGTTAACACTATTTTTGTGTAATAAGATCTTACAAATATTTTATGGTGGTTATTGTGCCTTGCGGTCTAGGAATTTATGTGTTCGTAGTCCTCATACCCTACTTGTTGATGTGTACAGGTTGCGCCAAAACCCAATACTTTTATGCCATTTGGCAGTGGAGTACATGCTTGTCCTGGAAATGAGCTTGCAAAGCTGGAGATGCTCGTTATGATCCACCATCTCGCGACCAAGTTTAGGTATTGTAAAAATATTGGCAATATAAAGCAATATTGGATTTTCTCCTTATTTGCTTAACTAATCTCCAACTTTACTCCCCCTTTTGTACAAAAAGATTTGCGTACAAAACTTATCTCCAGGACCATTGATCCCAACCCCTTAAAGGCCAACTAATTTACAAGTGCATTTTTATGCCAATATATTGTTGTTTTATTTAAGTTGCTGTATGGACTTAACGTTTAATTAAAAAAAACAAAATAGACCCTTCATTTTTAGGCGGATATAGTGTGATTAACTAGAAAAAAGAATGTAAATACGTAATCCAGGAGACTATGCAAGAATAAGATGTATTGTTATGGGCCTCTCCCATGTGAAAAAGCTTCTCGATCGCCCCAACACCTGTAAGATTTGATGAATCTTTTTATTTATTGACACCGCTTTTGCCATTGTGCTTGCAGGTGGGAAGTGGTCGGATCTCAAAGTGGGGTTCAGTATAGCCCATTTCCAGTGCCCCTGCATGGACTTCCAGCCAGATTTTGGGAAGAATCCAGTAGCTAGGATTGATGCTCAACATTTAATTAATGATAAGAAGTTGGGCCACCATTTATTACCCTCTAAATTTACCTCTCCTTTCCAAAAAATATATATATTGTATTTCTTTTTTCGCCAGAATTTCTCCATTTTTACTTCTTGGGGTCTTGCCATTGTCCCCGGCCAAATATTCATCTGGGGATGGTGACCTCATTCATTGTCCTTCATTGTCCATTTTTAATCACTTCCATTGCAATGTTAATCCGCATTTCTTAGTTGATTCGTATCTAGCAAAATTGTACTACTCTTTCGTATTTATGTTTTTTTTTTTTTTGGTCTAATTAGGTTAAAGAAGAAAGATTTAAATACCAGAAAAATCTAGACAATTTAAGATCAAATTTTAAATTCCACAGTCAATAAAATATACAGTTTTTTGGTGTCCCAAAATTTAAAAAAATAGGCAGTACTCTATAATCTTGTAACGAAGGATTGACCTCTCACACCATAGGGTTGGGCTATAACTGAACTTACGTAAGAACAAATCTTATGGATGTACTAACAAACTCTATAACTATCTACTCTCACAGCTTATATATTAAATACGTGCATTTTGCCCTACTAAATAATATCTTGCCCAAAAAGCTGAAACTCATGACTTTTATATGTAATGAATAATTTCATACATTAAACTATGGAAAATCCTAAATGATTGTATTTTTAGGGAGTTTTTGTGCTTGTACACACGAAGTAACAGAAAAAATTATACATGTTAAAAAAAATTATACGACATGTAATTTTTTTTTAATTTTTAATAATTTATTACACGTCATATACTTTTTTCTGGTACGTAGTAATTAAAATTAAAAAAAAATAATTTTTAATAATTAATTGCACAGTCGTATAATTACTTATAACATGTTATATAATTTTCTTTTAATTGATTTGTAATGTCGTATAATTTTTTGTATCGTATTGTTACGGATGCTCCCTAACATGACAGTCACGTAGTGGTGTCCTTAAACTATAATATTCTATCATCAGATGTGATAACTTAGTAATATTCTAATATACCGCTCTAACATTAATTTGAATTTGAGTTTAGCTCCTCTATCAAATTGGGGATTCTATGTATGATGCACAGTATATAGATTTTAGTCTTATTAATAGTGTAATTAAAGTTAAAAGAGATTTATTTTAGATTTAACAGTATTCTAATGGTGAGTTTTTTCATGAAAAAAGTTAAATAAGAATGTTAACAATTTAAAAATTAATCTCGACTGATAAATTCGATAATTTATATATTCGTGACAAATTTTTTTTTTTTAAAAAAAAAAACTATAACCTTCCATGATCAATGGTGTCCTCTACTGCTAATGCTACCGTCCCAAGATTTCATGGATTTGACAGAGATCGTCGAGGGCCGACCACTTCGCCTTTTTCTTTATTTTTCTTGGACGGAATGCCCCCACAATATCCAGCTGAGTAATAACACGTTTTCCTGTACACCACGTGTCTGTCAAACAAAGAGTGACCGTTCACTCGTGCTTTGGGCCGCTCCCAGAGGCTGCTATATAGCCAGTTGGTCGGCTGTGATTTGCCTACGCACAAAGGGATGGCCTTTCCGGCTGGCGAGCACACTCTAAAGCGTACAAGCTTTTGCTAAGTATTGATTCCTTTTGGTCGTCGGCCATGGACCCTACCCAATGGCAAGATATGGCTACTCGGGCCTGATAGCCATTGATACTCTTTTTTTTTTTTTTAACGAAATTGATACTATATGTTGTACTTTTAGCCAATGGCTCCTGTTATCTATGAAGATATTTTTGCATAACATGATTACGTGAGGGACCTTGACCTGGGCCAGTCGCTAGGCTTTTGTCCTTCTGAATAATCAATCAGCTTTTGAGTGTTTGATGCAAGACATATGCACCTCGTGCACTTACATAGTTCGAAGTTTATTGCTTAACCAGTCTTATTGTGGTTACCTCTAATGCATGCGAACAGATGTTGGAACACGGAATCAAAAATTTTGATCAATGGGGGAACAACAATGTCTACGAAAATAAAACAATTATATAAATCTGGTTATTTTAGTGTTATGAAGATTTGAGTCTTCACATTATACTGTCATAATTGTTGATAGCATATTTTTAGTTTTTCAATATACACTTATAGTTAATTATGAGGACTACAAATACATAGCTGACAGTCATAATAGTACAATATGAGTCTGTGTGTAGAACGTATCAAGTTAAACGCCTCTATATAATGAAACTTCAAGAAAAAATAGGTAGTATCAATTTAAAAAAAAAAAAAAGTAAAGTAAGCCATTAATATAAAAAGAAACACAAAAGTTTTTTTTAGTATATGTAGTCAGTATTTTAACTAAAATACAGAATAAATATTTTCAATTTAAAAACAAGTGTAGACAAAAAATTTAAACCAAAATACATTAAGAAAAACAAAATAATATTAATCTTTTGTAATTAAATGATAAGCTCAAAAACACAATATTATAAATACATATTCTATTTTGAATTTTTGACGAAAAAATAAACGACTTTGTTTAAGAATAAAAGATATCACAAGTAATATATACATATCGATAAAAAAAATAAAAAAAAAATTCAAATGTTTGTTGATCATATTCTTTTATATAATAAGAATTTCCTTTTCTTTTAATATGTAAATTCAATGGGAAAAATATTATATGTCAGTTGGGGCAAACAAAAATTTTTTCAAGTTTTTTCCTTAGTCCCTAATATTTTAAAATCTCAGTGCCCCCGCTCATGTACATGTAAGTCTGCCATTAACCGCAAAAATGACACAACAAGACATGAGAATACACTAATTTTTAAAATATTTTGAGGTGCACATAACCAAAATTATTATATATATATATATATATTTCCTGTGCCAAAAAATTATTCGTTAGTATGTTCATAAAACAATATTATATCTATAACATTTAAGAATTCAAAAATTAATTTAATATATGTGCAATATGAGTGTTAGAGATGTGTCAAACTATTACTATCGTATAACACACAATATTTTAAGAGTATACGTGTTTAATAGCTCGTTTTGCTTTGATTTGGAATGTAAATTAACATAAATAACAATACTAAAGGGCCACGAATATGGGACTAAAATCCGCAAAACTCGGTTTTTTGTTGAGATAAGTGAAAAATCAGTTATAAACCTTATTTAATTGTTTTAATGTAACCATATTACTTTTTACTTTCTTATTTGAGTCCTAAAATTTTATATTTTGTTCCACATAGGTACATTTTTGGTTGAAATTGGTAAATCCGTTAAAAAAAGTATTTGACTAGATACAATATGCTCAAAATTATAAATCCTGTCAAAAAAAAAAAAAAAAGAACTCAAATGGAACTTAACATAAAGTATAAGATGAATTTTTTTTAAAAAAAGGTGTATGAATTTTAAAATATTTATAGAAATTTAGGGGTTTTTTTCTTTCTTTTCTTAGGAGAGGTTTAAAACCATATAAAGGGAACTACGAAAAATGTGATGAGAGTCAAATTTTTAACTATATATTTAACTAATAAAATCAGTGATCACCTGAACTAATGTTAGGGGTTATTGATGGTGAGTAATTTATTTATTTATTTTTTTGGTTCTAGTAATTTGGCAAATCCATATCTCTTCTTGCCCGAAAATGGGCTCAGATCTCCTGAAGAAACGTGGCCTGGTTTAAAGTGCCCAATTATACTCTTAGTCTTAGCAAAGAAATTTAAAGTGGGTCTCGTGCAATGGGGACGCCGACAGGATGCAAATGTAGCGTATGAAAGATATTGAAGGGGAAATCAAACTCCGATAGGCCCGTTACAAAATGTCTAGGCTACATGAGCTAGGAAGTTCGAAAAAGGCCCAACTTTCTGGGTAAATTGCTTCATCCCACTCCCAGTTTTACAATACAGCAAGATTATAGGAGTATGCGCAATAATTTCCTAAAAAGTAAATTTTCATTGAGTGGGACAGTATTGTTATCCTAGAGAAGTCCAACATTATAGGGATGAGGGAGAGTCAGACAGGAGTGTAACATATTTTTCTTTTTTTTTTTTTTTTTTTAAGTTTCTTGCACGTCATACTTAATTGTTGTTCACAATAAATATTTTACAAAAAATAAAATGAAGCTTCCAATTATATTTTTTTCCTTCCATTTTCTCTTTTATCTCTCTCTCTCTCTCTCTCTCTCTCTCCCCCCGTTTGCCCTTGTACCCTTTTATCTGTCCATCTACATTTCCCATGTTACAGAAGCCCAACAAAACCTAGACATAAAGAGCAGAGGCAAAAAGGTGGTAAAATTTCTCGAAATTGACAGTGAAATGTTGGAAGTTAGTGAGGTATCACCGGAGGGACGTTTGGGGCCTTGCTCGGAGATCATAACCTACAAAAGAACACACAGCTAAGATTTTTAGATGGTCTCTGCCGTTAATACTCCAACGATTAAGTCAGCTGTGGGATAAGCCTTATAGAAGAGAATAGAGTTGGGCGTATATTACGACGCTACCTTTGAGATTGTAGCATTGGGAATATTTTTTTTTGGTTGACAAAGGAGTCTTGGGCATATAAGGAGAGCGAGAAATGAGGTTGGTGGGGGCTGAATACCCACCTCATAGTTGAGAGGCACTCCCCTTAATTAATAGAATAAATATTCAGCTTCAATATTTAAAATATTTATAGATATATAAGTTATTTTAAAAAATAAATAAATAAATATAAGTGGTGCCCGCATAAGACACTTTTTGATAATGAACTTTGATGTGGATGAGACGAATAAGATTTTTTAGATTTTCAGGTGTTTGGTTCAAAAAATATATATATATATCTCAAGGTGTGGGCTGAGTCTGACATGAACCATTCTCAAGCTCGAGAGTACTAGTGGTCCTCTGCCTGCAAGCTGAGGTTCGTCGTTCATAGTGCAAATCCTTTTTGGAGTTCTATGATGAAGTTAGATGGGCTCAGTTGTTGTGTTAGTGCTGTGACTCTACTTGAGTCCAGAGCTATTAAATCCGACCTAATCCATGCACTTAAATCGAAAACCTGGTGACCTGAACGTCAAACTGGACGAGGCCACTTTATCACAATAGATTACACATGGGCTGGTCAAATTCAATTTTCATTAGAGAAAAAGTTAATGGGTGTACGGTTGTTTTTTTTTAACATATATTTCAGTTATATTATAACGAAAATCATATTTTTTTTATAATGAGAATCATATCTTTTTGTAATAAAAATTTATACTTTATTCTTTTGTTACAAAAAATCTGTATACTATTACAAAAAGTATATGTATAATTACAATATAATCAAATCGTATGATAAATTTGTATATCCATATAAGAGTGTCCATTTAATAATATAGTAACATGACCCTATATATATATATATATATATATATTCACATGATCCTTAAGAAATGTGCGATGACATCTGCACATTATCATGTTACTCTTATCATTTTCGTGTCAATAAAAAAAACTTTGTTTCTGGTCTCTAAAAGACATACATTTCATTAATTAAAAGCTTAGACTTTAATTTTGGGAGTCTTGTGTTTAAATTTTAAAAAGACTGTGAATTATAAATTTAGAAAGAGTTATTTTATATATAATTTACAGTTTAATAAATTTTTAATAAAAAATACTTTATTTAAGAATTGATGATGTACAAATAACGTGCTTACGTTCAACGATATTTTGCAACACCGTTGTATCATGTATGCATTGAATTTAATAGTCGTTCAAAAAATTAAATAGTTGAATTCTGAGGAAACATGTCACCAGTCTTTTTCTAAATTTAATTAGGTAGCAACACAACAAGACATACAGAACGTGCGGTATGTCTAACACTTTATACATTTTCTTTTCTATTAATTTAATAATTTTTTATTAAATTACCTCACAACAACAACGAGTGGTTTTTTTTTTTTTTTTGACGAAATCAACAATTGCATTAATTCAAACGTCCAGTACATGAACACGTACTTATTGTGTTGTTTTTACTATATTATCATTAACTTTTTACCTTCTTTTAACAAGAGATGTCAAAAAAAAAAAAACAAGAGATGTCAAAAAGACATGCATTAAAACAGGGTGTTTTTTTTTTTTCAGAAAAATAGGGCAATTAATATTTTTTTAAAAATTTTTAGACATGTAACTGCAAAAATATAATAAATGTTTAATAATTCGAATTGTTAAATTATAAAAAAATATATTAAATTTTAAAAAAATTATATAATACTATTAAACTAATTACCTACATTTTATATATCTCATTAAATCTGTTACCTAATCTTATTCTTAATACTCTAACACTAAAAAGATTATAATAAAAAGGGAAATCACTAGTGGCCAAACGGATTGGTGGCTAAATTATGATCATATTACAACCAATGACACTTTTTGTACAACTAGAATGTTAAAAGGTGTAATAAAAAAATAAAATTACTTTTTTCATTGTACATTTTTTGATTATTATTACATAAAGAGTATCACTAATTACAATATGACCACAATTTAATCACAAAATCCTCTAGCCACGTAACAGTCTCCAACTAATAAAACTATGTCAACCAACCTAAGGAGGTTTTTAAGTTTTAATACGAGGGTTTACTAATTCTACTATATTTTTTAGAGAGTAAAATTAATTTATAGTCTAATATTATTTAAAAATTATTTTTAATTTTTTTATTTAAATAAATTTTATTTATTATATAATATAAAATTATAAATATTTTACACTTACTAATAAAAAAAAAAAGTTCAAAATAAAATTTCTTTCTAAAACTACGTGTAGATAGGAACATGTGTGCGTGTCGGGTTGTCATTTGTAGTATCACATCTGACATCCCAACTCCTTCGACTGTGCATTAATTTCGTCACCGAACAGCTCACCATAATTTCCTTCGATCTAACCTCATTAAAGTCCCCACCACCAGAACCACAGCGAAGAAGAAGAATAACCCATTAAACCCAATTGCCATTCCCAACCAAACCCAACACTGAACTAAACTAACCCAAACGCGGGGAAGTCAGCAAGCGGCAATGACTAACGAGCTCAAGTCCGACGCCATTCTGGATATGCTGAAGCGGTTCCTGGAAACCAACGAAGGCATTGAACTCAGGAAGAAGATCAACCTTGTCTACCAGTTCAATATCGCTCCTAAGGTACTTTCCCAGTTTTCCCATCTCTCTTTTCTTTTGTCTTTTTTTTTTTTTTCCCGTTGTTTTTAGTAATATATATTTACATGTTTGTATTGACCATCATCGAAATAAATGAGTTCTATTGGTTTATGGAGCAGAAAATTGGGCTTAATGAGGTGATTTATACGATTGATCTCAAGAAAGGAGAGGTTATTAAAGGTCAGTGCTTTATTCGTTTTGTTAGTTGATTTTAATGTGTAGATTTTGCAATTTTCAGTTTATGATTTTTTTTTTTTTGTGTTTTTGGTGCGAGGCCGTATGGCTCTCTTCTTAACTCTTTTCCTTTTTCTATGTACCACTTTCTTCCGATTGGCTTGTGGTTGGTGGTTCTTTATATGTATTAGAGAATTATGTAATTATGGAGATTTGAATGTGATCAAGCCAGGATTTAAGCAATCAATCAATTATAGAAAGCTGTATATTTGGATGTAATCAAGCTATGATTTCAGAAATTAATCAATATCAATCAAGAATCTTAATTTTTTTTTTTTCATTTGGTCTGGTTTTTGCAACTGAGCCACATATCTCTTTGTGTTCTTCATTCTTTTCTTTTTTTACCTGTCTCCTCGCATAGTTTCTTCTTTGTTATAACAATGTGTTAGGGCAAAATTTCTATCAGGATAATGAGTATATATGAAAAAATCTGAAGGTGGACCCTTATTGTGAGAGCTAGAAGTTAAAGATTATAACTTTATCGCATAATTCAAGGTGTCTTTGTAAGTGCATTTTCCCTTTGACCTTAAATGGCTGAGAGGAGAATGGAGGATTGTCTGAAAAATATAATCATTGCTTTTCAAAATAAGCAGGAGAAACTGCAGAAGTGTTGTAGCAAATGAGATGGTGTAATGAGGAGTAGTAGCTGTAACCCTTTTTCTTGCTTCAAGATTGAGATTTTTATTTAGAATAATTGAAGCCATAACACAACTCCCTCGCCCCTCCACACCTCAATTGCAGTTAATAAATTCTTACTTAACTGTGAAATGTTGCCATAGTATTATGGACATTTTGCTAAAAGCTACGTCAGGATTTCTCTCTTTTTTTGCCTGTAAATGACTTGGATTAATTGAAATTTTGGAATTTTAGAGCCCTACGAAGGAGGAAAGCCTGATGCCACATTTTCCTTGAAGGATGAAGATTTTGTCAAGCTCGCCAATGGGCAGCTGAATCCCCAAATAGCTTTCATGAGGTGCATATTTTGGCTTTTGGTGATACTTGTTTTTCATTTGAATTTGCTGCCAAAATTGTAGTTACAGTTGTTTATGATTTATGCTGTTTGATGGATGCAGGGGTGCCTTGAAGATCAAGGGCAGTCTGAGTGCGGCACAGAAATTCACTCCTGACATCTTCCCAAAGCCCGCAAAGATGTGAGCTATCTTAAACGGCTCCGTGAATTATGAGTACATTCGTCATTGCAATGGTGATTGAATATGAAACTCTGGATTCGTTCTATAGGAATGGAAATCTTTACCTGCTGTTACTGATAGGCGGATGAACTTCTCTTATGCGATATTGGACTAGAATGGTCTTTATTGAAAAATAATGTCAGTGTACCGAGTTGGATAATCGTTTTTGTCTGTTTAGCTTATATCCTAGTTCACAGAATCAAAAACCATGATATATATTATGAAATCAGCAATTTGTTTGCTGCCCCACTCTATTGGACGTCCTTCCTTGGGTGGTATTTCGATAGTTCTATTAAAAAGCATTAAATTTTTTTTTAGTAGTACAAACAGTTTATATAATTACGATATGACTTGTACTAAAGAGATTTAGATTTAACTGCATTAATAGATTTTAATCTCAAAATCATTCCTAATAGCTTTTAAATTCAAAATCTCTTATTTAAAACGAAGTGTCTTGACCAGTTAGACCATACTATTGGTTGCATCCTCGTAACTACGAACTTGTACTTATTTTGTTATGAAGGGGCAAAAGTTAGGATGGGCTGCTGATTGCTGTTCGGTCTCATAATTGAAAGGTTGTTTTTAAGGTCCAATGAAGAGAACTTAATAGTGTTTAGATTTTTTTTTGTTTGGGGTGGGGGAGGGGGGGGGGGGGAAACAGTTAGAAAAAAATGAATAAGTAAAAAAGAATTTTTTAATGATAGGTTTTTTTATATGTTAAAATTGGGTGAAAAAGAAAAGTAAAATAAAATAAATTTTTTATTTGGATAAGGAGAGAGAGTGAAATGAAAGAAAGTATTAAGTATACTAAATGATTAAAATGTTTTTGATAATTTTTTTTTTATTTCGAGAACGACACTTACTTTATTGCATGAAAGGTTGTCTTCCAGCAGTGCTAAGAAGGCAAAATTGGCCTTTACTGTTGTACAAATATACATATGTATATCCAAAAAGAATTTATTGTATGAACGACACTCCATGCATTTAATTTGTAACGAAGTTGTAAGCCAAAAATTTCTGCTGAGCTGTGGACAAAAGATGTGGTGAAAGTTAAGAATAAGTGATGGTGAAGGGATGAGTAATGGACTTTTTGGTAATTTTAAAAGATCCTTTAAAAATGTGTTTTGCAGCACTTTTATGTAACTAAGAAAAAAAAAAATGAAAGAGACTACATGGGTGGGTTTCATGCAGAATAATATCATTAGAATCTGATTCTATCTACTTTATTCAATTCAAATAAAAACAAAGAATTTCATTCTTTTCCCTTTAATTCTTTCCTCACCAATTATCCAATCCAAACTGATCCCAAGAACCTGCTATGGGCTTGCTTCTGCTTCAATTCTGCCATCCCAACAAGATTGCCATTCTTTCCGGATGTACTGGAGAGCTTTGCAGCTAAACGGAACAAGGTACAATTTGAACCAAATGGGGAATGGGGCCTGATTTGCTATTCAAATCTGTGTTGTGTGTTTCAATTTTTCGCGGCACAGATTGATGTTGTCCATTTGCAACTTAGTCCATCTATCCCAAGTGATATTTTAATTTGACCTACTTTTTCAAATGAGTTAAAATTACCCGATGTAATAGGTGAGAGAAAATATTAAATTACGTGTAGCATAATGACGAGTGTGTTATATTAAAAACAAAGATTAAACACAAAAATATTATCAATTTTAAAAAGTATCAGTGTTCCTTTTGAATTTTTTAGGACCAAATTTAGTATGTCGTGATATTTTTTAAACAAAATTTGTTTATCTCAATGATGTGACAATTATACGTGTCATAAAAAATTAACGTGCATAATTATCAATATTATCAAAACAGATAGATTTCTATAAACATGTCATTGAAACAGATAGATTTTATTTATGTGATATCACTTCATACTAGATTTATTATCAAAATTTTAAATAAAGGTAAATTGTTATTTTTTAAAATTAGTGTTAGATTTATTATTCACACAAAGTTGATAATTTAAAAAAAAAAGTGAATAAGTGTAACAAACAATGTGTATATTACAAGATAGTTACATCAATTTCTTTAACTCACAAATAGTCTGGTGGTCCACGCAAAACCAAATTGATAGCAAAGAAGTTGCAAGATAGAAGATGCGTTCCCATGCCTTTCCATTATTTTTGCGAAATGATCCTGTGCAGACGATGATAACCCAAACAAGAGTTCAAGCCCTTTGATCAATATCGTCATTTGTTCGATCATTGGGTCAAATGGTTGACACACTTCCGAGCGCATGTTGCATCAAACGGGGATCCTTGTATGTATCAATGGCTTCTAAGTCAACCACAACAACTACACACAAACAATAAAAAAAAAAAAGCTTTATTTATTCTTGAAAGAAATTAAAAGAAAAAAATTCGATTCAGTTGCGTGTAGAGAATGTGACAGATCATAAAACCAAACTATAAACGTTTCTCCTGTGTATGATCAAAGTGCCCAAAATTAACTAGTTTTGGTGCTGACAATGTGTCCGTTAGAGGATGTTTTGGTGAGTTAAATTAATTTTTTTATGTTTCAATTATTATTATTATGAAAAAAATTAAGGGATAATGATAACTTTCTCATCTCTCTTCTCTCTTAAAAAAAGAGAGGAGAGAAGAGAGACAAGAGAGCTTTTAATATTTTTGTGGTTTGAGCGTTTTGATCCTTTAATTTTTTCTTTATTATCATTAAAAAAACATAAGACTTTGTAACATTAGTTGCAATAATATGTGAGTCTAAATAACAACTCCCATATAAAATATTGTGTTAACCTGCGAATTGACTCCCTTCTTTCGTTCTTTTACGAGGTTATTATAGCAATCTCCTAAAGGGTTTTTGCACATGTTACTAAACCTAAACGATATGCATGGGGTATACTTTGTTAACTGTAATTTTTATTATTGATTGTTGTTACTTTTTATTATTATTTATAAATAAAATAAATTATAATATTTAATTAAATTAACACTAACTATTATTTATTATTAACTAATTAAATAAAATAATTATTTTAGACAAATTATTTTTATTTTATTTTAATAAATAATCTTTTAAATTCTAATTAATATAAACAAATATTGTAACGGTTTTATAAATAAAAAATTGTGTGATTTGAAAATTAATTATAATTTATAATAAATATATAAAAAAATCCAAGTAATTTTTTATGTAGAAAAAAATATTATTATTGTGGCTGAAAAAATAATATTTTTTAATTATATAAATTACAGTCTACACAGTGAAAAACCAAAACAAAAAAAAACTTGCTACTAAAAACAAGGGAAATTGACGTGTATTGACCCCATTTAAGATTGATATTTTTATTAATTTTTATGATTAAGATGATAATAAAATATTATTTTCATTTAAAAATAAAAAACTATTTTTTAATAGTAGGACGACCTGATTATATATTTTCTTTCCAATGCTTCTATATTCTCATTTCTCTGTGCATCCATCAATAATGTTGGGTCCACAAATTAAAACTCTATGATGGCTGGACACAGTCGGAGGCAAATCGTGGTGTTTATGCATTTCCAATGTTGATGTATTTATTATACATCAAATTTAATTGTAAATTTTATAAATTTTTATAATTTTATTAATTAATAATGTGTAATAATATTAAAATTAATGTACAATAAAAATAAAAAAAATATGTATAAAAAAATTAAGCACATTAAGTCTACATTAATAATTGTTTTTGCATATATATATCAGAAATCGGCAAGAAAACTTTTGTGCTTGTACCTACTAGACTACCGAGGGACAATTTTGTAAAATAAAAATAGAAAAACTGCTGACAACGGCTCAAAAATTGTAATCAAACATCTCAACTCTAATCTTTTAGACCAGCAATACTAAGAACAGTCTCTATCCACAAAATCAAACACTCGTAGTGTCTTAATTTGGGTTGCTGACCACTCTTATCGATTAAAAAAACATTGTGTTAAACTCAAATTTGGATTTGGTGTTAGTACTGTATTCCTTAGTTTGTCCTGGTAAGTTGAGTTAATTTGTGGGTACCGTTTCTTCAAAACGGGGGGTTGAATGCACTTCACATCTCTATAATTTTCCTCGTTTGCGCCCCTAAAAAATTTAAACTTATGAACTCGGAAAACCAAAAATAATAATAAGCATAACGAGTTAAAAAAAAAAAAAAAAAGAATCTCCCAGTGTTTGAATTTTCATAATTTGTTTCTAAATTAAAAGGTAGTTTTATTTTTTTTTCACAAAAAACTAATATATGCAACACGGGATAATTGTTGTTGGTTTTGTAAATGAAATTAACAGAATCTTGACGGAAGGTCTTAATTGTTAGACTAAGAAAACACATGACTAATTGAAATTCACGGAAAAGAGATACCAAATAAGTAAATCAAATGGAATTTAGCTGCATTCAAACCCCCCCCCCCCCCCCCAAAAAAAAACCAAAAAAAAAAAAAGAAAAAAAACCCCAATTACTAGCATTTGTTTTGTAAAAGATGGCGATAGAGAATTCGATAGTCCAGAATTCGAATTTTACAACTCTCCAATTACAGAATTGAAAAGAGTTGCAAATGAAAGACGTAAAAATTTTAATGTATCATATTCTTTGTCTCTCAAACTTTTTGTTGGAAATTGGTAAAACATGCATATCATCTTGTTTTTTAACTAAATCGTGGAAAATGCTCATAAAACGTTTTCCTATATATATCTTTGTTTTTGTTAAAAAAAATTTCTCATTGACTACACCGGCAATGTTCTTTTTTTTTTTTTTTTTTGTGTGCACTTTTAAACCTGCATTTTATCAAATAATTGTATATTATTCATCTGTTTCCTTTATTCTATGGATTCTACTTTCAAAACAAATGTGTTACGAATGGATTTCCCAATTTTGTAAAGCGCAAAACACTTTTTTTCATCTTTTCCAAAGATTTCATTTTCATTGTCAAGTAAAAAAATATATATTTTATGTTCATTTGAAGTGAGAACGTTTAGTTATGCTTATCACACTAAATATATTTTGATATATCATGGCATCTGTTTTGGGACATGTTGGAAAAAATTGTTCAACCTAGAAAATTTTGCTGAGTGGGACTCAATAATAAATACACAACCTTTTGTGCACAAACTTATTAGGCTGATTTTATGAACAAAGTATAGACACTTCATAAAAAAATTTGCTATTAGCAGAAAAATGGAAATAACATTGTTTTATTAGGGTGTTTTTGTTTGCACTAAAATTTTTTATTATAAATTTTTTTCCCTATTTTCTAACATTTGGGGGACTGAAAAATTGAAGTCAACTGAAAATTTTCATCAGTCGACAATGGACAAGTATAAACCTTCGAGGTAAAATGACTTCATCTCACTGTAAGATGAAGTCATTTACGGAAGCACACAAGGGGCAGCGATTAAGCGCTAGAGAGATGGCCGCTGCCGTCGGTCTACAAGGTCGTACTCGTTGACCTCGTCGGCCGCCCTCAGCAGTCTAGCTGGTCGCTTCGTCACCGTCGCAGGTAAGGTACCTTTTTTTTCCTTTTTTTTTTTTTTTCTCTGATTTTGGCCATCTAATGAAACTTGAATACAACAGCTTCAAGTAACAAAAAGGGCCACCATCGACAGCGACAGTGGTGAGGACAACATGATTCGATACTAGCCGAGAAAGGAGACCATCGTTAGACCGTTTAGTTGTTTTCTATGAATACATTAATACTATGTTTGAGGGGGAAGAAAGCGGGGGAAGAGAGAGAAGAAAGTGAAAAAATTCAAATAAATTATTATATTTGAAAAATATTTGAAAGTTGGGGAAGAGAAAAATTTTTAATTCCCTAATTTTTTTTACTCTAGCAAAATCAATCCTCCTAAAAATGAAAGGAAAGTTGTTAGTTCTCCTACTAAATTTATTAAATGACTCAATTATCTCTTATATAATTTAAAAATTATAGTTTTACTTAAACAAAATATTTTAATAAAATTTATTATGAAAGATAAAATTATTATTTTAACATATTTTATATTTCTTTCTTCCACTTTTCACCTTTTTTCAAATAAAAGAATTTATAATTTTCCTCCCTCCTATCTTTTCTTTTCAAACACAAGAGATGATAAAAAATATTTTTCTTCTCTAACGATCTTCTCCTTCACTTTCTCCTCTCTTAAGAATTTTATCTAAATACAGTGTAAGGGTGAGTGAGGGTATTTTAGCTGAGAAATCAATTTTATTCCTTTTTTTTTTTGCAAGAACCACTTGAGACAAGATTGAAAAGCACCAAATGTGGATGAATAATTTAGATTTGATTGTGATTAAGGCTCAGTGGAGTTTTTTAGTTAATAATTAAAATAATATTAGTTAAATTATAATTGAAAAAGATAATATTAAAGTATAAATTTTAACAAAATTTATATTTTTTACATGTCTACCAAACATAAGAAAATATTCTTTAATAAATTTCAGCATTATATCTAAACTGTAAAAAATAATTTATTTTTCCTATAAAAACTTTTTATCAATCAATATTTTACATAGACAAATTGTTTTATAGCAAACAAACGGATTCTTAATTTGAAGATCTTTTGGTCATAAAATATTAGGAAAATTACATCATACACCCTTATATTTAGGACACGATAATAGGCCTGCACCCCCTATTATTAAATGTAACAAGCTGCATCCTCACGTTTAATTCCAGTAACAAAAGGTACCCTCTGTTAAGCCTTTGTTAGAGAACCTTTGAAATTATTACAAAATTGTCATTATAATTGACATAAACTGCCCAAAATGGCCATAGCGCATTGAAAAAGGAAAATATCTTACAAAAGACTTAGCACATAGCGCAACAAAGATTAAAATTCTCATATATAGTCTCCTATATAAATGAGAAGAATGTCATTTTATTACAATTTTTTAGGTATATAGTAAACAAATAAATAATAAATCAATCACAAAAATGCAATTATTTAACTGATAATTTTTCAATAAATTTAAAATGACAAAAAATTTTCCATGGTAATAATGGAGATAAAACTGATGATTTCTAAGTATAAAAAATGTTCTAAAATAAGTTCAAAATGTTTCCAATTTAATGATAGACTGGTGAAGAAAAATCTATATATAGTTTGATATATAGGAGTTAGGATGTCTTTTGATAATTGTCATTAATTCTGGTTAGTCAAGGGGTTTAATTTGTTACTTACAAAAATAGGGAGTGCGACATTTATCATGTCCTAATGCAGGATGCAATTTTCCCTAAAATATTTGATATATTGTCCATAAACTATTGACCTAAAGTTTTAAGTGACTCGGTGAATCCAAGAATGGTCTATACATACTCCTCTAATAGAGCCAAACCCCTTGAGTATTTATAAGGAAAGGTTTTACTCACTTTCTTGAGTATTTCATCGTCGACGTCTATTTTAAAGTGGGATAAGGAAATGTTAGCACTAAATTTTTATGAATTTTTATAGTTAAGTTTTAAATCTTTTTTTTGTTTTAATTCAAATATAAATTTTTAAAATTTGTTACAATCAAATTTTTTTATTAATAGAATTGAATTAAGCTGTTTAATACCATATATTGACTTAATAGAAATAAAGTCAATTTCATTAATAAAAGAATTTGATTACAAAAAATTTTAAAAATTTAAAATTAAAATTAAAAAAAAACTTAATTATAAAAACTCATAAAAATTTTAAATTAATTTTACTTTCATACCCGTTTTAAAACGTTTCAAGCCATTCATTGATCGTTCGGAGGAAAGCCCAGCTAACATTGTCATTTAATTTCATATTTTAACGCATGCATGACAAATGTTTGGGCACTGTTTTTGATAATGAAAGGAATTAAATATCGGTAATTATTACTAGTACCCAATCTTGCAGTCAAATAGGGATGCAACTAGCGGCGGATTTAAAGAAAATTTCAGCGGCAAATTTTATATATACAGATATAATAATAAAATTTAATATATATTATGAAAATTAAAAATTATATTAATTATTTTAAATGATAATCATTATAATTATATTACGTAAGTTTTAATGTTTTAATTTTTTTATTTTTTATATAATTAAATATAATTTTTTATATATAAATAATTATTCAATCGTTTAATCATATATCTTTCATGTAATTATGTAATGGATTCTTTATAATATTTATTAAAAAAAATTTATTATAATTATTATAACGGGTAAAATTAAAGATAATTTTATAAATAAATATATGTTTAGATATAAAATATGTTATTTTCTTTCCTTTCTAAAAAAAATTATTACTAATAATTTGTTTTACTGAAAGATAAAGTATTTTTAAAAAAGAATACTAATATGAATATAAGAAAAAATATTAAAATAATTTTAAAAGTAAATAAAAATAATTTTAGTACATATACTATAAATGGTTACCAAGAAAATTAAAAAAATGAAAAAGAAACAAAAATGTAGACATAATAAAAAATTATTTCTTAAAAAAAAGAAATAGAAAAAGAAAAAAAAGCATTGAGAGTGTGGAAGTGGATGCTTAAACCTTGAGAAGGCAATGTTGTTAGAACCGGACCAATCGTTGAATCTAAAAGTTCAGTGGTTTAAGGTTTAATCGATCCAACAAAAAATTGAATTGGTAAAATCGATATTCAATATTAAATATGTAAAAAATAAATATTTATGTACATTATACATAAAATTTATGTGTAAAAAATAATATTATAATACATATGTATGTATTGAAATACTTACATTTATAAATTTAAGTTAAATGATTAACAATTTATTATAAGATAAAATTAACAAATTAAGAAAATTAATAATTATCTTAACAAAAGGAGAAAATAGTAAGTGTTAATACATTAGTTACATAGGATAGTATGTGTATTATGTGAGAAGTTTGAGAAAATAATAAGTAAAAAAAAAAGTTACAACAAATTACAAATTGGACTAATTGTGTGAGACATATCTTTTCTTGTTGGAGGTCAAAGGTTCAAAACCCAAATTATGGAAATTAGTGTGAAATTTTTTCTAATTAGTGAAGGTGGGCAACCTAGTCTACCCAGTCAACCTGAGATCTGTTCACTGGTCCGACCGATTGAATCAGTCAGTTAATCAAGTTTTGACTGGTCTGATTTATGTCAATTTAAAGTATAATTCGGACCGGTCACCAATCCGACCGATTGAACTAGCCGATCCAATTCAAATTTAACAATATTGTGAGAAGGTAAGAGTGGGCAAGACTAACGGCAAGATTAGGTGGAATACTAGTCTAGACTTTAATTATTGAAATAAATTAATTTATAAAATATATAATTTAAAAGTTGACGTCAACGTGCATCCGCCAATGGATGCAACTGAAGAATCCTGAGACAGCACATACGAGGCAAAGGAAAGCTGAATCTTATACGCAGAATTAATGTCAATTATTTCTTGTTCTTAACTTGGCGTTTGGCAGTTTGCTCTGTAGTTCGGTTTCTTGTGAATGTGAAAATGCCGCGGAAGTACATATGAAAGCTTGACCTCTTTATGCTGATTTTGTGAAAGAAATTCAAACATGATGGCTTGTCTTTTGGAAAATTATAGAAGGAAACTGTCAAATGAACGGGTTAGAAACGGAAGAGAGAACGCGGAATGGCCGAGAGAATGGTAGTGTGGGCTCCGTACGGATCCTACCCATTATTATTATTATTATTATTATTATTTATAAAAGTATATGATATCTAAACATTTGTATACATAGGTATCATAATTAAAATAGTATCATAATTAAAATAAAATGTACACGTACACTTTGCACTCAATATTTTTAACAGCTTTCTGTCAAAAAAAAAAAAAGAATTTTAACAGCTGTTTATACAATTTTCTTATTTATTTTGCACATTTAACTCAACTGCTGCATATCACAGTTTACTCAACTATTTGGGTATCAAATATTTTTATATAAAAAAAATGACCCGCATCACATTTAACTAAACTACTTGCACATTTTTCCATCTAAAGCCTCGTTACGTTTTTAGAAAATTATTTATTAGAAATTATGCTTGATTGTAAAAATTTTTTAATTTTTTACAATTATCTTGATATTTTTTATAATAAAAAATAATAAAATATATATTTTTTATTATAAAAAATATTACGATAATTATAAAAATTGATATCTCATTATAATTTGATAAAAATTTAAATAAAAAATCTCGGATGCCTTACTTTTCCTTTTATTAAAAAAGTGAGCGGGACTTACGTGGAAGCTACGCCCAACCCGTCACTCACTTCTAACTTTTCTACAAGGCCTGTCGGTCTGGTGGGTCCTTTGGAAATTCTAGAACAAAAACGAGGCCAGCTACGCTTGAAAAAGCCAATAGACAACAATGTCTTCAGCCATCCCCGCAGAGCCAAAACAAAAAGAGAATGATGAACTCTCATATTTCTCTCCGCTTTCTCTCTCTCGTATTCATTTCAATCTTTCCTCTGTTAACCTCTTCTGCGCTGTTATTTCAGGTATTGAATGATGAACCCAGTACAGCAGCTCTTGTATCTTAAATTTGTTCTTCTAATTTGTTGCTAAAATGTTGGACATATGACAGGGGTTCAATTGGGAGTCTTCTAACAAGGCCGGCGGATGGTACAACTTCCTGAAAAACTCCATTCCTGATCTGGCCAATGCTGGAATCACTCATGTCTGGCTTCCTCCGCCGTCGCAGTCAGCTGCACCTCAAGGTAATTAAATTTACGTTTATTAAATTGGTAATCTTCAATTTAGTTGAACCAATTTCTAAAGCTAAAATATGTTGCTTACGAACGATTTTGTATCTTTTTAGGCTATTTGCCAGGCAGACTGTATGACCTGGATTCGTCCAAATATGGATCCCGGGATGAACTGAAGTCCTTAATCGGCGGTTTGCATCAGAGTGGAATAAAAAGTATAGCTGATATTGTGATAAACCACAGAACTGCTGAAAGGAAAGATGACAGGGGAATATGGTGCATCTTTGAAGGTGGAACTCCTGATAGTCGGCTGGACTGGGGGCCATCCTTCATTTGCAGTACGGACAAAGAATATTCTGATGGCAAGGGAAATCCTGACACGGGAGAGGACTACCCGGCCGCCCCAGATATTGATCACCTCAATCCAACAGTTCAGAAAGAGTTATCGGAATGGTTGAATTGGCTAAAGTCCGACATCGGATTTGATGGATGGAGATTCGATTTTGTCAAGGGCTACGCCCCAAGTATAACCAAAATATACATGGATAACACTTCTCCAGATTTCGCGGTGGGCGAAAAATGGGATTCTCTTGCATATGGGCAAGACAGAAAGCCTAACGCTAATCAGGATGCACACCGCGGCGCGCTCAAAGATTGGATTCAAGCTGCTGGTGGTTCAGTCACAGCATTTGATTTCACAACAAAAGGGATTCTCCAAGCTGCCGTGCAAGGAGAGTTGTGGAGATTGAAGGACTCCAACGGGAAGCCGCCGGGACTGATCGGCTTATTGCCACAGAATGCGGTGACATTTATCGACAATCATGACACGGGGTCTACTCAACAGGTTTGGCCATTCCCATCGGATAAAGTCATGCAAGGCTACGCATACATTATGACCCATCCTGGCACACCCTGCATAGTAATTCCTGCTCCTTAATTTCCATTTTCTCAGCTCTCATGATCTAATAATTTTTGTTACTTCCATTGCTAACTTCCGGAAAATGTTTCTTCCTTGGAATTGCAGTTCTACGATCACTTCTTTGACTGGGGGCTAAAGGCTGAGATTACCAAATTGGCGGCAATCAGGAAGACATTCGGGATCGATTCCACAAGCATGGTGAACATTCTGGCTGCTGATTCTGATCTCTACGTGGCGGCCATTAACGACAACATCATGGTCAAGATTGGACCAAAAATGGACCTTGGAAACCTTATCCCTTCCAACTTCCAGGTTGCTACATCTGGAAACAACTATGCTGTCTGGTCAAGAAAGTGAACAATGTATTCCTCAATGCTTACTAGTACTGGAATAATTCTTGGAAGTCATCTATAAGACTATAACATATACGTATCTAGATCTTATTTCTTATTTTATCTTTGTTGGTCTCGCCGTTCTGGTGTATAAACTCAAGTCATAAGACAAAATAAATAAATTTGAAAAATTAACGTAAAAAATTTTAAAAAGTTTCTATACATGCTTAAATTAAAAAAAAAACATATAAATTATTAAATATTATGAAATAAGATTGTATTACTATTTTAGTATTATTTAAACCAAAATTATGTAATGGTGCTCAAAACAAAAATTAATTAACTTTATCTTGCTCTTACGTGTCTTCTCCCAGTGTACAAAGGAAATCTTTAGTCTATAATTCTAACCAAAATGTAAGAACTTTTAAGTCAGCTGATCAAAAAAATCTGTTGTTTTGTCAAAAAAAAGAAAAAAAATCTGTTGTCTATAAGTTACCTTCATCCTTTTAGTAGCTTAGGAGATTGATTAATTAATTTATTATTTGCAACAATTGGTCTATTAATATTTAAATAGTAAGCATCATATAAATTTGGTTTTACCCACCCGAACGCTGATAAAAAAAGGATCACCAATACATGTCTACATTTTTTTTATGTTCTAATTGATGTCTTGAACTCAAAAAAATTGATAATTTTTATAATAAAATAAATAATTTTTGTAAAGAAATTAAAAAAAATATTATCAATTTTATTATAAAAATTATCAATTTTATTTCATTTAAGAAATTAACAAAGACACTGTAAACCATTATACAATCATTTTCTCGATAAATAAATAAAGAAGAAAAAAGAAAAAGGCCAAAATAGAATAAATTCGCAATTTTCATATAGTTCAAAACATTGAGCCAGAAATTCTCGATCTGTGAACACAAATCAAACAGGCCGACGCCGGCGCCAAAAATCCCCATAGCATGAACTTGGCCGCCTCCAATCTTGGTCTCCCATTGAAGCCCAATCTCTTCGTCTTTCACTCTCTATTCAAATCCCAATTCAACAGCAGAAACCCAATTTCACCGTTAATTCTATTTCGCGATTGTTACAGTCTAATTTGAAGCCAAACGATCTAAGTTTCTCTTTACTTCTTAAGTCTTCTGCTTCTTCTACGTCTTCTTCGTCAGCTGCAAACACGCTAAATGCAAAGCTAGAAGCCAATCTGATCCATACCCACTTGGTAAAATCGGGTATTGAACAGTTTGTTTATGTAAGCACCGGCCTTCTCGACGTGTACGTGAAATTCGGATTCGTAGAAGATGCACGCAATGTGTTTGATTTTATGCCTGATAGAGATGTCGTTTCTTGGAATGCATTGATTTGTGGGTATTCGCGAAATGGGTATGATTTCCAGTCGTTGGAGCTTTTTGTTCAGATGCTTAAAGAGGGTTTTCGTCCTCGTCAGACTACGTTGGTGGGTTTGGTTCCATCTTGTGGACGGAGTGACTTAAGGTCTCAAGGGAAGTCTATTCACGCGCTAGCTGTTAAGGGTGGCCTGGATTTGGATTCTCGACTGAAAAATGCACTTACTTCAATGTATGCTAAATGTGGGGATTTGGTTGCAGCCGAAGTTTCGTTTGAAGAGATTTCGGAGAAGAGTGTGATCTCTTGGAATACCATGATCGGTGCCTATGGTCAAAATGGTTTATTTGACGAGGCAATGCTTGTGTTTAAGCAAATGGTAAAGGAAGCTGTGCCAGTCAATCCGGTTAGCATCATGAGTCTTCTATCAGCAGATGCTATTCCGCAGTTAGTTCATTGTTATTCTATCAAAACTGGACTTGCTAATGATGTTTCTGTGGTTACTTCATTAGTCTGTGCTTATGCAAAGTGTAGGAACATGAATTCAGCAGAGCGGCTTTATTGGTCCTTGCCTCAGAAAAACTTGGTTTCTCTAACTGCAATTATTTCGAGTTATGCTGAGAGTGGGAATGTGGGTTTGGCTCTGGAGTATTTTGCTCAAATACAGCAGTTGGGCATGGAAGTGGATTCAGTTGCTATGGTTAGCATCCTTCATGGGATTACAGACCCAGTCAACAAGATCACCGGACTTTTGTTACATTCTTTTGCATTAAGGTTTGGGTTGGACATCCTGACTTTAGTTGCAAATGGGCTGATAAGTATGTATTTCAAGTTTAATGATGCAAAAGCCGCACTCTCTATATTTTCTGCAATGCATGAAAAACCAGTGATAACTTGGAACTCAGTGATATCTGGCTGTGTACAGACTGGAAGGCCAACTGAAGCAGTGGATATTTTCTGTCAAATGAAGATGTTAGGACATCGACCGGATGGCATTACTATAGCTAGTTTGCTGTCTGGTTGTTCCCAACTAGGATACTTGCAACTTGGGGAGAGACTCCACAATCATGTCCTCAGAAATAACATAGAAATAGAAGATTTTGTTGAAACTGCTATAGTAGACATGTATGCCAAGTGTGGAGGCATAGTGCAGGCAGAAAGGGTGTTCAAAAGCATCAAAAGTCCCTGTCTAGCTACATGGAACACAATGATCTCTGGCTACAGTTGGTATGGCTTTGAAGATACGGCTCTGACTTGTTACTCTGAATTGCGAAAGCAGGGGCTAGAGCCCGATGATATAACTTTCTTGGGAGTCTTGGCTGCTTGTAGCCATGGGGGTCTTGTTCCTGAAGGGAGAAAATATTTCCAGTTTATGACAGAAGAGTTTGGTATGGTGCCAAGTTTGCAACATTGTGCATGTATGGTCGGTCTCCTCGGCCGTGCTGGTTTATTTGAGGAAGCGATCATGTTTATAAAGAACATGGAGACTGAGCCTGATTCTGCCATATGGGGGGCTTTACTCAGTGCTTGTTGCATCCACAGAGAGGTCAAGCTTGGCGAGTCTATAGCCAAGAAACTATACCTGTTGGATCATAAAAATGGCGGCTTCTACGTGTTAATGTCGAATCTTTATGCAACTACAAAAAGATGGGATGATGTAGCAAGAGTGAGAGAGATGATGAGAGAGACCGGAGGAGACGGGTGTTCAGGCATTAGCCAAATTGAGGTGACTGCACTAGAAGAAAGTAATTCAAACTTAAACCGGAGCACATCCAATCCCAACAGAGTACACTTTGATTTGTGGGATCTTCCTCTGGGATCTTGAAACCATTTCAGAGTCACCCTGCAAATGAACCTTAGGATCATAAAACATGACCGTATAATAACTCAAAGCATGATTGTTTTTTAGATCATTAAAGGCGAGCAATAGTTGCTCTTTTAGAACTTTATACAACTCTAATGCTATGATTGGATGGAGAGAAAATGTGTACAAAAGAAAATGAATAGAAAATAGTACAATAACGATGATATTATAATTAATAAAAAGTAATGATTAGAAAGTTGTGAGAAAGAATATGGATAATAATTTATGAGAGAAAAATAAAAAAATAGTCGTTTGAATTGATAAAAAATAAATAGAAAAAACCATACTCCGACCAAAAATTCAAGTCAAACTTTGACTTGTAGTTAGTGGTCGATGGCTCGGTAATACGTCACTCCCAACCTCTCCCCCTTTTTGTCAATAGGAAAAAATATATGGCTGTAGAAAATATTATTAAAAGAAATTTTACAATGTAATTAGTTAGTAATTTTTTATAAGTAAATAGATTTATTTTTAATTACACTTATAATTAATAAAATTACACAATAAACTTATATAATTATATTATAAAAATTTTCTTCGACAAATTCGTGTGAACATGTAATTGAGCCGTTTTTCAAATCCTGATAGACCGGACCAGTGAAATTCGAATAGCAAACGGTCCAAATTTCAAATTTCGAACTTGGCGCTCCTGTTTTTCTCCGAATCTCATTTCTCCAAATTTTCTCCACGCAACGCCCACTCAAAATAGGAATTCCTTTCTGAAAAAAAAAAAAAAAAAGACAGAAAAAGAAATGGGAGGCGCTCATAGCCGCGACGATCTCGACGAGTTCCCGGAAGAAGAAACCGAAGGAGACGAGGACTACGAAGATGCCGGCGAGGAAACTCCGGAGAGTTCCGGCCGAAGACCCAAAACCCCTTCTTCCTTTGACGAGGTCGAAGCCAAGCTCAGGGCTTTGAAGCTGAAATACCCATCAGCATCCACTCCCCAAAAGCCCCCAAACCCTAATTTGAAAAATGCTGTCAAGCTCTACCTCCACATCGGCGGCAATACCCCAAAAGCCAAATGGGTCATCTCCGAAAAGCTCGCTTCTTACTCCTTCGTCAAGACCTCCAGAATCAGTCGGGCCGGAGAAGATGAGGACGAGGAGGAGGAGGAGTCAGATTCCGAATCTGAGGGAGAATCTTGGTGGGTCTTGAAGGTTAGTACCAAAATTAGAGCCAAAGTTGCTGTGGAGATGCAGTTGAAGACGTTGAAGGACCAGGTTCGTGTTGATTTTGTCGCTGAAGGCGGTGTTTGGGCTATGAAGTTCTTTAATGGGGAGGATTATGGGGCTTTTGTTTGTAGGTATCAAGATTGCTTGTTTGAGAATACTTATGGGTTTGAGTCGAATCAAGCTAACAAGATTAAAGTCTACGGGAAGGATTTTATTGGGTGGGCTAACCCGGAAAATGCTGATGATTCTATGTGGGAGGATGCTGACGATAGTTTCTTGAAAAGCCCTCAGTCAGCAACTCCAGTTAGAGCAAATCAAGATTTGAAAGAGGAGTTTGAGGAGGCGGCCAATGGGGGAATACAGAGCTTGGCGCTGGGTGCATTGGACAACAGTTTCTTAGTTGGCGATTCGGGCATTCAGGTTGTTAAAAATTTTAGCCATGGAATACATGGAAAAGGTGTTTATGTAAATTTTCGGTGGTGGGGATCATCGGAGTGGTTCCAGGTTGGTGCATTCGACTCCTAAGAAGGCACTGCTTATGCGAGCTGAGACTAATATGTTGCTAATGAGTCCGATGACTGAAGAGAAGCCGCATACCACAGGATTGCATCAGCTTGATATTGAGACTGGGAAGATTGTTTCAGAGTGGAAGTTTGAGAAGGATGGAACTAATATTACCATGAGAGATATTGCAAACGACAGCAAGGGAGCCCAGTTGGATCCATCAGGGTCCACATTTTTGGGATTGGATGACAATAGGCTGTGTAGGTGGGACATGCGTGACCGGAATGGGATCGTTCAGAATCTTGCAACCGGTAGTGGCCCTGTACTGAATTGGACACAGGGGCATCAGTTCTCCAGGGGGACTAACTTTCAGTGCTTTGCAAGCACTGGTGATGGATCAATTGTTGTTGGATCTCTTGATGGGAAGATTCGCTTGTATTCAAGTAATTCTATGAGGCAGGCAAAAACAGCTTTTCCTGGGCTTGGATCGCCAATTACTCATGTTGATGTTACCTTTGATGGGAAATGGATACTGGGTACCACGGATACTTATTTGATCCTTATCTGCACTCTTTTCTCTGGTAAAGATGGCAAGATAAAGACCGGTTTCAACGGTCGCATGGGAAATAAGATTGCAGCTCCAAGACTGCTGAAACTGTCTCCTCTGGATGCACATCGTGCAGGAGTCAACAACAAATTTCGAAATGCTCAGTTTTCATGGGTAAGTGAGCATCACCATCTCTTAGATTACCTGCATATTGCCCGTGGTGCATTCTTCAATTGCTTTTTACTAATTATGCTGCATATGTATGTTTCATCATCGGCATATATAAGCCCAATTCACTGGCAGTACTGAGGATCATCAAACTATTTCTGATGCTTTAAATTCAAGCTCTGCTTTTCACATTATAAATGACCGCATTGATTTATGTTTCTCATTTTACTGTTTCTCTGTGTTCATTGAAATAAAAGATTCTAGCAATGATGTCTGGGTATGGCATGCAGAAGTTAGGGATTTATTATACGCTGTGGCACAAGCAAGATCCAGCAGAAACTTCAATTTATGTTGACTTGCTCCTTCTTGCTTAAACTAGGTCTCCGTTTTTATCTTGTTTGTATTTTGAAGTCAAAAAAAGATTATTCTCCTGAGTCAATGCGGACATCTATATATGAAAGCATTGTCTGCTGATTTTAAGTAAGCTGGAAGTTCTTTGAATCTGTTTTTTATATTTTAATTTTATATGTAATTCTTGTTAACAAAATATCTTACTTATCAACTGGAATCTTTGGGGATTTAGGATATCCTTCGCTACCGGACATCTATTTTAAGTATGATGCTATTTATAAAATCTCTAGCATATTTGCCGTTCATTTAATTGCTTGATGCGACTGTAGCAAGTATACAACTTGGCAATTTAGCATTTTTCTACAAATTACTTTCTGTTGGTATACAGATGGGAAATATATGAAGTTGCAGTGTCTGTGCTGGCATGTTATTCAAACATACTTGCCAATGTTGGCTCTGCTCGACTATTGCATTCTCCCCATTTTTTAATCTTATGTCCACTAATTTTGCGCAACCATTGCTGTGTCATCTTTGCCCTTTTTTTTGCACAACCATGCACAGAAAATGAGTGTCATAGAAATGAAAATACTTAGATGGTTGTGTGGGCACTCTCAGAAGGACCAAATTAGGAATGAACATATTTGTAGCAAAGTAGGTGTAGCACTTATTGATGATAAATTGAAAATGTTGCGTTTGCATTAGTTTAGACATGTCCAACATAGACCAGCAGGTGCTCCTCTTAAGAGGGATGATCAAACTCAAGCAGATGAGTTGAGGAGAGGAAGAGGTAGACCTAAGTTGAATTGCAAATCTTTAGTTAGAAAGGATGTAAATAATTAGGTCTTACAGCTAACTTGATACACAACAGATGAGACGACGAGAATAGATTCATGTAATGGATTCTAATTAAATTTGGTATTGAGGCTTTGTTGTTGTTGTTTATAATGTAAAAGTTGATGTTATAACACGAAGAGATGTGAAAGGAAAAGGACAACTATATTTTATTCCTGAAGTTTCTATTAGACCTCATTCACTGAAACTCTGAAAGGATAAAAGCCATTGCCATGTTTTAGCAAGCAGAATATTGATTGACATGAAAAGAATATGCATTGTTACTGTGTAATATGCTGCTGAAATGACTTCTTTTTGTGTATTCATTTCTCTGTTATGATATTTGTATGTGGGTAGGGATCTTTCCCCATGGAATCTTGCTTTTGTGAGTGATACATAGCATCCTCGACATCCTTCTCAAATGCTTGCCACATCTTTGTTTTCTGCTGATTAGATTTGATGTATGTGACAATCACTTAGGTTACGGAAAATGGGAAGCAGGAGCGCCATTTGGTTGCAACAGTGGGCAAGTTTAGTGTGATATGGAACTTCCAGCAGGTGAAGAATGGCTCCCACGAGTGCTATCACAATCAAGAGGGCCTGAAGAGCTGCTACTGCTACAAGGTAGTGCTCAGGGATGATTCTATTGTTGATAGCCGATTCATGCATGACAAGTTTGCAGTCAGTGAATCTCCTGAGGCACCACTAGTGATTGCCACTCCCTTAAAAGTCAGCTCCTTCAGCATATCCAGCAGGCGATGACTTTGCTTGTGACTTAATGTGACCACTTCTTATGGTCATTAGTGATTTCTTTTGTATTTTAGATTGTTGTTAACTGGTGCTTAATGTAATTTGATTAATTCCCAGCATGACAAATCTTTGAGGTTTCAATGTTGTATTTGTCCCTAAAGAAGCAGACATTGCTGTTGTGGTTTGTGGTGAAAGCAAGCAGACTATGCTGTTTAAATTTCTTCCGCATCTTGTCTTGAAACCAAGTTACCTCTTAGCCTCCCTAGGTGAGGTTAAGAAAGAGAGCTCATTTGATTGGCCCTTCTCGGCTCAGGAAATTTACCTGATGAGAGGCATTGGGAGTTGGATGGGTAACAAAAAAGCAGAACAGAGCAAACCTCCCATACTAGTACGGTACGGTGGATTTTATAATTTATAACACATGTAATTTTTTATAACACAAGTTTGTCTTAATATTTTTTTTATTTTAATTAGATTCTATTTAATACTTTATTTTCACTAATATTTAAAGTTGAGTTAACTTTTTTTTTGGAACTGAAAGTCAAGTCAATTTGATTTAAAATTTATGTGAGTTAAATTAGAAACTTTTTTTATAAATGTTAATAATATGGACTAGGAATTTTATTTTTTCATTTCATTCGTTTTCCTTTTTATTTTTATTTTATTTTTTTTTGGAAGACATAAAATATGAGTAATATTATTTATCACAAGGTGGAAAACGATTTTAACGGCACTGGCACTGTGCAGGTTGAGACAGTGCAAAATAACCTAATAATTTATTGTAGAAATGTTCTACCACAAGAAAAACATGAAATAAGATGACCATCTAGAGGAAAATACAACAATACAAGAGCACAGAAAACAATAGGACCAGTGAGTTGTAACTCATTTGTATTGGAATTGCCTTCAAAAACTAAACTTTTCAATTTTGAGTTTCAGCTAAAGTCAATTACAAAAAGAACACAAAAAAAAAAAAAAAAAGAGAGGAAGAAATAAAGCCAAGAAAAAGGTTTAAGGAAAAGATGAAAGCTAAAAATACGAAAAAGAAAACGCAACAGAAAAGACAGGCAAAAAGAAAAGGCTTAGGTTTGGGTGAACTACTAAATGGGACGTTAACCTCTAAAATATGACAAACAATTAATCCTCAATATTTAAGGTTTATTGCAATTGTGGTTAAAAAAAAAAGGTATATTGCAATTTAAAATTTATGTCTAATAATCATTAAATAATAGAATAAATAATGCTGAGAGTCCTACTAATTTGCTTCATCTAGTTGCTATCTTTTTTTTTTTCTTTTTAATCAATGGTTCTCATAGAAGCAGGGGTTTATCAATTGAAAAGAAAATTTGATCTTCTATTTTAGTCTTCTATAATTCATTGTAGCCAGAGCTAATGGTAAGGAAAATGTTTTAACAAATAGTTTGGGTTTCATGTGAACGAAAGTTGGACAAAAGTTCGAATTACAATTAGTTTAAAAAATTAGAGATTTAATTTAAGATTTAAAACATTAAACTTAATTTGTAATTGTTGTTGAGGTTTCCATCTAATAACATAAAATAAAATGATAAATACGAGGGAAAGAAAACCCGGAACAGAAAGCCGAGAGGAAAATAGTGGGAATGAAGGATAAAAGGGAAATTAAAATAGGAGGAAACTTAGAAAGACAACAGCAAGTGGCAAGTAAAATAAAATGTAAGTAAAATAAAATGTAATGAGAATTTAATAATAACTGAAATAATTGGAATTAGTTTCTTCTAACTGCGTGATAAGGAGTTTAAATCCTAAATTCCTTTCTTATCATCTCTCATCCCTCAACTATTGGATTACCCAAAAAAAAAAAAAAAAACAACCTGAAATGTAATAGATGAAGACGCAAGAGAGTGCAAGGAAAAGTCTGATTGCGAATATAGAAAGAAAAATCGAGAGACGAGAAAAATTAAGTAGCAACTCCGAGCAATATAGTAACACCAAGGAACGTAGTCGTAGACCATTGACATCTCATTTGATCTCTTGATCCCACGAATAAACGAATTTGAATGCCGAAAAATTAGTGTACTAAGTATCAGCATTCAACCCCAGCTCAAGTCTTTAAAATCGAATTGATTTTGATCCTGTTATGTTGTCCCATGTTTTTCAAGGTGGCCTTATTGAGGCTTCTATACTTGCCGACAAGGGCAGAAGAGAAAAAACAAAACCAAACTCTTTCGCATTTGGCGTATGCCTTCTATTAAAAGACTGAAATTTTTATTCTCTCTTTTATATTTCCTCTTTCTAATGATGCGTTACTATCTCTATTACAAAACAAAAAAGAAAAAAAAATTTAAGATTCACTGTAATTTAAAATTTATGTCTAATTATCATTAAATAATAGAATAAATAATGGTGAACGTCCTGCTACTTTGCTTCATCTAGTTCCTATCAAAAATTTCACACATGGTTCTGATAGAAGGAACGGTTTATCAGTTTAAAAGAAAATTCGAACTTCTATTTTAGTCCGCTATTGTTCTTTGTAGCCGGAACTATTGGTAAGGAAGAAGTTTCGACAAATAGTTGTTATTTCAATGGAAGTTGGACAAACGTTCGAATTACAATTAGTTTCAAATTTTAGGGGTTTAATTTAAGATTTAATGTATTAAAGTTATTTTATAATTGTTGTTGAGGTTTTTCATGTAATAACCTAAAATAAAATGACAAAAATGACCGAAGAAAAGAAAACCTGGAAGAGAAAGCCAAGAGGAACACAGTGTGAAGCATGAAAGTGAAATTAAAACAAGGGGATAGACAACAGCCAAAGACAAGTAAAAACGAAATGCAATAGACACAGCCGTAAGAGGTAGAGGGAAAACTCAGATTGGGAATCATAGAAGGAAAAATTAAATGAAAACAAAAACTAAATAGCAACACAGAATAATAAAGTATGAATAAAAAATGCGAATTAATCACATCTTACTCGATCCTACCAGTAAATGAATCTGAACGTACAAAAATTATCAGCTTCAACTACGGCTAAGGTCGGAAAAATGGAATCGATTCTGATTTTGTTAGGTTGTCCCTTGTTTCACAAGTTGGCCCTTTTCAGGCTTCTATAATGCCAACAAGGACAGAAGGGCAATAAAAAAAAAAACAAAACCAAACTCTTTCACACCTTTGCTATATGTTGGAGTGTTGCAACACTATACATTACAGAACCGACTTATTTATGGTCCACGACTTTGCCCCAACCAAGAAGGGCACTACAACAAAAGATTCTTATTGCCTCCTTCACAGCCCTAGCCAAAGCAGCAAATAAAATTCCTTTTTAATTGGACAAAAATATAATTCCTATCAATCTTATCGTACATAAAATAATCACCAACATTTACATTTAAGTAATAAAACTCCAGGTGATGTGAACAACTTTTCCAGCAATTATATTGACGGCCAACGAGAGTGAACTCCCAAAGAAAAAACACAGAGTGCAATCTTGTTTCATTGCATTACCCCGTTTTCGATGCATGTGCTCTTCTCCTTGCTAAAAACATTAAAAACCGAGGGAACAATGATTTCTTCTTCCTCTTCTGCGTCTTTGTTTCATCAGCTTCAGTGTTACTTCCATCAGAATAAGCTTTTGGGCTTGGTGCACGAACGGGCTCAAAGTTCTTTGATAGTTTTGTTTCCTCGAAGCTTTGCTGCGGGTTTCCTTGACCATATTCACCAGCTTTTCTTCGTTGCTCGTGTTCAGCCCTCCACTTCCTCAACTCCTGTTCTACACCCAGCTTTCCTTCCTTTGCCTTCTCTGCCTTATCCATTGCAATTCTCAATGCTTCTCTTCTCGCAGCCATTTCTCGATTCACTTCTTCTAACTTCTCCATGGTCCTTAACTCTGACTCCCTGGCTACCTCAATTTCAGAAATAGCAGCAGCCACCCTCGTGTTGGCCTGCTCTTCTGCGTCATGGGCACGTTTGCTGAGCTCATAGTACTCCTCTAATGAAAGGGTTACACCAGTAGGTGAACTAACATCATTGGTGTTTTGAGCTATTTCACTCTCTTGCAATGCTTTAATAGCTGCTAAAGCCAAACTTTCAGCAGCCTTAGCAGCCTCTATTTCCTTTTGAGCTGCAAGTAATCTACTCTGCACTGTACTAGCCCCAGCCTTTGCTTGTTCTGCTTCTTCCTCCACCTTGCGCAGCTCTTCACGGGCCATTTGAGCAAGAGACTTGGCCTCATCAGCAGCTTGTGCTGCTTGCTGCAGTTGCTTCGGCAGCTCTGCCATCTTCTCTTTGGCTTCTTTCTCCTTCATTTGAACAAGTGCTGTTTCTGACCTAGTCTTCTCTAGCTCAGCCTCAAGAGAGGCAACTGCTATTGATGCCATTCCTTCTCTCTGTCTAATTGTAGCAAGAGAAGATTTTTCTTTTTCTAGCTCTAACTGTAATGATGTTGCAGCCACCTTCAAGCAATTGACCTCAGCAGTTGCTTTTTCTATGTTGAGCTTCACTTCTTCAAGTTCCTTTTTTGCTGAAGCAATTGTAGCTTGTACATCAGAATGGTTTTTTTTTTCTTGTCCATCTTCCTCAGCTTTTTGGGTTCCTTCTTCAACAGTTTCCTCATTCAATTTAGATTCCATATAAGCTGCTAATTCAGCTTTCAGATCAAGTAGCAAGGCTGAAGCAGCGTCTAGTTTTAATTTAAGATCCTTTGCTGAAACAATTTGCTCATGAAGTCTCTGGAGCTCCTCTTCTGCCTGCTTCAGTTCCTTCTCCCAATAGAGAGAGTCTTGATCCCTAGCCATGGCTGCACCTATTCTGTGTTCCTCTGCTTCCAGATGGGCAGCTTGTGCAGACTCTAAGGATTCCTTGGTAGCAATCAGCTCAATGGTAAGTTCTTCTACAGTCTTCTCAACTTCCTTGGATGCAGAGACAGCTTCTGCAGCTCTCTTCACAGCTTCCTCTCTCTCAGTGACTAAAGAATCATATTCCTTACGCAGGGCTTCCAGTTCTTCATTAACAGATTTTAGTTCTGAAACCGCAGCTGCATGTCTGGCTTTAGCAACCTCAAGCTGTGCCTTTGCTGCAACACTAGCCTCATCAGCAATGCCCTGTTCCAGTTCTTCCACTCTGAGCTCAGCAAGTTCAGAATCTTGTTTTGCCTGATGTTCCTCTGTTTGTGCCCTCTCAAGGTTGAGTTTAAGCTCTTCAATTAGTCTCTTGGTGCTGTCCAGCTCTTTAAGGACTTTCACTTTTTCCTCTTCTGCAGCCTCCGACTGTCTTCTATACTCAGGCATTTCCTCCTGCACTCTCTCCAGTTCTTGTTCTACGAGCTTGCGTCTCTGCAGATATAGAGAAGAAATTTACAAGATATATATACACACTTGAGTTTAATGAAATCCGGTAGTGATGCACAATCTCCAGATGCAAGCAATGATTGACAGAAAATTCAGGAAAGGGTCAAAATACTGGCCCACGTGTGTTTAAGAAAAGAAAACTCTTACACTCAAACAAACACACACACACACACGTGCACAAGTGGCAACTTAGCAATGCTCAAACATTCTTCATCCACCTTTTGTTTCCAAAAGGAGAATGTCAAACATATGCTATAATGTCAAAAAAAAAAACAAAAAAAGAAAGCAAAGACAGAGTTTGTTAAAATATCCCTAAGATTGATTTCGCCATGGAAGTTATAAATTCTACTTAATCATAACAAATTTTTTCCTCTTAATGTCTTTCCATAGCACAAGTACCATCAGCATGATCAAAACACAATGCTGTAGCACCAAATTTCACATGATCACACACAGACAGCATCTATAGTTCTGCTGAAACTGTAGGAGCTCCAAAGATTACAAAAGAAGAGTCCATTAGAGCATACGGTATGCTGCTGAACAACATAAAGTTTCTAAGCACCAATGTTCCTTCTCTCTTACATTGAGTTCAAAGGGAAAAAAAATTCTTTGTCATCCCTCAGTTTACAATCATTTTTCATTAGGTGCCTTCAAGGTAAAGGCACCAGCAGTTCCCCAGAATCTGTAATGCACAAACTGCTTCCTATAATTAGCCTACCTTGGTGTCACAAATAAATAGCTTGGCTGTGAAAACTAAACCTATTTAGCAATAAAAAGAAAATCTTTTTTCTGAAGTAGACACAACATATTCATTTTGTCAACATTAAATTTTTGTAGAATAGCATGACAAAAAGGCATAACCATTTTTCTTGGGTGCCTTCAGGGTAAAGGCACCGGCAGCTCCTCAGAATCCATGATGCGATTAATTTCATATAACCACCTCTACTCTGGTGCCACAAATATAGCTTGGCTGTGAACACTAAACCTATTGAAGAATAGATATTAATCCATTTTGCCAAAAGTTAAAATTTTGCAGCATAGCATGACAAAACGGCGCATGGATCAGGAAACAGCATTATGCTTATTATCGTTGCTATTAAGAGAATTCATGACTGGTCAAGGAAATCACACTAGAGATCCATTATCCTGTCAATAAAATGAAGTAACATTGCAAGAATAATAACAAAGGCATGTAACATACCTCTATAGTTTGTATCCTGTGGGCTTTCCAATCAACAATTCCTCCAAATTTGGAAACAGCTTCTTTAACAGACTCAAAAGGTGCTGTTGTGTCAATAAGACCTCTACTTATGACAGCCTGCTTAAGATCTCTCCCAGAATCTACAGATTTTGGCGTTATGTCAGCAGGACTGGCAACATTAGCCTGCTGAGATGCAAGCCCATCTGGCTCCAACCTAACCTTCAGGTGGGGCAGAGCAACCACATCAGCTTGCGCTCCTACCTTAGGAGAGGAAACAGCAGATAAACTGGCATCAATTTGTGTATGAGGCCCTCCAGTAGAACCAGTAACATCAGAAGTGTTTTGTATGGGATCAGTTTCAGCTCTATATTCCTGTCCATTGGAGGAGCTTTGTGGGGCGTCAGTTTCTTCTTGATTATGTTGTCCATTAGAAGAGATTTTGATATCTTCATATTTTCCTTCAGTATCTTGTCCTTCAGAAGCACTTGCTGTTGCTTCAGTTTTTGAATCTTCTTTTATCAGATCTCCACGTCCAATTTCTACTGTCTCACCAGCTGAAACAGCAGTTAAATTATCTGTTGAAAGAGTTTGATCTTGACCTGAGGCTTCTGCATGAATTATGAGGTCTTGGCCTAGAACCAAATTATCAGAAGCATCTTGGACAACTGCTGACGTATAATTCTCCTTCACAGATGAATGAGCATCAGATTCCACCGTTCCATTTAATACATGGCTTGTTGAAGGTTCGTTGTGACTGTAATCATTACTTGTGGATGAAGAAGAATCTGGAGGAGGAATGGCCTCCTCGTTCTTTACATCTTCCATTCAAAGAAAATTTCAGTGTTGCACAAGTGTTTCTGGAGTCCATGGAAAAGAGAAAACTAATTAGAAAAAAAAAAAAATCCAAGAATGTCTCAAGAGATTCAGCAGCAGGACTTGGACTTTAACCACAAAAGAGATTAATGTCAGCGTAACATCAATGAACACAAATGGTAATCATTGCACGATAAAATTTTCCAAAACTTACTGTACAATTCATTGCTTTATTAACTACTTGTATTACACTCCCATTGGCCAATGGCCATATTAAGGAAGAGATAATTCAGCCGAACAACTGAAGATGTCATGTTATAATAACAATTCAAGGTATCATCTTCTTTATAAGTAACATCAAGGTAGCTACTGAAGGAAGAAAACATTGTAACTGTGAAACTTCTCGAACGATACGGATAATTCTAGTTTGACCTAACAAATAACTCCGTGCATCTTCTCTACATAGTCGAAAATTCAATCAAAATTACAACTCCCATTAAAAAAAAAAAAAACCTATAACGACAACTAAAGGTCCCTAATTATATTTCAAAATAAATACAAACCAAAGTTATGCTCATAAGATGCAACATATCGGATCTCCCCCTCCCCCCATCATGAATTTGCATCAGTTTAAATGTTAATCTTCCATAATCTATCGTTCTTTTTCCTGACAAATCGTAACAATGTCAAGACCAGAAACTTCTACATAAACAACATAACATTTGTCACTTTCCTTAATAAGACTTCTGGTTGTTTGTTTACAGTTAAAAAGACAAAATAAGAAAGATTAAAAAAAAAAAAAAAAAACACCCATAGGTGAGCACAATTCAGATCCAGAATTCTGCCAATCCTTTGGTTCATTGGTTTAAATTGCAAAAAAAAAAATTAATTAATTAAAATAAAAAAAATAAAAATTTTAAAAGGAAAAACGAAGATAATAATTGAAGATATTGAACCGAACATAATCAAACGTTAGGCAATCGGAGAACAAGCTTAGCTTCATTTAAGAATCCCAGCAAACCGTTACAATCTGAACTTTCCAGAAACTCACATATATTTTGAAGTATAAAAAAAACTTAATTATCAATCAAAGTCAACGTATTAATTACGCATCAAGTTCTCAAAAATTCTAACTTCCAAAAACAAAAAACCAAAAAGAAAAAAAGGTGAAAAATAAATAACTAGACAGGAAAACTGAAAACGTAGGAGTAACCAAACAATATATTACAAAATCGAAACCTAAGCTGATCACACGACCGTGTCTGCTTCAATCAAAACAAATTCTTCAACAAAAATTACAGCAAAATTCCAACAAAAAAAAAAAGAAAAAGAAAAAGAAAGGAGAAAAAAGAAAAGAGAAGCGTACCTGGAAAATCCAGAAAGGAAGGAGGAAGAATATTGAGGAAGGGGGGTTGAAATTCAATTGATTAATAATTAACTAAATTCTTTCTTTTTGTTTTTTGGAAAAAAAAAAAAAAAGAGACAGAAATTAGTAGGGACAGGACAGAGAGAGCTAACTACAAGGCTAAGAATAGAAGAACAAGAAGAAGCGGAAAACACGTGCGTGGCCTATGGATCTCACTCTCGCGTACTACAGACTAGATCCATCTGTACGCTCCTCCGTTTTCCTCTCTCTCTCTCACTCACATTCTTTTCCAGATCAGTTTTTTTTTTTCCTCTCTTTTCCCATTTTTAAATTGCCTTTTTAAATATTTATGGGGGCATAGGGTTTTCTTTTTAACTTAGAAAAAGATGTAATTCTAAGTCCATAGGTTATTATATTTATAAATTAAATTTAAAGTAATTTTTGTTGGAAAGTCTGCTCAACTGTTCTTATAATGGTAGATCTATTATTAAAGTATTGATAGATTTAAAACAAGTCTCCTCATATTTAATTATAGTGTCAATAAATTTTAAATTTAATAGAATACTCTTAATATAATTTTCTATTTAAAGGGCCGACATAATCAAAGAAGACTCAAACCAAAATTGTAGGAAAAGAAAATTGTCATATTACCATTAAACTACGAACTTGGTGATAGAGCAAAGGTTAAATAATAAATATTTCAGTATTAATGTTAATCCGTGTTGCGATATAGTATTCGGAGAATTTACCATCCATATCCTATGGGTGATAAGATTTAAATATTCCATAAGATTAATTGTAGTTCTGTAGAGTCCTCAAAGTGACTACTTATTGTTCTGAATGACTAACACTATATATTTTCACGGCACTCACTGTCTTTCTCTTTTTTTGACAAAAAAATTTAATATTAATTAGTGGTGGTTATCCGCCGATGGAGTTTACTTTTACAGTTGATTGCTGTTTGCTGTCTGCCAGGGCATAATTGCTAATAGAAACAAACTGAGCTGGATTATTTTTCTTCCATATTTGCCTCCGTGTCTGGCGTTCTCTATTCCGTTTTTCTTTTTCGTTTTAATATATTGCGAAAAAACAGGTGCAGTTATAAAAAAAAAAAGAAATAAAAGTTATCAAAAAGAATAAAATTATGAGACAAATACATAAAAATTAAGTATTAATTTCTTTTTTAAAATATTATTTATTTATGCATTGAACTATGTCTATTTAAAATTTTTGTCTAAATTAATGAGTGCATAAATAAAAAAATTTGTGTTTTAATTCTACATTAAAATGAAACGAGGACATTTCATCTCAACAAATACTCTTATCATAATAATTACTAAATTAAACTAAAAATTTAAATTTTTAATTACTATAATATTTTTTAATAGGATTATTTTGTCCATTATTGAGTTTGAGGTTTAAAGAGCCCTTGCAAGGACATAATAATATGGGTATGTTTTTCTTTTATTATTATTATGTCCATAATAATAAATAGCAATCATTATTCCTTAATCGACAATTTAGTGAATTTCCATTATATAAATGTGCCAAATATATAAAAGAAAGCATATTCGAAATTTAGGTGCTAAAAAGTTACGGTCCGTTAGGTCCCACATAGTGGAAGCGCCTTCATTCATAGAAATAAAACAAAGTAAAATACATAAACAGAAAAAGATGAAATAGATAATGTCACCGTCCATCCTTAGGTTCATTTATTGATGCGGACCGGATGTTTTAAAAAGTACTGACGTATAATGTCGGTTAAGTAATATTAAATAATTTTCGGTATTTATATTTAAATCATTAAAAAAATTATTTTTTTTATTTTGGTTTATTTTTGAAAAAAATTAAAATAAAATACAAAATATAAGTATTACATGAGATTTTTTATAAAATTTTTTTTTAGAAATTTTTTTAAAAATGATACAAAAATATTATTATTTTATTGAATATATATACTTTCAGTACAAAACCTCTCTATACGTAACTTTTTCGAATAATAATATAGATTCAAGTGCTCTGTTTGGAAACTTTCCAATAGAAAAGAAAGAAAAAATACAAGGATTATCCTGTTCCTGGACGTTAGAGTTCTGACGTATCAAGTTGAAATCAAATTTCCAAGTGGCAATGCAGCTCTTGTGCAATGGTGTGCAGTCCCTTCACCCTCATACGACTTTAGTTGCTGAATGTCAGGCCTTATTGCAATGGTCTTGGTTTGTTGATATTGCTTATATCTATCGGGAAGGTAACCAGACTGTAGATTGGTTAGCGAAAACCGCTATTTCTATAGAATTTGATCTTTATGTTTTGGACTACGTTCTGCTTGAGTTATTACCAATTTCGTTAGATGATATAGGGGTTTTTCTTTTCCACGACTACTTTGTATATACTAAGCACTGTCCCTTCCTTTCTTACCAAAAAAAAGAAAAAAAATATGTTCTATTCAATTTTTTTATTTATTTTTTTATCAATTCAAACAACTAATTTTTATTTTTTCTCTTACAAATTATTATTTATTTTTTCTCACAACTTTATAATCATTACTTTTTATCAATCATAATATCATCATTATTGTACTATTTTTTATTTATTTATTTTTTCATTTACTTTATTTCAATCGAAATAAAGTAAAAATGAGGGGGAGTCCTCACCCCCACGCCTACCGAAGAGAAGGCGAGGAGGCGGCGGGGGGGCGCCAGCGCCACGCAAACCGAGGCCTCAGGCACGAAGACGAAGCAGCAAACCCATGCAAGAGATCGACGAATGCAACAACCAATGAAGGCAGACATATTGCGCAGAACCTCTCAACACAAAATAGTGCGATCTACGACACACGATAGCGAGGCCTAACTAAAGTTACAAGTGACTTTGGCCGAACACAGTTGAATATCGAGAAAGTGATGCAAAATTTAATAAGCCAAACAGTTCAGTTATGGCATATGGGCAAGTCCATTGCAATGTTTTGATCAATCAATGCCTCGATCATAATAATATGCTTGCCCATGTCCCAGGGACATTCATCCCCGCAAGTCCATATGCCACCGGATGTTTTTTTTTTTTCAGTTGAGTCGACCTTTCCCACCGGATGTTAAAGTTCATGCGCTTGGAATTGAAATATAAAAAAAAAAAGTTGATGGCTAAAGGCCAATGGTTAAAAAAAAGTATCTATAATGCATAGTTATAAAATAATGTGAATTATTAAATAATTAATTTTAAAAAATAAAAAATAAAAAAATTGTTAAATATAATTAAATAAAATTACATAATTATTAATTACTCCATATGCAAAATTACTTAATATTATTCTTAGTAACATTTAATAATTTATTTAATTTTTTATATTTTTATGTTTAATTATTTAAAAATTTATACCGATTTGAATCTGTTTGTCGATTTCCTTAATTCTATTTTTTTTTATTTGTAAAAGACCGAAATATACATGTCAGTGGCTTCTGCGTCCTCGCGGATCTGTGCCTGCATGACCTCTGGACTACAAATGGTCAAAGACCGTGACACGCGGCCGACATGGAATGACAGAATTACCCTTTTCTGCCTGTCCGTTGAATGTGGATCCAAATCAGTGTCTGTTATAAAGAGGTCCGTTCCATAGAGCTGCAAGAGGACAATTTTAGAAATTTATTTTTTTGGTGGCATCGAGAGATATTGTGGTACGTTATATTTAGTATTTATTCCCTCCAACTTAAAAAATATTTTCGTTTCTTTTTCAATCACTTGTACTTAGTTATGTGGCCATTTTAACCATTATGGCCGCTAAACTTAGAACTAGAAGTGAGTAGCAAGTCGACGAGTACAGATCTATCAAATTATCAAACATTGTTTTCAGGTGAGTCTAAAATGAACGTACAAAAGCAAAATGGAAAAATAATAATAATAATATAAAGAACAAGTTGAGAATGCTCTTACGTTTATTTCAGAAAATTCAATGATTCTTGTACAACAGAAATTGATTGATGAGGGATAAGCAAAACCGGCCCTTGTCTTGAGCCCACACAAGACCCCAAAAGATCTCCCATCATGAGCTTAGGAGTGCACGCCTGGTTTGGTCCATGTCTTGAGACCGCAATTATCTTATCTCTTTTATCTTTGTTGTAATGGCACCGTCTCGCAATCTTATAAATATTATTATAGGTAAGTTGATACGTTTGTTAAAAATTTAATAGTTCAGTTTAGTAAGAACTTAATTCAAATTTGTTTATTTAATTAAATGAGTGATATATGAGCGTAAATTTAAAGTATATTTAATAAATGAGTGAAATTTGAGTGGTTCAATTAGACTTGTGAATAACTTATTTAAAAGTTAAGTTACAAAATAATTAAAAAAAAACTCATTTACCATGTAATAAAAATAATTCTATTACATTCATTTTTAAAATTATATTATATATATATTTACAATTATACGTTAAAATCAAATATTTATTTATAATCTGTTAATTTTATTTAAATAAAGTTTTGTTATCTTTTTAGTTCAAGTATAATAATAAAATTCTTTAATTGTAATTATTTTTTTAATATTATTAAATGATGCAGTTTGTTAAAAGTTCGAAAAAGTGGCTCGACAATAACATGTTTGGCTCGTTATTAAATAACATTAACACTGAACTTTATTTTTAAACTCGTTTAATAAATAAATTAATACTTGAGCCTAAGAAAGTTTGATGTCATTCCTAAGTCGTAGGAATGCTAAACGCCAAAGACCTCGTTTATTCTTTTTGCAAGCACCAACAGATCCGGAACAATTGTTTAGAGAGAGAAAAAAAAAACGCATACCACATTTAGAAGGGGCCAAAACCCCTTTTACCATTAGCTAAGTGGGAATTTTTTTTGCAAGTTTTTGCATATGTAAGACAAAATGAGGAGCCAATGGGGCAGGGGGCAATTGCCCCCTTAGCCACAGTGCAGATATGTCGCCGCTTGCAGACTTCATCTTTATACTGAATCCAATAGCTTCTTGTGAGTTCCTCGTCAACCGTGATTCCAACTAAAATTAGCATTTTATTGGGAATCAGCTACTTTAAGTAGGAATGTTGGATTGATACCCCCATTTAGCTCTTAATCGAGGACTGAGCTCCAGCTAGACAACTTTTTAAAGTTACCATGTTTGCAATCACGAGTTTTTGACTCCTAACAAATCATGTTTTATGTCATTGATTTCAAATAAGGTAAATATTATGTAGAATACATACAAGTAACTATAACATTTGCATACGAAATTTAGATTGTTAAATCGTGAAAAATGTATTAAATTTGAAAAAAAAATAGATAAACTACTAAATTAACTGTGTATTTTCTGCGTGCTACACAATATATACGTACGTAGTCATGTTCATCAAATAAACCTTTTTAAAAGCATAGATTTATTTGTCATTACAACTAAAGAAATTCAAATTTAGCCAAAGGCTCCTCCATAAAGAGTGAGAGCCTTCTGTCTCTCTCATCTCAAGAGAGGACTCAAGAAGGGAGAGATAAAAAATCTCTCGCTTCCTATGTTTTTCATTAGTTTGATATTTAATCTTTTTTAGTTTTGCATAGGATTAAACAGTAACATCAAATAGTGATGATGAGAAATGATAAGAAAAATCTAAGGTTATAATTCTAAATCTTTCAATTAAAAGTTACTATTTTTAATTGCTTGATTTCTCTAAATATTCTTTATTAGCGGTTGACACTTATGAGAAAAAAAGGGTCAAGGGGGGTTCAGTTATAGGACAAGCCCGACTCCAAATTGGACTAATCTAGCCTCGAAGATTGTGGCTTCAGTAGTAATGTGTTGACACTATCCAAGCGGGTTCAATTATAGGACAAGGCTGACTCCGAATTGGACTAGTTCGGCCTCGAAGATTATTGGTTCACTAGTAATGGGCCATTGTCTTGTAAATTGTAAGCAGCTGTCGCTAGGCCATTCAAGGTAAGGGAAAATGGGAACTAAAAAAAATCTAAATAAATGGGAACTAAGGAATCTAAATGCCACTGGAATTGAATAAACAAATCTAAATACTATTAATGTATTTGTTGGTCTAACTAATTAGAACTTAGTTTCTCTTAAACAATATTTTAGATTTAAGTTTTATGTATAACAAAAAAAAAGTATTGAAAGAGCTTTATCTTCCTAATAAGTCCTTACTAATTCGAATTAAATTAATCAAAGATTAATGTAATTTTTATATATCAAAATTTATTACCCAAAAAAAAAAAAAAAACAAACCGAAGTATACAAGCCAGTTGCTTCTGCGTCCTCGGGGTTCTGCGCTTGTGTGACTTCTCGACAACAAATGTTCAAATACCGTAACCCGCAGCCGACATGGAATGACAGAATTACCCTTGTCTACTTGTCTGTTGAATGTGGATCCAAATCAGTCTGTTAACGAGGTCCATTCCATAGAGCCACAAGAGGACAATTTTAGAAATTTGGTTTTTGGTGGCATCGAGAGATATTGTGGTACGTCCTTTTTTTTTTTTTAAAATAAAAATATTTACTATTTATTTACTACAACTAAAAAAATATTTTTATTTATTTTTGAATTAATATATAAAAACATCATTAATTTTATTTAAAATAATAAATTTAACATCAACTTTAAAAATTAATAAATTTAGTATCAATTTTATCTAAAATAATAAATCTAACGTACTGTGAAATTTCTTAAAGAGAATTTATCTGTTTCGATAATATGACATTAATTTATATAATTATTGTGTCATCGAAATATATATATTTCTATAAATCTGTTATCGAAACTAACATATTTTATTCATATAAAATTATTACGTATTAGATTTATTATTTTAAGTAAAGTTAGTGCTAAATTTATTATTTTTTAAAATTAGTATTAGATTTATCATTTTATACAAAATTTGTGATATTTTTGTATAATGACTCTTTATTTTTTAATCACTTTTAATTGGTCATGTGGCCAATAATAGTATTGATGAGGAAAATCATTATTGAAAGGTTGTAGGCCAGTTTGGACTTAGGAATTGAGTTGATCGATCGAATTTAATACATGTAAAATGAAATATGACTACAGAAAGTTTGGGGTCTCTCTAGCGTTTACACTCTGATGTCTAAGTCAATACTAAGAGTTTAAAGAATGTGTGTGCCTAGAGAATGAGGACTTTTTTATTCATAGGGTCTATAAAAAAGTGCTAATATATAGATCAATAAAACTGTAAGATTATAGTGCATATGAACTTAAAATAAACTCATATAACGGAGGACATTAAAAAGAATGAGCTCTAAGAATTAAGACTCAATGAACTAATTTATTGCTTATCACATATTTTAACTATTCGTCCCGGCAAAATGGCTGCAAAACTTAGAACTAGAAGTGAATAACAAGTTGACGAGTAGAGATCTATCAAATTATCCAACATTGCTTTTAAGTGAGTCTAAAATGAATGCACAAAAGCGAAAAGAAAAAGCATTAAATGCATTTAATTTTTTTGTGATTTAATTGTTAGTTATTTAAATTTGGGAGTTAAATTCCTTTACACTTTTCAATTTTTACAATTTATTTCCTTTCGCTAGATTTTGTTGAATTTATTAATAGAATTTGACCAAATTTATATCGTTTTGCAATTGTTAGTTAGTTTTTTTTACTAAAATTTTAAAAATATGTCATATATCTATTAAATTGAATTTTAGTTTATACTTAAAATGCATTCTGCATTATATCTTTCACAGTTTTTATTATTTTCAGTGTACTATACATATTTATATAGAGATGTTAAAAATATTATTTATGATTAACTTCTATATGAAAATATGATGAAGTTCTTGTAATCACAAAATAACATAATTATAGTTAATTCTGTTAATAAATTTAATAAATTATTATTAAGAAGATTAATTGACTATATAGATAAAACGCTACACAGAAAATTAAATACATTTAACCAAAGAAAAAAACAATAATAATAAAAACAAGTTGAGAATGCCCTTACGTTTATTTCAGAACTTTTTTTCAGAACATTCAATGATTCTTGTACAACAGAAAATGATTTCCCTTGTTTTAGTTTTACTGTCGTCATTTAACAACTGGTGACATCAGCTCAGTGACGTCAACTTAATTTTCTCTCTCTGTTTTTGTTTTTTGATGTAATAATGTTAATAAGATATTTTCAATACACCAATCAGAATATCAACCTCACTATGCTAGCTTTTACGTATAATTCAATTATATGGCATACAAAAGAGTTGTTATACAATAGTTATATTGTAATAATTAGTATAATTTATGTAATTGTAATAAAAAAATATAAAAAATAATATTTTTTATTTTTTTTTATTAATATAGTTGTATAAAATATACTAATTATTATACTATTACCATTGTATGACAAATTTTTGTATGCTTATAAATATTTTTTTAATTTAATAGTCAAAAATATAATTTTCAAAGTGAAATTGAAGATTTGAATTTCTGACTTTGAACGTGTGGGAAACGTAGCTTGGAGTGCATCACGAAATCGCCATCCAAATTTTTTTTTTTTTCCCTCTTCTTAAGTCAAAAAAAACAAAGACGTCGGCTTAGCTTCATGTAATGTAAGGCATGACACATCTTGCTTCCTTCTTCAGACTTTGACGTCGGACCACCGATGCCAGTGGGCTAAAGATTATTTTTCGTGTTCCCAACATTTAAGATTATGCAGATCGTTATTTTAAATCTGCTTTCGTCATCAGTATCAATAATTTGGGACACTTTATAGATACATAATTTCAAATTACCAGGAAAGAGATTAACCTAGTTGAATTTAAAAACTATGCACTGAAAGCCATCTTGCAATGATCAAGTTAAAGAAAACACTTGGTAAGATTTCTTAAGTGAAATTAAAGTAATATAAATTGCTAAATAACTGAATTTAAGAAAAAAATAAAACAAATAATCTGTTAGATATAATGAGATGGATTGCGTAATCGTTTTAGTATTGCTTAAAATACAACCGTATAATAGAACTCTTAACTTAATTTGAGTAATCATATATTAAATATAATGACAGAAGTATAAAAAATATTCAAATATTTACGTAGCAGCCTTTGGTACTTAAATTCTCAAAAACTCAATTTTTAAATTTTTAAACCTTTTAATTTAATAAATTCTTAATAATTGTAATTTTTGTTAGTGTTTGAATATCACTAAAATTTCAATAATAATAGTCCTTTTTAGTATTGTAGTCATTTTTAGTATTATATTAAAATTAAAATTAAATTTTAATATCAACATTATTTATTTTTCTTTTTTACATTATAAAAGCGTATTAGTATTCTTTATTTGCATTATGTGCTTGAATTCACCGCTTTAGCCATATCTACTTCTCTCATAAGTATGTCATATTTCGTACAAAATAATTACTTTTTTTTTAATTTTTATTTGTGTCGTATTTTTTTGACTTCTCTCATAAGTATATATGATAATTTTTTATTAATTGAATTTTTTAATTATTTATTCCGGATAACACTAAATCTAAGGTAACGATTGTGAATAATCTTTTAATTTTAGATCTCTTAATAAATATTAGGTATAATAATCATTATTCTTTTGCTATCTTAATATTTTGATTGATGATTTGATTGGTAGTCTACGCTGACGAAACTCGTCAACTCAACCTTTAAAATCTGTATTAAGTCAACAATAAAAGCGCACAAAAAATAGAGAAAAATAAAGATTTTTTACAGAAAGAGTTTTTATGTCCTTGCTGAATTTTTAAAAAAAAAAAACAAAATCAACCGAGGCATCTAAGGACATTAATGATACTTGTATAAGACAACTGAGGCAACTAAGGCACAAAGGGACCCATTCATCTTTTTTTTTTTTTTTCCCTCTGTTAACTTCATTAAAAAAGTAATTGACGTTAGTATAATTATGTATGGAATTTTTTTTGCTAGCAAGCCAAAGGGATTTTTTGAGTCTATTAATCGCACATTGTGCGAATTTTTGTTTTGTTTTAAGTTTGTTATATATTATATATATATATAATAACGAAAATATAGAGAATATTCACATACTTACGTGATAATCTTTGATATCTGAATTCTCAAAAACTTAATTTCTAAATTTTTAAATTTAATAAATTTTCAATAATCATAGTATTTTTTAGTATTTTAATAAAGTTAAAATTTTAATAATTATAGTGTTTGTCTTTTATTATATTAAAATTAAAATTTTAGTTTCAATAAATTTGAAGATTCTCATTTATATTGGTCCCAAACAGTACCTTAGAAGGGGGTCAATTAGATAGTTGAAGGGAAGGTTACTAAAAATCGAGTAGTATTAAAAATCAAAACTTAAATGTAAACTTAGTCATAAAAATATTTGTAATGAATAAGTCGAATAATAAACCTTAAGAAATAGATTATAATGTATGGAATGAACAAGTATATAATAACTGATAAAAATTGTAAGATAAGAGAATTGAAATGAGCTATGCCAATAACAGAAGATAAATAAGTGAATAAAGAACTAATGTAATGTGTGTGCATAAGAACAAATATTAAAGAGTATAGGAAGAGAAGTAGGACACAATTGATTTATATATGTTAAAAACTATTGTTCTTACATCCTTTTCCCAAGACCTTTTGTCTTGGGAGTTTTAATTCCACTAACAAAACAATTCCTCAATCGTAAGGAAAATAACAATAACTTTGTGATCTTTAGATCACTATTACAACCCTAAACACTTGTAAGACTAAACAACACATATATTAGTCTTCTCAATTAAAGAAACACTCATTTTCTTTTAACACAAATATCCTCTCTTCTATTTCAAAAGCTCACTTTTGCACACCACAAAGAAAAACACTTATCTTGCATAAAAACAAACTACCACAATAGAGAGAATGAGACGAATAGAGAGGGATGAATGAAACATTGGTGGATACACCTTTTATGGGTGAAAGAGGATGTAGGGGCTGCTGTAATGTATTAATGAGGGTTAATTTTCTAGCCAATGGATCTCAAAATCGTGGCTTTGAATGATGATGACTCTTTTGACAGATTTGACAATTCTTCACAAAATTATTCATATCTCTCAGTATATAGTTCCAAATTATGTCCTAATTCGTGCGTTTAAAAGTAGACATTCAGAGCTTTCTATCCATGTATAGATCATAGTATGATTACACTCCAGCTAGCCATGGTGGCTTCTGGAAGTTGACTGATCTAGTTAGACGAAACATATTGTACACCTTTCAGTATTTTGAAAACATCTCCTTCTACAGATATCCAATTAATGCGATTATTGTCAATTTGAAAACTAGATAAAATTATCTTTATATGCATATGAGGCTCAATAGCTAATTCTTTCCTATTTATTTGTAATCATCTCTTAAATCTCTTTGATCTTGTCTGTCTTGATAGATTGAACACCTTTCAGTTGATAGGCCATAACTTTCTCCACAAATATTTAATTCAGATGATTCTTAAGAAATTTGAAACTAGACAGAATTATCTTTCCATCTATATAAGATTTATCTCATGATTTTTCTCCAGTTGTCTACAGTGATTTTTCAAAATTGACAAATCTAATGTTACATAGACAGCTTGATGTCTTGATTGAAAAGAATGATATACAAGTAAGTTCTAGTAAGTTTGGAGTCTCAAATTTAAACCACATGTGGCATCATTTTGGGACAATCTATTGTTCTTTTGGGCCTCCAATTTTGGACTAATAATGTTGCTACATGAAGCCTTATTTATGGATCATTGTTCACTTCTTTCGTACTCAGAAAAATTGAAACTTTTATAGCATGAAAGCATTAATAGTATACTTATAACTACACAAACTTTAATGAACATATTAGTAGTTATCAATATTTTGTAATCAATCAAAACTAAATAATGAAAACCTTAGGATCTCAATAATATACATGCAATTCTTTTTTTTTTTGTTAAACTATAAAAGTACAAGTATCTTTTTTTTTTTTTTGTATTATCATTGTTTTGTTTTCCCTCATCTATATTTCTCAATTTCAAATATTAACTTTTTCACTCGATTTTTTTTTTTGAAGGTTAATGTCTGTATTTAATTACTTTGATTAGTTTCTTTTTTTTGTACAGATTAATTTGATGAGTTGAATTCTCTCTTTCTTTGATCCAATTATATTTTTTTCAGTCTTTTTTATGTACCCAATTTTTTTTTTTTGTTTGTTCTTAATTTATTACTTTTGGTTGCCGTTTTACTTTTATACGTTGGATTCAATATTATGGGCTAAATTTGGGACATAGATTTGATTGGATTGGTATTAGGCTATTAGCGGATAGAAATTTTTTGATGAGATCAAGAGCGTCCACGTAACAACGAATGTAAAATTGATCTATGGTAGCCATCAGATGCAATTTTTTTTTCTATTTTTTGAGAACAAAACCAACCTAATCAAGTTAAATTTTTTTTTTTAAATTTTCATTACTACTTTGTTATTTGGTTTTTCTTTTCCAATTAACGTAAACTGATGCAGGTTAATTAACATTGAAGTGTTGCAATTTCAGATAAAAGGAGATCCAAGCAAGGACGATCCACTTTTACTGAACCTCAAACAACAAAAGTAAAACTAATCTTGGTCTATTCTTTACTTTTTGTCTTTTTCTTTATTGATCTTTCTTATTTCTCGAATTTCGTACTGTATTATTAGTTAATTTTGCTATAACATTGATTTTATATAGCTCCATGTTGCTATTACTAAAGAGCAAAGGGTTCAAGTGACTCCTATAATTTTTGGCATCTTGACATTAAGTTGGTAGTTAGTTTACAGTCTTTCCTAGTATTTGAATAAGTTAAGATTTAAAAATATTAAAATATCCTATAATTATAAAAACTTCACTATAATCAGGATTAAGATTTGATTGATTTATGTATTTCTACTTCTAAATAATAAGTTTCTATATTTGACATTAACTTAATTAGTAATTTAGAGTCTTTCTTAGCATTTGATCATGATCTAATGTTATTATTTATTATTGCTTAAAAATAATTACATCATAATTTTGATTTTTTTAACCTTTTATTTAATATATACGTAGAATATAAACTCGTATTAATCAAATCTTTTAAATAAATTTATTAATCTCACGCATCGTGCGGTTATTTACTAATTAATTATAATGGAATGAGAAGTTTATATTAATTCTTTGCGAAGACTATAATAAAGAAAGACTTGGTGTGGAATTCTCTTCGACTGAGTTATCCAGGTGCGCGTTTGTCAATGTCAAGCTGTTGATGCCAGAAAAATTTAAGATTAAGGACAAGCAATAAAGAATTATTAGAAAATTTTAATTTGATTTTTTCTTATTATAATTTATTTATAATTTATATTATATAATAGATTGAGTTTACTTAAAATAAAAGATAGATAAATAATTTTTTTGTTGTATAAGATAATTAATTATTTATGCTAAAAATAAATTAAAATAACCAAACATTGATATATGTGGAGGATAAGCTAACCTCACATGCACGCTCTCACTATTCAAAACATAACCATAAATTAATTTGAATTATTTGAAGGTTTGAGACCCGTAGTCTTTCCCTAATATATTTAATGTGTATGAATATTCACAGTTTTCACATGCGAATTTGCAGCATAAATGCAATCAGCGCGATACGTGAGATACCAAATAAACCCTAAAGAGAAGTCTAAGATTTTTATTTTAAAAGTTTAAGGCTTTAATTTAAAAAGAAAGAAATGAAATTTATAAAAAAAATAATTTAATTCTATAATTTACAGTTCAACAAATTTCTTAATAAGAGTATAATGAATTAAAAGTTTCTAGATTCAAATCATTTGATAGATTCAAGACAAAAAAAAAAAACACGAGAATATCTTTTATGTTTTGCCTAACGATCCAATTAATGATCTCCCGATGAGTCAATAAATCCATAAATACATTCGACAGGCACGTGGTACATCATAGTGCAGTCTATTTGTTTCCATTGACACCTCGCGCATCTCGAACAAATTAAAAAAAAAGCAAAAACAAAAAAACAATCCGCTGGCTAAATCTGGGCTAGACAGGCCTGGGGTCTTCTTAAAATATTGCAGTCAATATTTGCGAAAATAAAATTTAGAAAATAAAAATAGAAACGTCATATTGGACCGGCTCCTAATACCTGACCATTTCAACCTTTGCATTCTCCGAGACCAAAATATAAATAGAGCAGTGATACATTTTCAGAAAAAAAATTATTTGAAAAGTTAATTGAATGTAATTAATTATATTTAATTTGTAACTGTTTAAGATTTTAAGTGTAACTAAAATTAAAAAAAATCACTGTTATTTTTTTCATACAAAATTTAATTAATTATACATAAAATACGATTAGTTACATTCAATCAACTTTTCAGATACTTTTTCTTCTAGAAATGTAGCTTTTTTCATATAACTATTAATGAAATTGAGTTTTGATTATTGAGAAGGACTCGGGCTGATTATAACACTAAGCTCCGGTTCATGCTCAGGTTCGCGACAAATTCGATGTTTAAAAAAAGGTACTGACTCCAGTAAAAGCAAGCACAAATCAACCTTGTGGTAATGTTTAACGTCCTTAATGAGTTGGGTGTAAATGAGTTGGTTCATTTATCTAACCATCCAAATCAAGTCAAACTTAATTTTTGGGGTTAATATCTAAAAAATATGACTTTTACAATAAATTAACAAATATAACATCATTTTTTAAATTTATAATTTAGTTTCTATAAGAATTTTTCTTAATAAATCTATCATATCGTCGAGTTTAATGGTCATTTTTTTGTGTCTGATATGAATTTTAGTTGTTATATTTTTATATTATATGTGAGTATTTAATTTACGTCATCATGATAAATTATTATTTTACCAGATTCTGTCCATTAAACTAAACTAAATAATAAATTTGTTAAGTAATATGTTTTGTTCAAGGTGATTATTCATCAGCTTGAAGTAGTTGCATTAAATCCCGTATTGATGCCGTTGTTTATTCTTGCTTCGTACAAATTTTTTCAACACCTTTACATTAGATTTATGTAGAGATTTACGTTTATTTAATACAATAATTTTCTTCAATTAAAAAAAAAATAGTGGGAACTCAGAGAGTATTATATTTGTTCAACATGTGGAATAAGTTAGTGTACAGAGTAAGGCCTTTAGTCAACCCACGTGGGTTAGACTTCAGTAATGGAAACGCGTGGAATAAGTTTAGGCATTTTTTTTAAAAAAAAAACTTCGGAAAATTTGTAGTGCTGAACTAGTCAAAATGACAGTCCCATTTTTTTTTTTCTTTCAAATATATGCTCAGAAAGAGGTGATTAAAAAAAATATTTATAATACAATAAATTTAATTATTTTTATAATTAAATTAATAAAATATAATATAATAAATTATCATGTTATTTTTTATAAAAAATTAATGTAATTACAGAAATATTTCAAAATATTATATTATGTATATCTTTTCTGGCCACCATTCTTTTCGTTTCTTTTTGTAGTTTACATGTCCCATCTATTTTAGTTCTAACTAACAAAATAGATGCAGCTATATCACTTCATAGCATGTTTGCATCAAGGCCAGAATGATCACAAAATTCGCTCCTTTTAGATCATAGTTAAGGTTCATTTGTTGTATGAATAACGGAGGAAACAAATAAAACGACCAGGAAAAAAAAAAGTAAAAAAGAAAAGGAAGAAATAAGGAAGAGAAGAATGTTTAAGCGTGTCACTGAGCACCACACCGAGTAGATATAAAGCTGCGAGCCAGCAATGAATGAAAGGTTTGACAGATCAACATATCCTCCTATCTAAAACTAGATGCCACAATTTTACCCTAATAATTTGATTAATCTATTTAAAATTTGACTCGATTTGACTTATATTAATGAAAGTTGATACATGTTTTATTTTTTTTATTATTGTTGTCTTACTAACCTAGTGACTAAAGATAACTTATTGAATATTTGAAGATGGACGAGGGCAGGTAGGGATTCAAAGCCCCTACCTAGTGTCTCCAATCATTTTGACAAATGTTGAACCTCTTTTTTTTTTCTTCGTTTTTTTAACGTATGATAATTTTTCTTTTCACCACAAGCTTCATATTACCTTTTCTTCTACAAATTGTTAGGTACAGAGAACATCGAAAAGCGGAAGGTGGATCAATTGGAAGGAAACATTATCAAACGAGATGGCGAGTTTTAGCAGACCATATCTCACGCGCGCTAGTATGGGATTAATTCACCAGATATCAAACCAGATAATCTGATTAATTCACCATAGCTCACGCGCGCTAGTGTGGGATCAGAGTCCACTGCGACGGCGTTAGTATCCCGTGTCGCTTGTACGGGGCTTAGCAGTGGACGTTGGCTCTGAAATGTAAATACAGTTGAATCCTGCGACACAAGTAGATGACTGCAACACACTGCAGTTTAATTATATGGATATAAGTTTATCTTTTTCATCTTTTAACTGTCTGCCTCTCTATTTTACAAGTTAAAAGAAAAAAATTTATTATTGAATTAGTAGTTTACTCGAAAGCCCAAATTTAAGTTGGTATCAAAAAGGAATTGTTCAACTAATATATTATTGGGACCCACTTTCACATTATTTTTTATTTTTTATGAATAAGTTCATTGGACGGTGAGTAATACAAAAAAATAACTTTTTCTTCTTATAAATTTCACATTTTCTTTCTAAAGATTTAAATTTATGACATCTAAAATAAAAATTTTAAATTTTAATTGCTACAATATTTTTTAAAAGACTTTTTCTTTCTTTCTTTTTTTCTATTATTTGTTTAAGTTTCTAAACTCGTCACTCATCGATTGTCATTACCATAATATTTTAATGCAAATTGTCGTTTTTTTCTACCGAGATGAATATCCTTCCTTTTCTTTGAGTAATGATCGCGCCAATTCTTTTTTTTTTTTTGACCAAAGAGCGCCAATTGTTATTCGACGATGAATTGTTTTAGATGGTTGTCATCATTTAAGCGCTGGTGACGTCAGCTCAATGACGTCAACTTTATTTTCATTTTTTTATTTTCCTAAAGAGATTACTTCTCCATAGGGAGAAAAATTTGGCTGCAATCAAATCAGTACAAATAGCGAGAACCATCTCCAAATTGAATACATCTAGCGATGTATTAATTAATTAAATGATTCTATTGTACGGTTTAATTTTAATTAATATTAAAATAATTATATAATTTATTTAATAACATTTAGTAGTTTGTCTATTTTTTAAAAAATTTAATTATTTAACAACATATACCACCTTAATTATAATTTGATCATATTTAAGGAATTTCACTAAGTACTTCTTATGAAATTAAAAAAAAAAAAAACCTTACTTTGGTATTACTTAGAATTAAGTTGTATAATAATATATGCTATTAGATAATTAAAATTTTTAATTTGAGTATATATATATATATAATCAAAGAAAAAAATTTATCACAGACATATCGATTATTAAATCTTTAAGTTGAGACTAAATTAATTTTATTTGTTTGAATCTCGTTAAAACCACTCTAAGTAGTAGACCTGCTACCAGAGTACTATTGGGCTCAATAGCCCTTTGTCATGCCTAACTGTAGTGTTAATGAGTCTGTATCCCATAACCACGCCTCAACATTATTTCTGATATTCGGAGGCGGGCAACAACATAGATTCAAAGTAAGGTCAATACGGAAAAAATAAGTCAAATTGTCACCAGACAATCACATCAAATAATTAATTTAGATAATTAATTATAATCAAATCAAAAGATCTAATAATTGTCTACGAAGATAATAATAAAAAGGACTTGGCGCGGATTTCTCTTCAAGCGAGTCTTTCCACACGGAGCACGGTTACATCACCCGATTTTTAAGTGCCCAATTTGTTGGTCGAATAAAACGAACAGTCAAAGTTTTACGACCACAAACTATATTTTTTACAATAAAAATAAAATGATAAAAAATATATATTTTTTCACAAAAAAAACAAGTTTATTGTTGTGAATTTTGATTGTTCATTCAATTCAGACAATAATTCAAACAAAAAGAAAAATCGTACAGCCTACTCTTTTCCTTTCCATGTGTGCGTTTTCCACGTCAAGTTGCGAATATAAGAATAATTTAAAATTATTAAGCAAAAACAAAAGACAAGTAGCACATGGACTATAACCTACGAACCTAACCTCACATGCACGCTATCACTATTCAAAACATAAAATAAACATAAATTAATGTGAATTATTTGAAGGTTTGAGACCCGTAGGCTTCACCCTAATATTTAATGTGTATGCATATTTCACAGTTTTCACATCATCACATGTAAATTTGCCAAGTAAAAGTGCAATCAGCGCGATATGTGAGAGGCCCCCAAAAACACCCCAAAAAGAAGCCTCTAAAGCATATGGTGAGAGCCCCCGCCTTCAACAAGAATGGAATCAAGAAGGGTGCGTGGAGTGAAGAAGAAGACGAAAAGTTAAGAGCTTATGTTCTTCGATATGGTCATTGGAACTGGCATTTGGTCCCTAAGTTTGCTGGTAACAAAAGGAATCATCACTCATATACTATATATACTTCCATGGTGGGCAAATATTTTCTTCATGATGAGTTGCTTCGGTTACTTTCAAGCCCTTAATTTGCAAAAACACCGATTTTGATATAACCTGCGTGCAGCTTGACTCGCATATGATTGAAAATTAAAAGTATGAATTTTTATACACATAATACTGTAAAAATATAAATACTTCAACCACAATTTCTCTCTTTATCAAAGATCTTGTATCGAATCGCCAACATCTTTAGAATCACGAATACACATACAGTCATAGTAAAATTACAATAGAAATCAATTAAAATCACTCATTTTCCATAGCACAAATACCATGAAATTTTAGAATGAAGAACAATCATACAATTCCTCTTTCTACTGTTCTACGTAACTTTTGCATTCGTTTCTTACTGTGCCTCTCTAGTTGTTGCCTCTCTCTAGTTGTTCTATGTAACTTTTGCGTTGGTTTCTTACTGTAGGTTAGTTGCCATATAACATGAGGACAGTCCTTCATATCAGTGTGATTATGGAGCCCTTTTTAATTGCTCCTTTTGTGTAACAGTGGCCTTTCTAAGTTGCCCATTGACTGACAGGTCTATCGAGGTGTGGCAAGAGCTGCAGACTAAGGTGGGTGAATTATCTACGGCCGGATGTCAAACGTGGAAACTTCACTAAAGAAGAGGACGAGTTGATCGTTAAATTACATGAACAACTTGGAAACAGGTAATGAATTTATTTGGTTGAAGTTCTCGTAGAATTGCTCAAAATTCATTTGCAGATTCCATGAAACTTTAATTATTAATTAGATTACGCTTCTTCTCATTATCATCAATCAGATCGAATTTCGCGATCAGTAGTACTAACCCAACAAATTAAGTACCTCTTACTGGCAGATGGTCCATGATTGCCTCAAACATACCTGGAAGAACAGACAATGAAATTAAAAACCGTTGGCACACTCGTTTAAAGAAGCAATATGCCAAGCAGCTCAAAAATCAATCGGGAAGACTCAGCTTAGCTGGAGTGGTGGAAGGCGTATGCCTTCCGTTGGAGAAACTAAGGTTCAAACTCCAGTTCCTTCTCGCAACTGGTCCAACTGGCTCCCTTTCCAATGATCGACATCAATCTGCTGCCAAGTCAAAAGAGCAATCCGGCGAAACCAAACAAAGTGAAATTTTCGTGAATGTGGAGAGGGTAGTTGGAGGTGTTCTTCCCAATAGCTCCAACACTCCATCTGACGTGTTTTTAGAGAGCTCCTCACAACCCCCAGAAACGTTTTCCAGTGGCTTCTATAACCTGAACTCTGATTCTGCTCAGGTTGCTTTATCTGACGCAATCTGGGTTCCAGAAGATACTCTACGCTGTAGTGGAGATTTCTGGACAGAACCTTTTATAACAGATGCTAGTACCACCTGCGAAACTCTTCCAATGTCCTTTGAACAGTGTGGATGTACATCATCTTTCTATTATTACGATGATTTTCTCTATTAAGTGATGCGAGAACTTCCGAGGATAATCAGCTCAAGCGAAGGTATCATGGTATCGATCGATTCACAAAGCCACCGTCATCGTTCTTGAAATTAAATAATAATGGGTTCTAAAAGAGCTTTTTGCTTATATTTAGCCTGTACCTGTTGCCTATTGACCTATCACTCTTTGTTGTTGCAGACTGCTCTATTGATGTTAAATAATCGAATGAATTGACATTTGCTACAGAAATTTTTTTTTTTTTTTGCCTAAAATGATATGTGATGACTTTATATAATGTCATATTTAATTTTTAAATTTTAATTATTTTTTATATATTTACAATTATTAGATGGATGGGAAGTGGATAATGTAAAAAGAAAAAAATTCGAATATTTTATGCAGTGAAAACAAGCAAATGAGAAGCGGGAGACACAAAATACGTGGAGTATAAAAACAAAGTAATTTTTTCACGTTTTAATTTTATTTATTTCTAGAAGTTTGCCTTGGTCTGCCAACTGAAAAGAAATAATTAATAAAAGAAAGAAAATAAAAATAAAAAATAAAATAAAATGATAAAGGAAATGGATCCCACAATATTAAGTGAGTAAATAAAAATAAAAAGAAAAAAACAAAGAAGTAGTTCAACAAGCTGGTCTAGTGGAATTTAGCCTTGTCCTTGTTCACGAAGCCACGGGTCTCAACGTGCTTAGGTAAAATCAAGACTGGTCTGCCGATTGATGTTCGAATTCGTCGGTCCATCAATTTTCTAACCTGTTCAGATTTTGGGCCAGTTCCTAGACTTTGCAATCTGATCGGCCATTTTAATTTGGTTCTTTCAACATTAATTGTACAAGTAACCAATAAAATAGTTACGAAATAAAAATACGAAACAAAGATATCACGTAATAGTTATAAAAATCTTAGTTTCTTACGAAACACACTAATAATTTAAGTTAATATTTCTAGTTTAAAAGTCTAAACTTTTAATTCTAAATAATTTATCGTCAAATAATCTCTTAATAAAAAAATAATAAATTTAAAATCTCATATTCAAATCATTTGATAGATTTAAAAAAAAAAAAAGGAGAGAGGGAGAGAGAGATAAAAGAATATCTTTTATTATTTTGCCTAACGATCCAATTAATTTATTGATTCATCAATAAATCCATAAATACATTCAACAAGCACGCGGTAAAATCAGAGTGCGGTCTATTTGTTTCCATTGACACCTCGTACATCTCGAACAGATATGAGTCGTTTTCTTTGATACGTTTGATTGCCCACATAAAAGCAACAATCCGCCGGCTTAATCTGGGCTAGGTAGGCCTGGCTCTTCTTAAGGTATGATAGTCAATGCTTGCTGACATAAAGTTTAAGTAAAAAAAGTTGGTGTCTCAGTATTTTATACTTCGAATTTTATTTCGATTGAAATTAAATTTATTATTTTTAAAATAAAAAATAATATTTTAAAATACATGTTATTTTTATATTTTAAAAATATTAATTTTATTTTAAAAATAATAGTTCACAATTAATTTTAAGATAAATTCAAAATAAAATCACTGAAATATACATGCGCTCAAAAGTTTAGAATTTTAAAATAGAAACGTCCAAATTGGACCTACTGCCGATTCCTCGCTGCATGTCATCCTTTGCATTCTCTGATTTCCTATCACGAATAAAGATACGAGATACGGATACGATACAATATATATATATGAGGACACAAAGATTTTAAAAATATTAGGACACAGATACAGCATAAATACAGTTATAAAATATATTAACTATTATATATGTATGTATGTAATTTAAATGTTTTTAATAAATTTAAAATTTTTTTCAATGTATAGTATATAATAATAATTATTATGATATTTTATAATATAACTTATATTTTATTCATAATTCTTTTAAAAAATACTATATATGTGTAGATATGTATATGTGCGTGTATACATAATAAAATATTTAAGTAAATAATATATATGTGTGTATAATATACTAATTAAAATATTAAATACATATAAAAGTATTTGACACATGTATTAGAAGTGTCCGACACTTGAATTAGAAGTATCCAACATATGTGTCTGAATTTTTTTATTTTTATTTTTTTGTTGGACATGTTTCGGAATGTCTGACACGTGTCCCAGAAGTGTCGAACGAATGTCGTGTCTGACACGTGTGTTCAATACAGACACTCACCATTTTAGAAGTGTTCGTGCTTCTTAGATTCTCCGAGACTCACATAAAAATATGTTAATGAAATTGAGTTTTGACCATGATATGGACTCAGGCTGATTCCAACACTAATAAGCCCCCAGTTCAAGGCCAGGTTCAAGAGATATTTTGATAGAAAACTGGCCCTCGTCTTGAGCCCACACAAGATCCCAAGAGATCCCCCGTCATGAGCGTAGGGCTGCACGCCTTGTTTGGTCCATGTCTTCAGACTCTAATTATCTTTTGTCTTTTATCTTCGTTGAAATTTACCAGATCATCTTATAAATAGTATTGTAAGTGAATAAATACGTTGGTTAAAAATCTGATGGTTTGATTTGATAAAAATTCAATTGGAACTCATTTATTTGACTAAATGAGTGATACATAAGTTTAAATTTAAAATTTATTTAATAAACAAGTAGAACTTGAGCAGTTCGATTAAGTTCGTGAACAACTCGTTTAAAAATTTGTCTACATATAATTAAAAACTCATTTATTATATTATAACCATAATTTCATTCCGTTTATTTTCAAAATTATGTTTATATATATTTACAATTATATATTAAAATCAAATATTTATTTTTCATTTGTTAGTTTTATTTAAATAAAGGTTGTTATCTTTTTATTTTATGTATAATAATAAAATTTCTTAATTTTAATTATCTTCTTAATATTATAAAATTAAATTATACTATTAGTTAAGAGTTCGAAAACGCAACTCAATAATAACATGTTAAATGACACTAATAATGAATCTTATTTTTAAGTTTACTTAATAAACGAACAAACACCTGAAATTAATAAAATTCGGTCTCGTTCCCAAGTAGTAGGAATGCTAAACGGCAAAGACCTCATTTATTCTTTTGCACTCAAAAAAAGGATCCTAAACAATTGCTTAGACTGGTAAAAAAAAAAAAAAGAAAAGAAAAGAAACCCATACCACACTTAGGTCTCAAACTCAAGAGTTTGGTGGTCAAAACCCCTTTTACCATTAACTAAGTAGATTTTTTTTGTAATTTTTCGTATATGTATAGATCTGTCACAGCTTGCCGACCTCAGCTTAGGGGATAAGGATTTTTTTAGTCCTAAACCTTTAGATTTTTTTACGTTTGAGTCCTAAACCTTTTTGACATTTCATTTGAGTTCTAAACTTTTTGATTTTCTACCAAATTAGTCCCTCTGTTTAACAAAAGTGATCAATCTATTAAAAAATAATTTTAACTTTACAAAAAATTATTTAAAAAAGATTAAATATATGAATTGAATGTCTTTTTTATAAAAAAATATACATGTTACCTATTTAATTCATATATTTGTTGATTAAAAAAATATTTAATATGCATATTTTGTTGATGAAAAAAATATTTAACTCATGTATTTAAACTTTTTTAAATAATTTTTATTAAATTAAACTCACTTATTAATAGATTGACTATTTTTCGTAATTTAAAGGACTGATATAGTAAAAAATTAAAAGATTTAGAACTCAAATAAAATATTAAAAAGGTTTAGAACTCAAACGTAAAAAAATCTAAAGATTTAAGACTTTAAAAATATTTATCCCCTCAGCTTAGTACTGAATCCAATATCTTCTTGCGAGTTCCTTGCCAAACGTGATTTCAACGAAAAGTAGCATTTTATTGGGAATCAGCTACTTTAAGTTGGATTGATACGCCATTTAGCTCTTAATCGAGGACTGAGCTCAAGCTACTAGACAACATTTTAAAATTACATTGTTGGCAATCATTGAGTTTTTGACTCCTGACAAGTCATGTTTTATGTCATTGATTTCAAATAAGGGAAAAGTTACGACGGAATATATAAAGGTAGTTATAAAATTAATATATTAAATTTAAATTATTGAATTATATAAGATATATTAAATTTAAATAAAAAAATAAATAAAGTAAATAAATCGTTAAATTTTTAAACGTATTTTTGCTCGCTATATATTACATGTCCATATAGTCATATTCTTCAAATAAACCTTTATAAAAAAAGTAAATTTATTCGTTATTACAATTAAAGAATTTCAAACTTTAGATCTGCTCAAACCATATATTCTATTTTGTTTAAGTGAGACTCAACATGACTAGGAAGCGAAAAAAACTCTTCCATAGAGAGTAAGAGCCCCCTATTTGTCTCATCTCAAGAGAGGACTCAAGAAAGGAGAGATAGAAAATCTCTCGGCTCCTTATGTTTTTCGTTAGTTTTTATGTATAATCTTCTTTAGTTTTGTGTAGGATTAATGAGTAAAATCAGATAATGATGACGAGGGATGATGAGAGAGATACTTGGAGCTCAAATCTTAAATCTTTAGATTGAAAATTATTATTTTAAACTACCTAATTATTATTGAGTTCTCTAAATACTCGTAATACCAGAAAAAAAGGGTTGAGGCGGGTTCAATTAGGACAATGCCGACTCCAAACTGGACTCTAGTTTAGCTTCGAAGGTTGTGGCTTCACTAGTAATGGGCCATTGTCTTGTAAGCAGATTTCGGTGGGCGATTCCAAGCAAGGAAAATGGGAACTAAGGAATCTAAATGCTGTTGGAATTGCGTAAAGAAATCCAAATACTGCAAAAACCAATACCAACCCAAATAGGAAATCAATTAGCTAGGGGCCCAGTATGCTAAGGCCTAAGAGCAACTCCGCTAGGAATAGGCCATAGCCTTGTGAAAGATAGAGAAGCAGCGTCCCCGCTAGGGCCTGTTTGAAACCTCCCATATAATTCAATGAAGCAATTACCAATGTTAATCTAATTCTAGCATATGAAGTTGCCACATGCATGTTGCTATACAAATATAGACAGTTCTTCCCTTTAGGTTTTATTTAAGATTGTAGCAAACAGAATATATAAAAAAAATTCTAATTGAGAAAGATATGTTGAAAGCTACTCTAAAGAAACGTCTACCCGAAGACCCTTTTTTTTTTTTTTTTGGTCAGAAAGACAACAGAAAAAGAAAATTAAAGGAACAAAAAAAACGAAACAGCCAACCAAACCAAAGGCTTAGCTAGCTTCCCCTAGATAAAGCAACCCCCATCGTGTCCCACTAAATAAACTTCAGCAAAGCTCGTGGAGGTTCAGAACAAAAAACCAGCTGCTCATCTGAATTATGTTCAAGACGTGTTAGAAATTCAGCGCAAAAATTCTCCTTTCTAAGAGTATGCATCAACTGACAATCTCAAGAACACTGGAGATAATAACGACATTCAGCTAGAATAGGCCTGTAAAAGTTCAAATCCTAGTCCGCGTGAGACAGTTTCTGCAAAGCAGAAAGCGAATCCGACTCCACGATTGCCTTTTGATACCCATTCTCCCAAGATGTTTGCCCATTCAATTTGACAATTTAAACATTTAACTTTTATTGTTTATACTAAGTCCAGGTATTGCATAAGTCTTTCTACCGGCTAACATTATCAGTTTTTTTTTATCTATTGCTCCGGTACGTCAACCACCCCCAGGCTGACCCAACTTATAATTCCACTTGGACCACTTCCTTCTTGTTGGGTATTTTCTTTTTTCTTGAGTGATATGTAAGAACTTGGCAGGAGATTGCCGGGTTATGTTGACGGGGATAGGTATTCTTGATTAAATTTAGTTGTGAAATGTTCTTGATTGAAAATATTTGTATTTATTTCTAAGTATTTTTTGTTAATTTTTATTATTTGCATGTAATGAAGACTCAACAATAAATAAGATAATTAAAGATAATCACGTTTAATTAGAGAGATTGAGATTTAAATTTCAATTCTTTCTTTATCCTCTTACAACTACTAGGTTAACAGCTCTAAATAATTGTATACACGTACACACATACATGTGATGGGATCATTGCATAAATAACTATAAAATTTCTTGACTATTGTTAAGTCCTTTTGCTGAAGTAAGATGCTGCTTTCACTATCAAAAATAGACCATCAATAAAATTAAACAATCAATGATTTTTCAACAAGTCATTAATCATTGCATTCTAACTTTTGATTTACGGATATAAAACCAATGGCTGAAAGTACATAAAATTTAACCTGTTTAAGAAATACTATAAATTCAGATTAGGAGCAATAACGATACTATACCCACTTCTGAAAAGATGCATATTTTTTTTATGCTTTCTTAACAATGACACTCGTTGGGGGCTTGAGGCCTACTAGTTGGCACGTTGCTTTTTCTTAAGCCGTTGAAAGTCCAAAACAATAAGGTCTCGTTAGGTGCACCTAATTAATAGCGTTTCCACAAACAAAAAAAAAAATCCTTAGATTAAAATTTTCATTTACTGTCGATTTGGACCCCATTTTCATATCCTCACTTTCGATACCTTCTTTGATGACAGCGACTGGTAAACGGAATATCACCTAAGAAATATTTTCTTTATTTAGACCAAGTCGGGGCAATTTTATCGCCGGGAGATTGATAGGAGATCGAGTTCTCTTATATGAAAATCGTATTATAATAATACTCCACGTTACTTTCTCTAATCAAACACGCTGTATTATTTTGATATATTAAGGAACAGGAAAATCTAAAAATTTTTCAAATGTACAAAAAATGTATGAGCTTAAACTATCCTAACCCAAATTTTTAAGTCATTCTGTCTATAATTTGTATGTTACTTACATCTTTGGCTAATTTTAACCATACTCAATTATAGAAATTTGCAATTTTAATTTTAATTGTAATTTCCACTCCTACGAGGGCAGGCCATCTGTAAAGTAAGCTATATGCGCAACACCATTTTGTTGTAAATTAATTTTGTATTTCTGACATCAATGAAAAAGTCTTTTACAACTATTGCTCAAACACGAGCAGCATGTACCAAATAGAATTTCCCGTTTCTTCATACAACTGAACTGAGGGAGAGCAATTCCATCTATTGGCTGCCCATAAATTATTTGGAAAAATGTCCCAGGTATCTTTCTATTGATATAAAATAAAACAAATATTATAAGCAAGAAATTGAAAAGAAAAAGGTAAAAGAAAAAAAATGTACGTGACCAAATTCTAAATCAGAAGAACACGTCTAGGATCCGTAACATTGATTTTCCAATGACCATCACTGAACCCCAAGCTTTTTGCCGATTCCCTCTCCCAATCTAACTCCAATTTTCTGTTCTTCGTTAACCCACAATACTTTTGCAACTTCACATCCATTGTATCATGAAATTTCCACCACCTCTCATGGGCTACATCGCTTGCATAAACACGTTGGTCACCAATGTTCCAATTGCAATCATAATCTCTGTAACAATGCCAGGGCTTTAGCCCCCAGATAGTGTATTGCATAAACTTTTGGTGGGTCTGCCCCAAAAAGCTCGTTCTTGACGCTGGCCTCATTAGTAGTGTTAGCCCAAAAATTCTTTAAATAATTTGTTCTTCTCGGTAGTCTATGCCACCATACAAACACTTCATTAAGGAAGCCTTGGTCGCCACCGTTGTAGGAAATTATGTCCTTTCGTCGGTCCATTAATAACTTGAACGTGCAATTTGATGGCTCAATAACCATAACGCCAGAATTGAAGATCCATATGTCATTGCCTGTGGCTGACATTTGAGGGAAGTGAAAGAGGACGTCGAGATTGCGTAAAACCAGGATGTCTGAGTCTATGAAAATGATCTTATCGTAATCTGTTAGCTGCCATAGCCTGAACTTGCTGTAGTTGTATTCGTTGTATGAGTATTTTCGGGCTCTTGGGTTTCGGATCCTTTTGATGAGTCGGATCTTCCACCCAGCTGCTGTCAGGGCATCACGTTTGGGTTGAGAGATAGATTTGTCCACAAGAAGGATGAGGTCACGCTTGGTTCCTGTTTGGAGGAGGCTTTGTGCCAATGCTATGGCTCCACAAACGTAGGATTCTGAGGAGTGGAGGACTGTGACATAGGCTTCTCGTTTAGGTGTCCTTACGCTGCTCTGAATCTTTGAGAGATCATAGACTTCGTTAACACCTGAAATGCAAACCAATGTTGTTATTTTTATGTTTTTGTCTCACTCAACATCAGGCTTTGTATGGGGAAAAAAAAATGTGCAATCAATAATGATAATAATAATGCAACATGTGAATGTATGTCTAAAATACGTAAATTTGAATACATCCATGTAAATGACACAACATTTAGGTGGAGCAAATATAAATAGAATAAAAAAATATTAAGGCATTAAAAAAATTAGTGAAAAGCTCCTTTTTAAAAAAATATAAAAATAGAAAAGTTAGTTGAAGGGTTCTCGAAGTCTACGGTTCCAATGATGGAGTTGGGCTTTCAGTGTTCCAAAATTTAGAACATATTTGACCATTTCTTCCTCCGCTAATTGATTAAGTCTCCCTAACTAATAGGAATAAGAAATTGTGATGTAAGCTAGTGTGCATATTCTCTTTATTTATTTTGTCACGCAACAAAGCCTAACGACCACATTATCTTCTTCACCAGAATATTAATTTTACTTAATAGTTGTTGAGAGCACCTCATAGGATCAAAAAAAAAATATTTTTAGATGGGGCAACTGAGATAATTAAGAAAAGGAATAGGTGGTGGTAGGACGTATGCTCTACTTTTCCTCTTCGTATTCTTTATTTATGAAAAAGATCCAAACTTCTGCGGGTAATTTTCTCTTTAATTTTATATTCATTAACAACATACAACTATTGATTAAATATTCAATTAAAAAGGAACCAAGAAGAGCCTGTAGCTCAGTGGATAGAGCGTCTGTTTCCTAAGGAGAAAGTTGAATATTTAATTAACAAGGAACCAAGGAGCGCCTGTAGCTCAGTGGATAGAGCGTCTGTTTCCTAAGCAGAAAGTCGTAGGTTCGACCCCTACCTGGCGCGGCTGCAGTGCAATGTTTTTAATTCGTCTTTAAAGTTAAAAACGATTCATTTATTTATTTTTCATTTTTACTAGCTAAAATCTTAGGAGGCATTATAATCTCATAATAATTTATTCGAATGTACTCAAACTTAAGACCTTGAATCATATCAACGAATCAGTAAGAGATTTGGATTTTCAACGTACCTGGTGCCCACAAAGGCAAAGACGGTTTGCAAGACCCAACTGGCAACGAAACCTTCTGTTCCAACCTTGCAATCTGCGGCTCATAGAACCACCAGTCGCCTTCCTGTGTTACCAAGTCATCGCATCTAAACAGCTCCGGCATTGGCCTGCACTTGCTCCAAAGCACCACTTTTGTCCTCCGATCCCAACCCCTTCTCCCACTTTTCACTGCCAAATTCGCAGTCACAAGGTGAATTTGAAGCCTCAACACATCTCTATTCCACCCTTCTTCTGGATACTTGCATGGCAATTTGGCCACTATCATGTCCATGTTCTCATAAGCTTTAAAATTTGGCATCGGTATCTCGGGACAAGATGGACCGTCATTTTCTTCTTCCTCATCAATCCATTCCGGAAACAAGTCCTCCCATTTGAAATAATTTGACACTCTTTCAAATTGAATTGGTATGATTTCTCCATGAACTTTCCAGTCACCAACATCATCACCATCTTGATCCATATTTACCATGCCAATTTTCATTCCTTTTCCCATATTACCCATGAAGCTTGGAACCTCAATTTTGGTTTTGTTTATCCTTGGCTTTGGCCTTCGAACATGTGCCTTGCTCTCCTCCAGGACTGCCTTCATTTTAACAATACTTTCAGCCTACCCAAAAAAAAAAAAAAAAATTCAAGTTTAATCAAATGGGTGTTAAATTCAAAAAAAAAAAAAAAAGGCTTTTATAATAACTCTAATCTTTATAACCCAAGATCATTTTGTGGCTTGATTTGAAGCTCACCTTACCTTGTGATGGCATTCGCGCAAGGAGCACCTAACAAGCGATGCTGCATTATCAAAGTAAAGGGAAGAAGACGGCCGTAGAAGAAGAGATGCATAGATGACAAGAAAGAAGGCAAGGAAGATCAAGTTGACTTTAATAACTAAAGCTCTTGACGGGGGTGCGGCCTTCATGATCTTTTGAAGGCTGAGTCCCTCCCCCATTGTTTTTAACCAAGAACTTTGTTCTTCCTATGGGAGGCTCTGTTTATGTGTATATATATCTTAACTGCGTTTTCCTACTCCTAATCTTTATTTAATGCTAATAAACCTCATGATTAGCATTTTTTGGGAAGGATTTGAATGTGGTGGTTAGAGGATTTCGAGAGCGAAATTAGAGTAAAACAAACTTAAAGGATTGCGAAGGCCATTAAAAAAACCCCACGTGGCATTATTGCTTGGCATTTCCTTGCCTTCAAGATTTACAAAGGGCCGAAAAGGAAATGAAACTTTACTCCTTTCCCTTGCTGTTGGTGATCAAGTGTCAACGTTTCTATTTTGTCATAAAGCAAATTCCAATTACGTCCCCTAACCCAAATTAATTTTGTTAATTATTAGTTCATTTACAATTGGACGGGCTTGAATTAACAAAGAACAATTTCTTATTCGAGTGCTACTAAACGTTCGGTAGAATTAAACTTACATTTAAACTAATGCATTTTATACTATAATTATTCAGATTGAACGTACTCTCTGGACAAAAGCACAATATTCTTTGGCATAGTCGTTGGACACCAAGCTTTCTCATTTCTCCCCAAAAAAAAAAAAAAAAAAACACTGTTTCTCGCCTTTAATGGACAAACAGCCTATTTCCATCAATTTTTTGGTTTCCTTTTCACACTCATCTCATACGGCATATTGGCACATGTAGGAAAACTTGAGAAAATGTCAATTTAATTAGAGACAGCATAAAATGAAGATCTGGGTCGGAAGGGCAATTTGACATTTGTATGAAGGGCAGCTTGGGCATGCCGGCAAGGAATCTTGGAGTTAGCAGCAAAGCAGGCCCGTCAGCCAACAACAATTTTTAGTTGCAGCGTCAACGTCTTCCTACGTGCAACAAAAGGAATTTGTGCATTGGAATTTTCCTTTTTTTTTTTTGTTAAAAGATAGCACGTCACATTGCCCCTCTTTTAATTAATCTCAATTGATGATACGGAAAGGCGTTAGCTCAAGCATCAGTTTTCCACAACTCGTCAAAATGATTCGAGACTATGGCCTTTTTTTAAAAAAAAAAAAAAATAAGAAAAGAAAAATATGTGTAATATATATATTAATTATCGTATCTATGAGTTGAAGTTAGAGATAATCAGTTGATGTTCTCGTTTAACTTTTATCATAAGGAAACTTACCGTCCGAACATTGATAGGACTTAGTGAGATTCTGTTGTAAAAAATTACAGTAATTACCTAATCCAAAACTCATTATTGTATTCAATCTTTTTCAACCGGAACGGGTAGCTTCGTAAATATGCAAAACATGTCTTTTACAGTTACAGAGACCAGAACAGGGTATATGGTGAGCTATCATCATGATTGTCGCCCTATGTCAGCTTATTGATAATTAGGATTTAGATCATTGCTAGGTAAAATTGGCAATTCCAGATTCCTTCATTACCAAATGCCTGTACTTGAAAAGCGGGCCCTCATCCGTAAAATGTCAAAGGAGGCTTAAATCTCTTAGCCTTATACTCTTCCTAGTCATTTTTTATTGTCTTTTTAAGAAAAACAAAAACGCAGAACTCGATTTTCACAGGGACCTGCATATCTTGTATGGGATACAGATAATTTAATTATCAAGAAATCAATTCGTAATTTACTTACAAAAGGGGAAGAATTATACATAAGTAGAGTTGTCAAAATCTGACCCGACTCGATGGGTTGACCCGAACCTGTCTGAAAAAATACGACCCGAACCTGATTCGAAGGATGATCTAACTCGAAATGACCCGAACCCGAAATGACCCAAAAATCTTTGGGTCAAACCTGACCCAACCCTAACCCGACCTGTTTGACCCGAACTTTTTTTTTCTTAAGGTAACAAAAAAATAAAATGAAAAAATTTAACATATTTTATATTTTAAAAAGTATAGATTATACTATTTTCAATACAAGTCTTAATTATAAATTTTTTAAAAATATTTTGAGATTTTTTATACAGTTTTAAATTTTATTTTAATTTTTTAAAATATTTTAACAGAAGTTTTTTCAATTACTTTTTAATCATATGATTTTCTTTAATTTTTAAAAATTTTTAGTAAAATTTTTGAAATTTTGAAATTTTTAATAAAAAAATGTCACATCATCATTTTTTATGACGTGTCAACCCGTAAGTTGATCCGAACCCGACTGGAACTCGAAGTGACGCAACCCAAAATGACCCGAAGATAATTTGACCCATAAGTAATCCGACCTGAAGTGACCCAAACCCAAAATAACCCAACCCAAATCCAACCAGATAACCCATTCTAACACCTGTATACATAAGAGTTTTCATAATCCGAAATGTTCAGAACATTGAGAGGCAAGTGATTACGTAAACGAATGGGATATTGGATCCATTAATTGAATGAATTGACAAGTTGACTATTTGTAGATCTTGAGTTGGTGTCTACCAGTTCAATACTTCAATTAACAAACAGTTTTTCACTTATCCTGTACCTAAAATTTGGTATGACAGAGCTGAGGAGAAATTTAATTTCGTTATGCATTTCATAATTGTACATATTCTCCAATAATTGTGCAGTGGGTAGGTAGATAATTTGCAATTCTCTGAGTTTTTTATATTTTTTTTCGTGAGCGCATCAATAAAATGTTTGTCCTCAAAATAGGCTATTGTTATATTCACGCTCAAATTATATTATACACGCAAAAAAAGATATGTAAGGATCTTACTATTAGTTTGCTTCGTAGGTGTATAAAGGAGATTTGGTGTGAAAATATTAATAACCCTCAAAATGTCACCGTTGGCCCCTGTTCAGGCTAGTGGGAAAAAAAAGAAAAAGATTATGTAACTTACTATTGAGAGTTCTCTAACAAAAAAAAAAAACTTACTATTAAGAGAACGTAAGCAAACACATTACTGCGTACTCACATCATGATTTTAAAAACTAGATCAGCCAGTTTGAGCTGTTAAATTGAGGACTGGCCCAACGTTGGTCCAGTTAGAGCCTTAGAACCGAGGGAACAATAAACCGGTCAATACTCGATGAATCGGATTGATTAAACCATAAATCGATAAACCGGTTCAGTTTTTTTGATTTAACGTGCAATCTTTCTTATTTTAACAAAATTGAAAGATGCATTCCAGTAGGTCGAACTTACGACTTGCTGTCTTTAGAGAGTCTCTAGAACCACTATACCAACATCTCATCTTATTCTTTCTTTCCTTTTTTTTATTTTATTTTATTATTCAATTCAATTCATGTCTGCGTCTTTAGTCCTTTTTCTTTTTGAGCAACGTCTTTGGTCAACTATCTTCTTAAAAAAAATCACCAAAAAACTATATTTTTAAAGACAGTTCTTGAAATAGTTTAAAAAGCATTCAAAGTTTAAACCTTATTTATCTTGACTATTATATTAACAAATAAATTAGGCATCTATTATATTATGTTATGTTTTCTAACAAAATTATTATTTAAAATATTGTCATTTACTTTAAGAAAATATAAAAATATATACTACATTATAATTTCTATTTAAGTTTTTTTTTAATTTAGATTTTTTTTGCATTTATGTATTTTCTTCTTTAAAAAAGAAGTAGATAATCAATACATTAAATATTCTAAATTGAAAATATATAAATAATGTAGCATATTTTCTGTATAATCTGACTATGTCCCCTGATAAATACTTAAACTATTGAAGGATTGAAAATCTGATCTCGATTAGAGAACATACATTAATTACTTTAAATATAAAGTATATTAATGATATATAAAATATTTATGCTAAAAAAATTATATTTAAAATATTCACATCACAATATCTTTTGTATTTAGTTACAAGAAAAATAAAATTTTTAACTTATTTTCTTAATTTAGACTATTTATTTCCTAAACAAAAAATAGTCTTTAAAATTAAAAAATTAATATATAATCACTATTTATAAGTATTATTTTTTTAATTATTTTTATAAATATATATTTATTATTGAACACTGATTCAAATATTGGTTAAACCTGATTGAATCGATTGAACTTTGAACCATTAATTTTTTTTGCTTCGATAATTAATCTGGTTTTAACAAATGTGTCAATAAAAAAAGCCATTTAGTTTTTTTTTCAGGAGAACAAAAGCTCGTAATCCACCACAAAACTACAAGTGGAAGTACATGCAGGCACGAAGCACGTATCTGTAAAGACTACGCCACAATTCCAAGGCAGGGAATAGTGAAATTAGGCACATTTTTGGATTTTCACCAACTCCCTACTCCCTACATCTATCTCACAACCCCCACAAAATTTGCCGATTTAAATCAACAAGATAATCGTTCTCACCAAATCATCAATTGATGACAACCTTAACATTGGTCTTGCCACGCTCAAAAGTGCCTTTCTAGTTGTAACCAGCAATCAATAACAAGGAACATTTAACTAACTTCTGCATTAAGTTGACAAGTTTTTTTATTTTTTATTTTTAGTTAAGAAAATGAGAAGATAGGGATAGTGCTCCACGATCTCGTTAAAGAGTACTGCCCCTATTCTTATAGTAACCTCTGAACTGTCTGCATAGTTACAGTATAATCCAGTATTATAAAAGGGAAGAGTATATTTAATCTCACTAAACGTCCTGATAGATTTCGAATCTAAAGACTCTTAACTTAGTAGTGTACGACACTTATTTCTAAACCACAACAATTAATGATAAGTTAGACAAGTTTCTATTAAGCCATCTCATGTACCATGAGACGGAAATATTATAGAGGGTCATACCATCTTGAATTGAATGATTCATATCATCTTGAATTGAATGATTCATATCCCGACGAAGTCTCTTGTTTTATTTCACTGCCTAAAAAAATTCAAATTGTATCAAAATTCGAGTCTTGGCTAATATTTTCAGTATTCTCTTCGGACTCTTTCCTTAACATCTCAGTTTGTGGCACTTTTGTAATGAGTGCACCCTCTCGATGCTAGACGGTCAACCTACACAGTTATATGATAGCTGTTATGTGATCCTTCAAACAGTTAGCTGCAGTACTGCATGCTGACCTCCTCAATGTGTTGGCTTTTACCAGGGGCAATGAAAATAAGATCATCCCAGCCCGAGTTCTTCTCATTCATCTGTATTAGGGTCAAACAGTCAAATCAAATTCCAGTTTATTTTTTTCCCCCAAAAACAACTAATAAAATCATCAAGTCCATTACCTCCATTTTTCTTCAGAATATCTTCTAAACTTCCAACCTACTCCAGCAAAATGTAGTGATGTAGTCGGAAAATTAAAAGTCAATTAGCTGTCATAGGAAGGCATCATCAATGAAATGAATCTTTCCTGTAGCTATCCCGACCGACCATGCTTTCAATAGAAAAAGCCAAATTTCAATGTGATTCTACTCATCTATGCCTCAGTTCGACCCCGTGAATTTCTATACATGAATCTCGTTCCATATGAAAGCAGACGAGACAAAAATAGTTTTGAAGCCAAACTTCCTAGTTTCTGATCCCCTGCTTACTCTGCTAGATGTCAACAGCATGGAAGTACCTATTTTTTCTTTGTTCCTTTTCTTCTCTCGTTTAATGTAAGCAGCCAATATTCCATCAATGTCTACAAATTGGGGATAATTTCCAGGATTAAGAAAATCTATCTGGGAAACAGCTACTTACTTACAATTATGAACCTCAATGCCAGAATTCTTTTTCGATAGATCTGGAAAAATCAAAGCTTTTTTCTTAAAAAAAAAAAGGGAAAAAACAAAGATGTCATAATTAGATACCATGATATATCGAGAAAGACCACGTCCTCTTGATGCCCTTGAGACTTTTGATAGTTCTTTCTCTGTCTCCCTGCAATGTGATCCATGTAGCTGGTAAGCTATCATAAAGCCATACGTGACTATGAACACAGGAGAATCCAACAACATTCACATGGATCTTGATGGTTCACGATTCAAATGTACTTTTTGGAACTAAATTGGGCAGTAATGCAGCTCGACCAGGAGGTCTGACTGCATACACATCCAAGTAGCTCGTGATACAACATGAATTGAGGGCAAAATGATTGCGTTGATTTGCACATACAAAAACACATCCACGCTATAGAAAACTGTATATGTGACCAAGTTTATTCACCAAGTAAATGGCTGCTTTGAAAGGCTTAAACTTGGCTTAATTCGGATGATTTCTTATTATTTCTCGTCAGGAGATAGTAACAAAAGCTACAGAAAATGTTCTAATCAGATACTTAAAAGTCATGAGAACATAGTGAATTTTCTACTTTGGAAATACACAGTTGATTGAGTATAACCAGGGATTGCAAGGATTCCATATTTCATGTCAATGACGCAAAGAAAAGGCTCCATGCAACATGCAAAATGCTTCCACAGAATAGCAAACCTTTGACACCCTGATTTTCCAAGCCGTAAATATACACTAGCCTCCAGGACTTATTATTGGGTTGGGAATGGATTACGTGGCCGACAAAATGTCCCTATCCGTCTCAATTATGTATTAAAAAGAAATTATTGTCAATTTTTTATAATTATGTTTATTTTTAGTAATAAAGAAAATAAACACATTAATAAAAAGAGTAATGAAAAAATAAAACATATTTTATCATTTTATTTTACTCTATTACTTAAAATATACATGATTATAAAAAATTAACAGTTAATTATTTTTTAATGTATAATTAGGACAAACTGGTAAGAATATTTTGTTGGGTTCTTAAACTTTACCGGATTGTGTTTTGCATGCATCCTAATCCGCTATAGTTCTAATTGCAAACTAGTGAAAGCTGACCTCATCTGTCTGAACTGGATCAGGCAAAAAGCGGAATGTAATTCCTTCAACCTTCAACATTATCAAGAAACAATTCAATTTAAGGGAAAATTCGAAACATGTCTTTTACCGTTACAGAGACCAGAACACGGTATACGGTCAGCTATCATCATGAATGTCGCCCACTGTCAGCTTATTGATAACTAGGTAACATTGGCAAATGCTTGTACTTGAAAGGGGGACCTCATCCGAAAATTGTCAAAGGAGGCTTAAAATTATTTTTTATTGTCTTTTTAAGAAAAACAAAAAAGCAGAACTCGATTTCTGCAGGGACCTGTGTATCTTGTATGGGATACAGATAATTTAATTATCAAGAAATCAATTTATAAGTTAATTTAATAATATTTTAGTGTGTCACTCTAAATATTAATTTAGGTTTAAATCTTTACATTAGTACTTCTCCAAATTAAAATGAGATTTATGCATAAATATAGTAATAAGTTTAAAATTTATTAATATTGTAATAGGATGTAAGAGATTCACTTTCCAGACTTAACAATATTCTGATGGTTAATTCTTCCTATAAAAAAAAGTTGAATATGAACGTTTAGGATACACGAACACTCCAAATTTGGAGTTGTGTAAGTGTCAGACATGTATTAGATACGGACACGTGTTCGATATGTCTTGGATACGTTAAGAAGTGTTCGACAAAAAAATTTTGAAAAAAAAATCAGACAAACGTATCGAATAAGACAAAAAAGTGTGTAGATACGTATAGAACACATTTAAGGATATTTTAGTATTTTTATTTTAAATTTAAAAAAAAATAGAAAAAAAAAGAAACTCACAGTCTCAGAGAAACAGAGACTCAGCGATAGCGTCGTCATCCTCTTTTCTTCTTCTTCTTCGACAACAACAGAACAGATCGGCTCCAGTGGTTCTTGATTTTTTTTCTCAATTTCTCTTCATCTCGGTTGCTCCTCCTTCTTTCTTCTTTCTTCTAAGTAAATCACTAATCTTTTCTTTAATTTCTTACTTCAATTTTAGATTTTAAAACCCTAAATTAGCAAAACACAAAGTGACAAACCCGCTCCACTATTCTTGACGATCCACTCCGTTGCCTTCTTACGTGTTTAGAATTTGTCATGTGTCGTCCACTATTCTTGACGATCCCCCATTTTTGCAAATAAATTTTAATCTTTTTTTGTTTTAACAAATTAAGTTGGACTTGTATCAAATTTTGTCTGCTGTCATCCTAAATAAACAGACGAGTTTGGTAGTGATGCCAAAGTAGTTAGCTTGTGACGGTGGGAGTAGGTGAGGAGGGTGTGGCCTTGGCCGAAGATGGTCTTGGACAGGAACTGGCCGAAGTTGCCGAAGCGAAGGATGCTAATCTTGAGGGGTTGGGATTTGAGGAGTTGAGCGTGTAGGTGGCACTGATTTAATTGGTTTATTACAATTATTAAATTCTTTGAGGCACATAATCTAGTCAGTTAATATAGTTTTTGGAGCTTTCCCATTCATGCAGCCTAAGAATGCCTTTCATAAGAACAAATATAACACAAAAACACCAACGTAAATTTGGCTCTCTCTCTCTCTCTCTCTATATATATATATCGCTGTATTCGTTTCGCATTTGTCTCCTTATTTTTTTTAAGATTGACGTATTCTTGTATTGTGTCTGCCGTATTTATGTTGTTGTGTTCATATAACTTCGGGGAATGTCAGTAGTGTAAAATTAATTGCAACTCACATATTCAATGACGACGAATCTTTTTTTTCTGGTAAAACATTACTTACAAAAAGGGGAAGAAGTTATACATAAGAGTTTGCATTATCCGAAATGTTCAGAATATTGAGAAGCAAGTAATTGCGTAAACGAATGGGATATTGGATCCATTAATTAAATGAATTGACAAGTTGACTACTTGTAGATCTTGAGTTGCTGTCTACCAGTTCGATACTTCAATTAACAAACAATTTTTTACCTATCCTGTACCTAAAATAAGGTATGACAGAGTTGAGGAGAAATTTAATTTCACATATTGCACAATAATTGTACAAATTTTCCAATAATTGTGCAGCAGGTAGGTAGATAATTAATAATTTATAATTGTCAAGTTTTTATATATTTTTGTGAGCGCGTCAATAAAATGTAAGCGTCCTCAAAATATCACCGTTGCCCCTGTTCAGACTAGTGAAAAAAAAAAATTTTATTACGTGATCAAATCAAAAAATTATTCAAATAATATTCAAATTATAGTAATAAATATATTTTATGCAATAATAGTAAAAAAAATATGAATAAAAATATTTTAATATTTTTTGTTTTACTTTTTATCATTACAATTATAAAATATATAATTATTATTATAATCTGTATAATTTTTATTTGGCCATAAAAATTTTTTCCAAAAAAAAAAGATAATTATGTAACTTACCTTTAAGAGGATATAAATGAGCATACAGTCAAATCATTCGGCATCTAAAAGCCTATTTAATTTTTTTTTATCTAATTTCGACTATTTAATAATCTATATTGATGTGTACTTAGATTAGACATGTCAACAAATTTTTCGAAGTCCACTTATTTGTTTTTCGTGCCCCTAGCACGACCCATAAAACTAAATACTATGGACTTGTGTCATGCCGTACTTGTCCCTGTGCTGCTCACCTTATCGTGTTTAGGCCGCTTACCATATCATAGCTAAGTCTTAAATCGTATCTAAACTGTGATGTGTTTAGGCCATTAATCATGCTTAAATCGAGTCGCATCATATTATACAAGTAATAATTTTTTTTTAATCGTACTTACCGCTATTTTTTGGCCTTTATTAATAATTCTTTCTTTTTTAAATACAAGTAAAAATATTATCTCTACTTTATGTCAATATTAGGCAAATAACAATTTCTTTTTAATTTTATTTCAATTTTTTGTACAAAATATAAAAATATACGAATATAAATAAAATATTTTGAATTGTTTGAATAAGTATAATATATTTTATAAGTATCAATATATCATATATAATTTTTTGTTGAAATTTTTAAATAAATATACTATATAAATATTATTTTTAACTTTTACAATTTATGACTTAAGAAAAAATAAAGTAAAAAAAACTAATAAAATGGTAATATACTCTGTTTTATTTAATAAAACTTATAAACAGAGAAAATATATAAACCATTACTTTTACTTTTGACTTAGTGAAAAATGTTGCACTTTTATTTTCTTAGACCATGTTTCAAGACTTGTTAATTGTTTGCCTCGTCTTGATTTTAAATTTATTTTGAAAAGGGCTTGTACTGGGTTTGTGCCGACCCAATTATGGGCCATGTCCGTACTTATGCCGTACCTGAGTTTGGGACGTACCTAGACCTTTACCCATCATGGGCTATCCTCAGTCCGACCTATGGGCAAGAAAATATAGGTCTCATTTAGGTCTTAACATTAATCGTGCCTAGTCTGAGCCTGATATTAGGCAATACGTATTGTACTTGACATAACTATACTGGGCTGGGTTGAGCTGGTCCATGAGCCGCCAACCCATTTGACACGTCTAACACAGAGGTGTCAACAGCCATTTAGTTTTTATTTTTCAAGAGAAAACGGGCTCATAATCCACCTCAAAACTACAAGTACATAAGGTAAGAAGCACATATCTGTAAAAGACTACGCCACAATTCCAAGGCACGAAATTAGGCACATTTTTGGATTTTCACCAACTCCCTACTCCCTACATCTCAAGGGAATGGGGCCAAAAGTCATTCATCTATCCCACAGCTTGCACAAAATTTGACGATTCAAAATCGACGAGATAATCGATCTCACCAAAAGTCGTTCATCGATTGAGCAACATGCGGACACATCGCTTAATGACAAATTTAACATTGGTCTTGCCTCACTCAAAACTGTCTTTCTAGTTGTAACCAGCAATCAATAGTAAGGAGCACTTAACTAGTTTTTGCATCAAGTTGACAAGTTTCTACTAAGCCATCTCATGTACCATGAGACAGAAAAATTATCAGGGCCATATCATTTTGAATTAAATGATACATATCATGATAAAGTCCCTTATTTTATCGCACTGCCTAAAAAATATCAAACTGTATTGAAATTTGAAAGTGGACCAATTCTAATGTCATGGGCGTTGGTTAATGTTGTCAACGTCCTCTTCGGATTCTAGGCTTAACATCTCAAAACTGTCTTTCTAATTGTAGCCAACAATAGCAAGGAACACTTAGCTAACTTTTGCATCAAGTTGACAAGTTTCTCATGTACCATGAGACAGAAAAATGACCAGGGCCATACCATCTTGAATTAAATGATACATATCCTGACGAAATCTCTTGTTTTATCTCACTGCCTAAAAAACGTCAAACTGTATTGAAATTTGAAAGTGGACCAGTTCTAATGTCATGAGCGTTGACTAATGTTGTCAACGTTCTCTTCGGACTCTAGGCTTAACATCTCAGCTTGTAGTATTTTTGTAATGAGTGCAGCCTCTTAATGCTAGATGGTTAACCTCCACAGTTATGAGCTTGAAGCAATGCAATATGGCTGCTGCTTTGTGATCCTTCACACAGTTAGCTGGAGTACTGCATGCTAACCTCCTCAATGTGTTGGCTTTTACCAGAGGGAATGAAAATAAGATCATCCCAGCCCGAGCTCTTCTCATTCATCTGCATTAGGGTCAAATAGTTAAATCAAATTCCAGTTTATTTTTCCCTCCAAAAACAACTAATAAAATCAGCCGGTCCATTACCTCCATTTTTCCTCAGAATATCTTCTAAACTTCCAACCTGCTCCAGAAAAATGGAGTGATGTAGTCGGAAAATTAAACGTCAATTAGCTATCATGGGAAGTATCATCAATGTAATGAATTTTCCCTGTAACTATCTGAACCGACCATGCTTTCAACAGAAAAAGATCAAATTTCAATTTGAGCAGATGAGACAAAAATAGTTTTGAAGCCAAACTTCCAAGTTTCCGAGCCCCTGCTTACTCTGCTAGACATCAACAGCATGGAAGTACCTATTTTTTTCTTTGCTCCTTTTCTTTTCTTGCTTAATGTAAGCAGCCAATAGTCCATCAAAGTCTACACAATAGAGATAATTTCTAGGATTAAGAATAGCCATCTTATGATTATGAACCTCATTTTCATAATTCTTTTTCGATAGATCTCGACAATAATACCGCTTTTGAAAAGAGGACATAGAACAAAAATACAGGATGTCCTGATGAGATACCATGATATGCTAAGAAAGACCCAGTTCTCTTGATGCCCTTGACGCTTTTGATAGTTCTTTCTCTACGTCTTCCTTCATTGTGATCCATGTTGCTGGTACGCTATCATAAAGCCATACATAACTATGAAGAATCCAACAACATTCACATGGATCTTGATGGTTCCTGGTTCAAATGTACATTTTGGAACTAAAATTGGGCAGTAATGAGGCCTAATGCTCGTTTTTCTTCTTCACGACCAGGATGTCTGACTGCATACACATCCAAGTAGCTCATGAGACAACATGAATTGAGGTCAAAATGCTTTTGTTGATTTATACATACAAAAAGACGTTCATGCTATAGAAATATGTATATGTGACCAAGTTTATTGACCTAATTGATGCTGCATTTGAATGCTTTGAAGATGGCTGATTTGAAAGACTAAAGCTTGGCTTAATTCAGATAATTGCTTTATAATTCTCGTCAGGAGATAGAAACAAATGCTACAAAAAAAAAAAAATGTTCTAATCGGACACTTAAAAGTCATGAGAACAGAGTGAACTTTCAACTTCAGAAATACACAATTGATTGAGTATAACCAGGGATTGCAAGGATTCCATATCATGTCAATCAGAACTCAATAGTAGCATCGAGGACTTTGTCAATATTGGGTTTTGCACCCATTCTAATCAGCTATAGTTCAGATTGCAAACTAGTGAAAGCTGATCTCATTTGTTTGGACTGGACCAGGCAAAAAGCATAATGTAATTCCTTCGACCTTCAACATTATCAAGAAACCATTCAACCAGAAGCTTGAGCTGTTGCCATTGACCATGTATTAAACTATTAACAAACAAACATGTACACCTACAAGCAAAACAAGTAAGATATAAATACCGAATCACAACAATAATTAAGCAAACAATTAATGAAAAACTTTGCGAAGAAAGTGTATTAATATAAATTACAGTCATTAAAGCCATAATCAAGCCACGAATATTAGTCATCAATTCTGCCTCATCTGCGACCGCTTGAGATAAAATTATGTACCTCAACATTGTCGAGGGAGAGACAAACAACTTATAGAAAATAACTCCAAAAAGAGAGAGAGAGTAGATTTAGTAAAATATTTGGTGAGATTAATTAGATGAGATTATAATAATATAATTCTTGGGCAACACTATTTAAAAATAAATTAAAATAGATAAACTATGCAGCTATTTTAATTTTTTTTTATTGATTAACTTCAATAAGAATTCTAACTTGAGACTTTTAACTATATAACTTTAAAGTGTTTAGGAGGGAAAAAGGAGAGAGGGAGAGAAAAGTAAGAAGATTTAGGTAAAGTATTGTGTTTGAGAACATTTGAAAAGTGAAGAAAAGTAAAATTTTTAATTTTCCTAAGCTTTCATATCCACCAAAATCAATCCAGTTGATTTTTTATTAAATTTATTAGTTTTTGAAGGCAATGGGGGAAGGGAGGTGTTTTCTGAATTTTTGTTGCAGAAAAGAACGTTATTTGTTTCACTAGAACAGGCCAACTCTTGAGATAAATACTTTCAACATGATGGTATGGCCTGTTAAGATTAGGAAACAAGAATATCAATGGACAATAGACAGAATCTCTGAATCCAAATTGCACAGTGGACCAAGTGAAAGTATCTTTTGCGCTGCAAATCAGGCACGGAGGCAACATTGAAAACGAATTAATTTGACACAAGTTCTTAACATTTTTGGATTTTATATCCGTTTGAAGCAAAATCGAGGGCCGGAGAATACGACAGAAGCCGTGGAAGAAGAAGATCGCTGAAGCACGTTGAACGATCGAAGAAGCAGACCAGAAGAGTGAGAGCTCTGTGTTTTTTTTTTTTTTTTCGTTAAAAGGCAGAGATATTCGGAAAATTGGTCAAAAATGTTTTGCAAAATTTATTTTTATTTTTATAATTGATTTTGGTTTTGACAAGAAAAACAAAAACAATAATCATCTTACCAAACATACTTTTCGTTTTTTTTTTCAAAAACTAAACAAAAAACAAAAAATAAAATTATCACCAAATATAGTCTAAGAGATTTCCATTTCCAATCAATTTTTAATTTTTTATTTAACCAAATACAAAAATTTCTTATCTTTCAAAACAACAGTAATTCGTAAACAAAAATCAAACACTCTTTAAACCACTATCTTTAAACTATTAGAGGAGTATACTTTTTTTAGGGGCAAAAAAAAATCACTAAATTATTTTTACAATTGTACGGATATGAGTAGACATATATTTATTTTTATCAAATATTTTATTAAATATTCGAACTCATGATTGTATGATACCAATAAATCTCTCAATTATTAGAAAATAGATAATAATGATCGTCAGAGGACTTGAGTAGTTTCGCTGTTGTCAAAATTATACTGAAACGAGGCCGAAAAGAAATAGATAACAAGAAAAAAAGTATTTCACTATTTTTTAATTTTCGTGCGTCATCCTTCAATTTATTAAGCTTCAGCCTTCTAGAAATGTTTTTATATGTATTGGAGGTGGGTCAAAAAAATCAAAAAAAATAGTGAACTAATTGAATTGAACTGCTCAAAAAAATAGAACTTAGTTTATTTCATAAATAATTTTTTGAGGTAAAGTAAATTAGTTTATTTTTCAGAAAACCGAGGTTGAGCAAACCAAACGAAGTATAATTCTATATATACATGTTTTGGTGCAAACCTCAAAAATTTGTTTGTTATAATTGGTTCATTGTATAGATTCCAAAAATATCTTGAAATTCTTTTTGCATTATTCGCACCATATGTATTTGATTTATTTGTGAAGGAACATATTTTCTATCAAAAAACAAACAAGGTTTTTCCGTAGTCTCATTTTCTGGTTGGTTCTCAACTAATAACTAAACAAAAGATTTCATAAACACCAGAAAATTGTGACTAGGGGTTGCAAATGATTTAAGACTCTTATTCGTGTCTTCATGGCTCTATTCCTTTAAAGCTCATCTGAAAAATTTTATTTCTATACATAAGCAACTTAGGATTCCAAATTCAAAACTCAATTAATTGGTGAGCTGATCTGGAAAAACTCGACGCTTAATTGACTTATTAAACTTTGCAAGTGGCTTATTGGCTTGTTCCTATATAAAATATGGTTCTTCTGGATTTTTTTTTTTTTTGGGCTGAAATTTGATTGACTATATCTTCAAAATTTTAACTTTATTTTTTTTAAAAAAATCCTCTGTACCTCATATCTCGCATTAAATTTGTCAATTTGTATTATTTTGTTTCAAATTATGAGCATAAATGTGGGAGCTGAGCGAGTTGATGAACTTCACTCATTAAGATTTATTTATATAAGAGACTCACTTTAAAAAAATTGATTGACTCAACTTGTTAATTTTTATCTTAAGATTAATTTTCACATTTGTTTAATAAACAAGTAGAATATGAAGTACAATTAGTTAAAGAGAAAATGTTATTATGGTGAATTTTGGTGTTTATTGAAATTAAGATTTATAATTTTGAAAGAAAATTGATAATTTTTAAAATAGAAATTAACAGTTGTTATTCTGTATTTCAAAAATTATCAATTTTATTTCAAAATTATCAATCTTACTTTTAATCGGAACACTAATCAAAATACTAAAATTTGAAATATGTATTGACACTCTTAATTAAAAAATTCTGTTGAGACTTTTGAACTTATGTTCGAGTAATCGAATTTTGTTAACTCTATTAACAATTTCTTGATCTTTTTATCTCTCTTATATTAAAAAATAAAATAAAATAGAGAGAGACAGAGAGAGCAAGATGGAGAATATGAACTACAGAACACTCGCCTAGACTAAATGTGTTTACATAATTAACTATTATGTAATTTCTACGTCAATTTTCAGGACAAAAATGTTTTGCCTGAACGGTTCATAGCCTTACCGTACACTTGTGTTTCGCGACTTACACTTCAAAAGTAAACACATCTTTGGGAATCAAAATTTTATAATCTCCACTTCCTATTAATGGTGACCAGAAGAAAAAGAACCACCACCAATAATACAGGAGAAACAAATTCCCAATAACGTTAGCATTGTAAGGTCGAGGAGAAATATCCGATATTCCCACTGTCGAAAGTTTGTCAATGTTGAAAACTTTATTCAAACAAAGTAAAAAAGGAAATGATTGAAAAGATACTCCAAAATTCCAAAAAACATGTTTCTTCACAAAGATTTCAGATTACATACTGAGCCGTCACTATTAATGATATCTATTAAATAATTTTTTTTTATCTATTAAAATGTCTATTAATTACGAGTTATAGATTAAAATTTCATAAATTTTATCTCTTATTTTTAGAATAAAAACTTAATACTTTTAGAATAAAAATTTAAGATTCTACTAGAATATTTCTTGAAGGCCTATCAGTTAAATTATAACTGCATGTATATGATCATAAAAACATGTCAGATTTGCTAATAAAATGGCCTATAAGAATCTTAGAACGCGTGCCAATTATTATAGGAAAAGAGAAGGTAGTAGGGAATCTGAATGTCGAGTTTGCTAACATGACAAATGGCCAGGAATTTTGTTACTTTGCAATTCAATTGAAAGTTTAATATTCCTAGTCCACAATGACACGGCCTGAGGATCCGGTACAGAATAAGATACCCTTTGCAACCATTTTTCAATCCTAATTTCGCCTCCTTTTGCCCCTTTTATTTTTTTTTTAATTTCTCCTTCTTCTAGCTCTTTTATGAGGAGGAATACCACTTCTTTATTCTTTTTTCATGTGGCTAGTCCAAGTCGTCAGGGTTGAACAAAACTGTAAAGTTAAATAGAGTGTAAAATAGGAATGTCGAAAAAAAGATAGGTAGTTAGAAGATATTATCAGAATCGGCTCTCACAAAATTGTAGCTTTCGGCAATTCTTGCTTTGTTGTCACGACATTGCTATGTTTTCATGATCATCTGGGAAATAACATTGCTATGAATCGGCTTTCCTGACCTTGCAGCTTTCGGCAATTCTGGCCTTGTTTTCAATTTGATTATTTCATTTAGCCTATGCAATTACATGTTCATTTTTATGGATTCTTCAAATACATAGTAAATGTCAGATTCAGTCTCTTTAATTAATTAGACAGACTCATATTACAGACGAAGAGGTTAAGGATCCATGTTCGTATGCATAATTAATGTATAAATTTGGGTGTTCTTCAGAGACCTTAAGAATCCAAGTTGCACAAAATAGTATAAAGTCAGTAAAATGTTAAAATGAAACGATAAGTTGATCGCCTAGGTTCAGACGGGACGAACGTATGAGCTTTGAGGAGTTCAAAAAGTGGATAAAACTCAAAAGCATTCAACAAAGACAAATGGGCAACTAGTCAATTAAGCAAACAAGAGCTCAAGGATGCCTTCAGCAGTGCTGGCGGATGGTTGGCAAGGAGAAATGCCGTGCTTGCGCTGTAGGCTGCAGATTCCTATGTTTGGCAATGGCTGTTGACGACTGAGAGATCGATAACCTTGTGGCGGAATAAGTACTGGGATCTCAAAATTATTGAACCCCTTAAAGCCTACCAGCCTGTTGAAACCTTTGGCTAATTGGCTTATCAGCTATCTTAATTATCAATATCTTTTTCCACCTGTAGATTATATTCGAGCCCTTTGCTAATTAAAAGTTATATTGGGTCTAAATAATGGAGAATGTAGGCTAATGTTTGATGAGCCAACCATGATCTTCCTTTTTTTTTTTACTTGAAATGAGAAAGTAGAAATAATATTTTACAGATCTGTTAAAAAGAATTGCGTCACTTCACTGCACAGTAAATAAATACCGTTACACTAAACTATTTTTGCAAAATCTAGCATCCTAGCAATGCACTTCAGATATTTATTAACGTTAGTCCTTAACTAGATCTTTGGCAGATTATGATTGACGAAAGCATATAGCCTTATAAAAAACGTGGAAGAATAATGGTAAGATTCTTGTTCCTTAACAGTGAAAGAATAAAAAATTTACAAGTAACAAAGTGCTGGGATCGAGAGTAATTATAATCAAGAGTGCATATGAAGAACATAATCAAGAATAAAAGAGTATATTATAAATATGGGAAGGCTTTGAGTGAAATCTATAGCAAAACTTTGGTCTTAATTAAAGCTTGAACTCATAATAAGAAATAGAAATGACAATCAAGAGTGCTCCAGTGGTATTGGGTGGCAAGCACGAAATGACCGTGGAGCAGTTCAAGCGGTGGCTGAAGGCATTTGATACCAACAAAGACAGGCGTATAAGCAGCCATGAGCTGGCAGACGCTGTCCGTGTCGCCGGCGGCTGGTTTGCCAATTGGAAGGGCAAGCACGGTTTGCGGGATGCCGACTCCGACCACGATGGCTTCATAGAGGAGTCTGAATACGACAAGCTTGTGGAGTTTGCCCAAAAGCACTTGGGTGTCAAAATTATATTTCCGTAACGTAAGTACGTAACCATTATGTGAATTGTTTCGCTTCCTTTCGTTTTCAACAACTCTTCTTCCCTACCTATGAACGGGATTTTATGTTTAAGTTTTGCTCCATATGGACACAAAAAAGAGAAATAAAATAATAATATAAACTCATTAATTAAATTTAAATTATTAATTATACTGAATTCATCATTTAATTAATTGTTAAATTTTAAATAATAAATTCATATTATCATTTTGTGACTAAATTTTGTGTTTATATTTTTTTTTCCCTTTTTCGTAAGTCGACGATAAGTTACAAAATATAGTAAATCTACGTTCAATACAATTGGAGACTGATAAGATAAAAATCTAATTGTCCCTATGGGATATTGTATTATATAATTTATCTGTGTTAACTAATTATTTTGAAAACTAAAATTTCTTTATTCCATTATCTCATCCGCATAATTAAACTGGGGTCTTTGCACGTATTGATTTTCAATAATCAACACGAAGATATAGATTGAAGAAAATAGCTGTCAGATACCAAGCAAGTTTTCGCTAGCTTAACCCAAACTGAAAAGAGCAATTAATCAAATTAAATAACTAAAATAAATAATTATTTAATTTTAGTTAACAAAAATAACTCTAAATCGTCATTATATTTATGTTAAATTAACTATGTCCAGTCTCTATATTTTTTTTAACCTATTAAAAAGTCCAATAAATTATAAATTATACAATAAAATAATTCTTTATTTTTATAAATTCTTTCATTCTAATCGTAAAATTTAAACTCAAAACTTCTAAAATGAAAGTTTCGATTTTTATCTAGTTTAGTGTTCCTTAACGAACACGATCGTGCTCCATGTTACAGCAACGGAGTCTCTGCATTAGACAATCTCGGAATCTTAGATCTTTCTCACGATCATCTGGCCGGTAATATAAATATCTTGCCGACTTGCAAAATCTCCTCGTCCTCAACATGTCACACGACAATTTCTCCGGGCGCGTGCCGGACACTTCCTTCTTTTCAAAGCTCCCCATCAGCGTCCTGGCCGGCAACCCTGCCAGAAACCGGCGGGCCAGAGACGGCGACAACCAAGCGAACCTCTTGATGGCGGTACGTGTGGCGCTGGTGGTGCTTTTGTACGCCGCGTGCTCGCTTCTCCTGGCGGCGCTCTATATTATCCTTGGCAGCAGAAAGCGAGGCCATGAGACTGAGGAGCACGATCTGGAGTAGTATTTTCTTATTAACTAAATTAAATAATTATGTAATTTAGTTAGTTGAATTGATCAATTATTTTTTTTTGGGTTAAATTAACCAAGGCCCAATTATCGAATAAGCCCAACATCTGACATGACTCCTATTCGGCCATTTTCTTCGGTCCTTATCATCATGCTCAACACGTCATCGATGACATGTCCGCAACTGATGGAGGAGGTTTGTTTATTAAAAAAATGGTATGAGTGACAAATATATTAATTATTATATTAATAAATTAAAGTTGAGATTATTATTTTTATCTTCATTTAACTAATTCAAATAACGATTACTTGTCATTCAAATAATGTTAGACTTGAGTAAGTTACCCCACTAAATTACTGTATTAATAAGTTTGAAATTCATAAGGCGACAACCTAATTAAGTTTATAGAGTAGATTTGTACCACTTTGTAGTCTCGAAAACTCAAACTTGAATCATAATAGGGAAAAGTATATCGAATTACTAATTAGACTATTTCTTTAAGAGATAAAGGTTAACAAATTTTAAAAGAAAAATATATTTGTTATGAAATGAAAATTATTATATTTTATTGATAAAAAAATTATTATATTTTACAGGTCAGAATTATTTATTTATATATTAATCCCTTAATATATATTTTTTTCTCAATTTTCTAGCTCAATAGACTTGGGCTTTTCGCTTCCACTGGACTAAAGCCCTTCAAAGCGAGGCCGCAACAGATTGCCGAATGGAAAACGCCGCGTAGACCCCTTCCTCCCCTTCTCTTCCCCCCCCCCCCCCCCCGGGGCCCAAAAAAAAAGGGGGTCGTATCACACAAAAGTTGATGAAAATTTATTTTAATTAAAGTGATTTAAAATAGGGTTATTATTAAAAAAATAATATTATTTTTTTTTTATTTTTTATAAATCTAACACTATTTTTAAAAATTAATAAATCTAGTACAGTTTAATTATTTTTTTTATAAATTTAACACAATTTTTAATAATTAATAAATGTAGTACAGTTTAATAAATTTAGTATGCTGTCAGTGAAAAATAATCTAATTTTTAATATGCACACATGCACATTTGATATTTGAGCGTTGTAAACTATACTAGATTTTGACGTTCAATTATTTTTTAATAAATTTAACACACTATCAGTTAAAAATAATCGAATATTCAGTATGCACATATACACATATGACATTTGAGAGTTTTAAACTGCACTAGATTTAAATGTAAATGTGTCATATCTGTATACTAAGGGATTCAGTTATTTTTAACTGGTTATTTTTAACTGACAGTGTGTTAAATTTGTTAAAAAATAATTGAAATGTGCTAAATTTATTAATTGTTAAAGGTTGTGTTAGATTTGTAAGAAAATAATTAAACTGTATTAGATTTGTTAGTTTTTAAAAGTGGTACTAAATTTGTAAAAAAATACAAAGATAATACCATTTTTTGATAATAACTCTTAAAAATATGTCATCAACTAAGTCACTTACTTCTTCTCTAATAATAGATTGTTATCTCCTCTAAAAAAATAATAATAATAACGCATGCATTTTGGGTGCCATTTTACCAAAATGGACGCTTAACTACTCACAATTTTTTCTGTTTTTGGTCACACCCACTATGATTGTTGGAACAACACTACATGTACGAACAAAATTATGAACATATCAATCTTACTATTATTTTCAGTATTGGATTACACCAATGCAGAAGTTTGATTTGGACTTAGCGATATGAAAATATCATAAAGAAAGATCTACTGACTACTAATATGAATTATTTCTGGAAGGAATTTTTTTCATTTATTTATTGATATCGAGTAATCTCCGTGAAGATAAAGAGGCGAAATAATCTCATCATTGTAGCATAACGACAAAAATAATCTAGTAGAAATATTTTACTTAATAGGTTCTAGTCTTAGTATTCTTTTTTTTATTATTATTATTAAGATGTTTATTGGATAGTGAACTATTTAATTAGAACTGTTTTCTTAAATTTCATAAATTTTATACTTCGTCGTACAATTAGAAGTCAAAATTTCTAAAATAAAAATTTAAATTCTTAGAGACTATTTTGTACGTGAATGAGAGTTTTATTGTATATAAGATATCAACATTTGACCTATAATGCACAAAACAAAAATGTGAAACAACCTATAGGAGAGGCCAGCGAGCTGCTTTCTGGACTAATTTGTCAGAGATGGGAAGAAACATATAATATTTTAGCTTTGCTTATATGACTTGCCCCGATGAATTTCAAGATTTGTCATTTGTATATTTTCTTGCAGCCCTTTTTTTGTTCTATTATGGATTTCTTTGACCGTTGTTTGTATCTCAACTTTTTCTAATGAATCTTCAACACCCTTCAATTTTGTACATTTTCGTGGCTGCAATGATCTTTTTCGTTGATGCTAAACAAACAGTCTATTCATTCTATGATAAGATCATGCAGCTCATTGCTGTAATGGATCTTCAGGACTTTGTTCAATTTGGGCATTCTCGTACCAGTTTCTGTTTTTTTTTTTTTTTTGGTTTCCTCTCTTCCCTTTTTCCTTTTCATTTCTTTTAACGTTGAATTCAAACTTCAACGTGCAATATTCAAACTGATCGCTTTCGGACAAGAGATGGCCCTTTTGTGGGGCTGCTTCATGGTGCTCAAATTTTTATGATCATCATGATTGAGGAGTCCATAGAGAATCCACTACTGTAGCCCAACCGGTCAACAGTCAAATTCTCTCGTGTGCATATGCAACCTAACTGGCCATTCTTTTTTGCGCGTACTCTGTATCATCAGCAAACTGTGCCCCCTTATCCTTTTTCTTATTGCTGTATCGTCTTTTCTGTTTTTGAAGTGAAAAAGGCACCGAAATCATGGCACTGGAAAGCAAGTGGGGTTCAATCTGGTGGATGGCAAATGCATATTCGGAAAGGGAAAAGTTTCTACGCCATGCAAATTCTTCGGAAAAAATGTTTGGACAAAATACAAAAGTGTAACTAATCGATAATTTAGTTTAACTGTATAGATACTTTATGTAAGATCAAAATGAAGTAATAAATTGTGCTTGCTTCTTATATTTTATATTTTATCAATATAATTAAACTAAATTAACAATTAGTTTGCACTTTTGTACTTTCTCTAACAATTTCTGGAAACCACCCTCGTTGGGAAAATGCCACAAAGAGTCACATATTGAATATCATTGCTATGTATCAAATTGTCGATGATTATCTTTTTTTTTTTTTTGGTGCATAAATTCTCAATGATTAAACCATTGATTGTTGATTCTACTACACCATCAGACATGTCAATACACAGACCAAGCTCCATCTTCAGACCCAAAGACTTTCAGTCCCCCAATAATGCCATTTTTTCTCTTTAAAAGCACCTACTACTACTACTGATTGTGCATGAGACCAAAAATTATGTCTTGCTCTTGGCCCCTTCTCATTTTCAATTTCAACTCATTGTCTTTTCCCGTAGGACTCGAGGGTGAAGACTTTATCAATCATTCTCCTTTGAAGTTTTTGCCTTTTCCTTGACTTGATCTGCATCTACTTGCACAATTCCTATTAAGAATGATTAATTTTCAGATTAGACCATGTTACAAATTATTACTCACATTATAGTTTGTGACTTGTGAAGCAATCTTCGCTGTAGTTAATTTGGCAAAGAACCTTCTTGCTGTTCGTCCAATGGGCCCTTTATCTTCTTTCTCTAATTAAGTTGTTAAATTCGCGACGAAAATTTCATGCATTTAAATACCCTGTGAAAATGTTAAATGGGAATTGAATTTGAAACCTGCAATAATAATCATACGAAAAATCTGAAGTGGCCAAAGAGAAAATAGAATTTTGAACAAGACTTCAATGCAGTAGTCATTCCATTACTTGTCTATAGGTACCCTTTTGTACACATGTATACTAATGGGAATTGTAGGAAAAATTTGGCATAAAAATCTAGAAAAACATTAGTATTTGATCTTCTCTTCCGCGGCAATGGAATTCTTGCAATGAGCAATCGCAGCTTGAATTGCGGCCTGCAACTCCTCCATGGTGCTGTCGCTGGCAGGCGGAGGAAAAGTGGGAGTTGCAACAAGAAGTCCACTGTTTGTTGGAGATGTTCTCATGGATGCCGGGGCAGAGAATTCTCCTCTTCTTCCTCGCAGCTGCTCCTTATTTCTGATATTCAAATTGCCCGAAAATGCATAAGCTTGCCTGTGAAATTGCTGATTCTCTGTCCTTCGTCTGAAGAGCAACAGAGGCCTGATCATTCTCACGTATCTCTTCAGAACCTGACTTACTCCAAACCTCAGCTTTTTCTTGTGCTTCTCTTTCTCTTCCTTTGCTCCAACTTCACTGGTCTTTTTCCATCCGAATAGCACAAAAGACTTGGGCTTGCTTCTACCCTTTGTTTCGCAGGCAGTTGTTGATTTGATAGTGCTTGCTTCCATGGCTGTTTTCGTTCGCGTATTAATAGTCCCATCGCCCGAGATGCCATTGCTGCTATTTTTGTTGGGTTTTTGATTATTTGACAATTCCATGGTGGGGAGGGTAAAGCTGTCCCTGGAATTGGTAGAGGAGCGAGGAGATACAGGAAACTGAGACAGGAGATGGAGAGGGAGCAAGTGGCCATGGAAGAAAATGTCGTCTGCCGGAGACAAGTCAATGGCAAATGAAGAAGGAGTGGGGCTCTTGGTCTTATCATGGACTGGTGTTGCTGACGGGTGCAGAGAGATTGTGAAGGAGAATTCATGTGAAGGAGATGATGCTGCTGAAGGAGGAGATGCAGGGGACGTCGTTGGCACCTCTTTGCCAGCTTCCTGTTTTGTCTTCCCTTCTTCAGGCCTGTTCACAACTTTGTCTCTGGCGTTTTTATGCTGTTGGGTATCCATAAGCCACAGAAATTATGTTGAAGTACTGATGAGATTTGATTCAGTGTTAGGAGTTCCCTCTTTTTTTATTTCTAGGGGGTGGTGGTTTGAGGGGAGGTGCTCTGGATATTGCCAGGCTTTGTGAATTGTGATCAGGGAATTATGAGGAACCAATGGGAATAGCGGAAGATTTAGACAGGGATGGAGAGAGAAAGAGGAGAGTTTGCTGTCAATCTGCGGTTGGGCTTAAATTGTCTTTAGCACAAAATTTGCAATCGCATAACTTGTTTTATCTTTCATTTTGCATCATTATTCTTCACAATATGCAGAAAGGGTGTATGGTAACCACCACCAATCGTTTTTGTGATGTAGCGGTAGAGAGGTTGTTCTTGGGGTAAAACTTAAGCTTATAAAATTTATTTAGCGTAATTCTCTTTGACAGATACTGTACAGTTGCTTAGTTATTTTCAATATTGAAAAAAAAAAAAAAAAGGGTGTGGTGTCCATGGCATTATATGTGCCTTCAAGGCTTGGCGAGGTCCTTGTCAAAGTTAATAGCAATTTGCAGGTCTGATTTTGGGAATGGGAATCGCAAAGATCCAAACTTGCCCACAAAAAGTCAGATTGTTCGCTCGCTCTGGGTTTATGCTAATTGCCTAATTGTGAAGGTCGAGAGAGAAGTGTGAAGTCTGTGCTTATGTACACACGAGAAAATTGTGCACCCATTTCAAAGAGGAATCTTTTGAATAACCATATTTATTCGTCCTGTAATTCTTAATACATATATAAATATGCTATCATTTTGCACGCTAGCTATACCGAGGAAAGCGTAGTGTTAATTGAATTTTTTTTAAAATACTCCTGATTGCGTAAGTTTAAGCATAAGGATTTTAAATAACCCATCAGTGTTCAAGAATTTAGATCTTCTATTTTTAAAGTTAATTTTAATCTGAAAAAGAGATTTAATCAATAGCTCACGACTTAATAGTAAAAGGGTCCTGAAGTCAATTACAAGATATTTAAGGAGGAATGAAGATAGAAATTCGGCCTGCAAGGGGCTGGAATCGAAGTCCTTTTTCTTTTTTGTTTTGGATTGGCAAGGCAATTTTTTTCTTTAAAATAAGATGATATTGAAGATTTTTTTTGGAAGTTAGGTCCTGTTTGTTATGACGAAAAAGGTTATCTTGTGATATTATCCATGTAAGATTAATGTCAAAATTTATACTAAACCAAGCAGGTTTGGTGGGAAAATTTTTCTTCTTCTGCGAGAATGTCATTATCGGTTAATTAAGGGACAGGCTAAACAATTCAGAGTTTTTCTACGTTCGCTTGCTGGCTAGCTCGCCCAAACTCAGAAAAGTCAGAACAGAAGTTTATGCATTTCAAACTCCTTTATGATTTGTCAATTTTGTTTTGTCAATTTTGTTTTGGTAAGACAAAGGTACAAATACCAACCTCTCTGGCCAATTATTCGGAGAAAAATAAATTAAAAAAACCGTCCCCGGATGAGAAAACAATGTGGATAAGGTAACTGACAAATGCAACAGGTCGGCTATTATATGATTGATTACCTTTTTCATTTGAGAAAACCATTTTCTATCCTTCTGTGATTAGTATAACTTGAAAGTGATACCTCTTAATCTTAATCTTCTTTTTTTTTTTTTCCCTTTTTTGTTCTTTGCAATCAAGGTTATTGGCTAGTGCATTAAGAATTTAACTCCTGCAATGCTTCTTGGTTGATAAAGCAAGTAACATCTTCTTCTTACTAATCCTTGTAATAGTTCAGCTCTTAACCTTCAAAAGATTTTTTTTTACTTTAATAACAGATTTGGGAAAATAAAGAGGATTGCACTAGTCACGCCCACAGTAGATTTAACTTCTATACTAAAATCACATGAGAACAAACTCTATATTACTCAGTAAAAAGTTACTAATCAACAAAAACGATTCAACATAATGAACATTCAAAAGAAATTTGGAAACAAAATAAAAGTGAAATGGGGCTGCCTATGTATATTAGATCATTGATTCAATAAAATAATGATATTTTTTAAAACTCGTACGATCACAATTACATGGAAAAGATATCTATGTCAAAAATATATTTTTTTAAGTTATTAAAACGATCAGACGACGTGAGATATATAAAAGGTCTACATGACAAGCACGAGTTTTGTTGTTATTTGGAAGGAGAAAAGCCCACCACCATAGCCAATTAAACAGCCAACAGGAATGATTTCAACCTTGTCATGCAAGCCAGCCAATGCTTAAATTGGTTCGTATATTTCTCATCTGTCACGTTGAGAGAAAAAAGACGATGGTGTGGCCAACCGGCCCCAAGTTGGAAATATATGGGATTAATAATGAGAGATCGGACGGTGGTGCAAATGGGCCGTGTGGTGAAGTTCAAGCTTACTCAAGAGACAGAGGCCAAGGTTTCGCTGTTAGGTAAAGGCGTTAAAGACCCCACACACACGTGTACATAGTGGTCCATTTCCAGTAGGGGAATTTTTGTTCGTTTTGTTAAGGTCAACATCTCAATCATGGTGGCATTATTTTCGCTTGTTGGTTTGGACTGCCTCACCCCCACATTCATCTCCTCCACCACTCGAAAATCTTTGTTATTCTATTATTTTTCTTTGAAGATAAGAGTTTGAATGAATGAGTGAGACAAGAGATTGACTGAATGAGTGAAAGACTATCTATTACAATGTATTTTTACACAATTAACTTCATGTTTGAGAGATTTAGTTGAAATGCAAATTTTTTGTTCATGATTCAGTAATTGTTGATTGGCTATAACAGAACCACATCCAAGCCCACAATACTTGGTGGTGGGTCTTCACATCAAAGAAATTAAAATAAAAATATTAACGAGTGACCCTAATCTTGGATAAGTGACTCTAACCTCTATTCAAAAGTATTATGATTAATATACTTACGATACACTCTTATACATGCAAAAATACAGTATCAAACAGAGATTTCACTTTGAAACCCCCCACGATTCTCTGGTGTGCAAACTTTCCCTTTTCTGCTTTTCCCATTGGCCACTCCTTATCTGTTATTTTATTTCTTTTGCTATTTGAGTCGCAGGACGCAGAGCATGCGTGCGCCTGGACGTGATGAGTTATTGCAAGTGTTCCTTAGTATAGCACTTGATTGATGCAGTATACAGTTTTGATTATCATTGGATATGTCATCTTTTATCAATTTATTTCTGCAAAAAGCCATAGGTGTTGCACCACCGCTACAAAGGGCCCACATATATACCAGAATATTAGCAAAGACAATATGTGATATTCATGAAAAAGAATGTTCCATATACAAATTAATAAGCCAAATGACAATGATCCGTCTATACAAAGCACGACTGAAAATGGTTCCATCTCATATTCTCCGTCGAAAAGAAAATGCTGAAAGCATGTGAAACAAACAGAACCATACAGAGAAGTCCCTTTAGGTAAACTGCGTAGCTCACATGTAATTTGACTCGCCACGCAAACAGCCAGCTAGCCAAATGTCCATATTCTGTCCCGCAAGCCATGGTCCCAACCATGTGGCTTCACAAACAAAAAAAAAAAAAAAAACACATACGCACACAATATCTGCGCTCTAACATGCTATCCATCAGTCAAGACTCATTTCCAGCAAAAGGAATAAGAATTTATGACCGGCATTTGATGAAACTTGACAATAACACAGCGTCCTGAATTCCTTTAACTCGTAAACAAGATCCTAATGCCTCACTGGTAACCAGGTTCAGGAATAGGAGACTCCAAGTTCCAGCTTCCCCCCCATAAACGATCAAGGAAACAAACAAAGCTTTGGTACGAGGAAGGGGGAAGGGAGGGGGAGAGAGTTGTGGAGTAAAAAAAAGGGGGAAATAGAGAGAGACAAAAAGAAGAAAAAATGTGGCTATTTTCCCTAGCTAGGGATGAATCCGTACTGACTTCTTCCCAAACTCCGTATACTAATACAAATGAAGGCCGTTAGGCTTTTGATGTTAGCTTTGTGAACTGGACTTGGACTCAAACAGTAGAATGGGTAACGATGGCGTATTTTCAGTGCATGCCGGAGAGTTTATCATAAGTCCTCCATAAATTGTTATGGGCTGTACGCTTGTTATTACTCACTCTTCACGTCCGAAACAGATTTCTAGAATGCAAGCTTCAATTCTTGTCTTTGAGGCTTGGAGCAAAGGAACTGTTGCCAGAAACACGAATGCATCTTTAAGCTAACACAAATATATCCATTTTTTGAGGCCTCCCATGAGATAATTGAGGTGAATAATTGAGTGAGAAAGTTCCACTGGCCATCTACCTTGAACTAACAAACAATTGCTCAGTGCCTAAAGCTAGTCACTTTCACTACTGTGTCTATCTGCACAAACAGAACAAGAAAAAAATTAGAGAATCTTTACAGACAGTTCTAAAGCATGCACAGAAGAGAGAGAGAGAGAGAGAGAGAGAGAGATGTCACACCTCCTGACGGTCTTTTCCCTTCCATGGCTTCTTTCTTCTCTTGACAGCTTAAGCAAAGGAAAGGACCATCCCAGGGACGCATTTTTCTTGAATTAGTTGAACCAGCATGTATAGAAACACCTTCTTCAGGTTTTATTTCTACTTGACATACTGCACACATGAACAACTTGAACAAGTTGCACAATGGATATTTCGTATCTAACCTGCAGTCCAAAAAGTGTGCCTTTGTGTTAGACGGCTCTGAATACGCATAGATGGAAAGCATAACTAAAGAAACCAGATGGGAGAAAGAATAAAGGCTTTCCGAAGCCGTTGTAATCATCCACTTGATAGTTTGAAAAAGAGTTAGTTGAACTTGAAAATTCACCCACGGAAATTGAATATTAAGTAAACAATTGCACACAGGGAGAGGCAAAAAGTTACCAGATCTGGTTCAAACCATAACTTATAGGCAATAAAGCTGATCGGCACAATACAAACCTTTTTGAAAGCATAGCCGATCCTTCCTCATACAACTCTTCCACCACATCTGGTTCAATATGGTCTTTATCATTTTGAGAAGATGACTCTGAGCATTTTTTGCGAAAGATTTTGAAAACTCCTTTGCTCTGCTTTTTTGGTGCTGGCAAAGGAGCAGCTGGCTTCTCCTGTGGTAATATATCAACGACAATGCAGGTTGTATCATCTCTAAGTCCCTTTGCCTGTATTGCTTCCTGCAAATGGAACAAAAAGAATAGCCAGGGAGTCAGTTGAGAAAACAAATCTAAGAAATGCCAAAGTTGATAAGCACTGTCATAGTAGAGTAGCTATGACATCTAAAGTGGACAAGGATTGGAATCATAGCCTGCTGGTCACAGAAACTAAAATAGGAAGTCAATATATCAAATTGCTCTTACTAACATACTTTAACAATCTGTGCAGCTGCAGCTTCTGCTGGCATCCCCCGACAACATTCAAGAGCCACTTCAGCAGATAATGCATCCCAGACACCATCACTTGACAATATCAGCCTACCACCCGCAGAAGACAACTGCAAATTATAAACATTTAGAAGAAGGAAAAAGAGCATCATGAGCTTATTCCACTTGAGAACATCATGACATCACTTGACAATTCCCTTTTTTTCATATGCATGAACTACTTTGACACCAACAATGTATTGATCTAAAACAAGTTACAAGAACGATTCAACACAGTATATCATGTCACATATTTATATAATAATATAGCAAAAGGAAAGGCACCTTCATCGTAACACCAACATAACTGTCTTAAAGTCTTAGTCAATCTTCACTTCCCAAAGATTAATCAATGAAAAAGTTGAAGGACATTTATCAAACCATATATAAGACAATAGAATCCTAATCTATATTAAATTTACTAGATAGGTTGTGAAGTCTAACATGCATGGAATTCACAAAACAGCGGCCGACCACAATAGGATGCATGCAAGGAAACAAGTCTGCTAATATGTATTAGCATCATGTGTAGACAACACCTCTCAAGACAAACCTTAATTTGCTTCACATAAGGAACAGGAACAATGAATTCGCCAATGTCAACATCTCCAATAGATCGTGAAAGACACAAGCCACCAGGCCAACATCTCAAAGGACCAACCTTCAAAAAAGTTATCATGGAAATCAGAAATTTTCCTCAAATCACCAAAAATTGAATTCAACATAACTGTCATGCAGACAGATTGCTTTGCACCAGTTAAAAATTATGTAAAAAGGTCATATATAATGCATAAAATATTCCATAAAAAAATGTAACAATCAAAACTAGTAAAAGTTGTCTTCCAAAGCCCAATGATTGCTGACCTTAGTGGCATTCAACCAAATCATGTGCACCCTATTTAATCGAGTTAATTGAGAAAGCAGAACAATTGTAAAAGACTGCACAAAAAAACTGGAAAAGAAAACACTGGTAGCTATAAGAAGATACCTCTGCACCACCACCTGTATTTAGCCGTCCCACCTCACCCCCACTGGCAGTAATACGCTCCACCCTAACAAGATACAAAAAAATACAGACTTAGTAAGACGGTTAAAAGTTAAGTGGGTTACAAAGACACTGTATCCAACTTACTCCTCTTCATTGCATTCAAGCCTGTGATCTGCTGATAAGTAATAGATATCGCCATCAGCAGATTCAAGAATGCAACTGGAATCACCAACAGATGCAACTGTTATAACCCATCCCTCTATTATCAGAAAGGTGACAGTTGTCCCAGATGTTTGCGCTATAAACATGAAAACAACAAAGTTACTGGTGCAATTATAGCGGTAACACTATCCTAAAAAGGGCTTTGCCACTACAGACATGCATATGTAAAATATAACCCAGACATGTTTAATGAATCAACAAAACCCAATTAATAGCATATGACATACAAAACAATTGCAGACAGAAATGAACACTGCATCATTGAATGGCAAATTCCAAGATAACACAAGAATCAACAGTTATACTAAATTATGGGAATTCAGAGTGGCATATTCAGTCAGACAAATTGATGGCTACAAAAGACAAGACACAGTAATTGCCTAAGGCCTATATGCCACACGCTAAATGCCCATGCAAATGACGAATCTATATAACAATACCATTAAAGGTACTGTTTGGTTTATCCTCTGCCGTTCCATCAAATAACTGCGATGAAAAGCTTATTATATTCAAGAGACCCACAGATGAATCTGATTGGGAACATGAGCAATTCTTATGAATGTTGGTATTTAAACAAAAGAAGTTATGCAATGTGGCTTTCCTAAGAATTGCAAGACAAACAAAATGAAAAACATATGTATATATCCAAAATAAGGATAAAACAAATCCTATATCCACAATGTGGAAAGCATTCATTGTGTTAGAATTCCATTATGCTACAACAATGGCCAGATTAAAGAAGACACTCTTCTTTGCTCCAAGATTAACTGTACAACTATAGCTCAAAGATTTGAAGTCTTTGCTCCCAGATTAACTGTGCATCCCAAAAATTTACCAAGAGGTCATCACAAAACATGCAATACTTTTTACCAAACAACATTACACATACCTTTTGCTTGAAAATCTTTGTCTGTTTTCACAAAGCCAGCAACCAAAGCCCTTGGCAGTGCAGCCAACCATTCATCCCTGTTGAGATCTGGGGGAATGGCTGCTATGACATTATTTAGGAGATTCTCTTTAGTGTATATAGCAGCTGCAGACCCATTGTGTCCATCAAATAGCTGCACACATGGTTTCGCATCAGTCAACCACCGAAAGTAGCTACAAACTATACATTCATCCATTGACCAGCACAGGCGTCAAAATAGCATCTTTCTATTTCTTGATCAGTGCAGCAAAAATGCATTGTTATATCCCATTTAAAGTTTTAACCGATACAGCATCAAGCATCAACGCGTGTGTCTTCACACTGACTAATTAGAGTAAAACAGCTAATATAGCCAGTAACTCACATGAAAGTCCATAAAAATTACAATTCAAAGCTAAATTAAACACAAAAAAAGAAAGACAATTACCCCAAAAACAGAATAAGTGGTGATTCCATCACCGACGACGCGTTGGCATTCCGTTTTGAGCAGCGTGAAGTCTTCCCCTTTCTTGCTCTGGCTGGCCTGTCCGTGCAAAATCTCAGGCTTCTCTACTTTCTCATTCACCAATTCTCGCTTTAGGAGAACTGAAAGCGTTACCGTCTGATGTTCTCTTGCAGCCATCATCTTTCCCAAAACCCCCTACAAAAATCCCAATTAAACTGCTCGAACCAAAGCTTCTCCCAAAAGAAGATTCAAGAAACCACCACTAATTCTTCCTATAACTGAGCCCTGAGTCCGTATTGCATATCATCCTGCGAGAAATTACCCAAAAAAAAAATCACACACAAATAAATACAAAAATTCCGCAATCCGCACTCAGCCTTATTACCAACAAAAATAATTAAATAAATAAAATGGTGAAATAAAAGGAAATAAATTAACCGCAATATTCTTCAATCTTCGATTTATTACCATAAAAAGAACGCAACACAACAAAAAAAAAAAAAAAAACAAGAATCGAAATCAATGTAGAGGAAATCTCGTCCGCGCAATCATCGTAACATCCAAAAAAAGATTTACAAAAAGAAAATCGACGGAAAACGAAAGAAAAAAATGCGCGAAAATAGGAAGTAAATAAAAATACAGACAAACAAAGAGAGAGAGAGAGATTACAGTGGAGGATTTTAGGGGAGAAAAGAGATTACGCGCGAAGGAACGCGATTGGCTGTTGAGGCGATCGAGAAACGCGGATCCCGGCGTCATCCTTCGACAATTCCATCGTAGGGATGTTGGAACCAACGCGGGAGGAAGAGAGAGAGAGAGAGAGAGAGAGAGAGAGAGAGTGTGTGTGTGAGCGAGAGAGAGATGGAGAGCGAGAGAGAGAGAGAACAAGAGAGTTGATTAGTTATATTAGCGAGTTCACAATGCAACGCGGAAGAGGCAACAAATGGAGCTGCCATTTTTGTTTTGCCTTTTTGTTTTTTTTTTTTTTTGTTGAAAATTTTGGTGGCAAGTAACGGAATAAATCTGTGAAGGTGTTTAATTTAGTGAAAATTTGTTGAATTTAAAAACATAAAAAAAATTTTTTTAGTTTAACAACAAAATGAGGTATGTTTTTAAATGATTAAATTTATAAAAATAATAATAATGTGTTTTCGAATGTGAATAAATAAAATTTTAAATTTGTACTTAATATTTGAGTTAATATTTAATTATAAATATGATAGTTTTTTATTTTGTTTCAAAATCAATCTTAAGTATACACCGTTTAATCGTCACTTTGTTATATCATTAAAAATATAATAAGTGTGGTATTTTTATTTTTTTTTATTTTTTATTAATTTTTTATTAAATTCGAAAAAATAAGGTAAAATATTATTTTATGATATTTTTAATAATATTAAAAAGTAGTTTGATGATATAACTAATTGATTATATATATCTTAATAAATTTAATATTTAGATAACAAATTATACTAAATTAATAATAAATTTAACATTTAGTTGTCGCCTTTTTCGCCTGGCTGGTTCCGTTTCTTGTGTTTATTATTACAAAGCTGACGTGTGAAAAACGCCCAGTTCTGCCCGCCCGTTCGGCGCCCATTGTCCGTTTCCCTCTAGCACGGTCTTCTTCGTGTTTCTTGTGACCATCAATTTCTTCTCCGTTCTTGACCCGCCGTTGGATTAGATAGATTCGTTAAGAGAGGGCCCACTGAAAGTCAAGCAAGCAAGGTGGGGCCGATGATAGTCGTTTGATTTGAAAGGATTAAGGTCACAACCGATTTCGGGACTAGAAAAAGTCTATGGGCAGATGTTTTTGCCCAATGTGTGCCCAATACAATTAAGATAAAAAAAAATTTAAAATTTTGTTTTAAAATAAAAATTAAAAATAATATTAAATATATCTAAAATTATATTAAATATATTTATAATTTAATTTTTTTCAAAAAAAGAAGAGTATGGCAGACGTCTATTATAAATTTTTTAATTAATTAATTTTAGTTGAGATTCAAATGAATCATTATAACATTAACACCATGATTGAATAGTATAATTTTAGATAAAAAATAGATAAAAAAATAAAAAATAGTACAGTAATAATATTGTTATAATTGATAAAAAGTAATTATTAAAAAGTTGTGAGAAAGAAAATGAATAATAATTTATGATAAAAAAGTAAAAAGTAATTATTTGAATAGATAAAAAATAAATAAATAAATGAATAAAAAATAAAAATCTTTTCATTTTTCTTTTATTTTCATTTAAAAATTTCCAATCATAACATAATTGAATTATAATCTATTAATTTTACCCGTCTGTTATTGTTACAAATAAAAGCTTTGGTCTTCTACTTGGAAGACCCGCGACATTTTCGGCGCCAGTCAAGTTACGCTTGATAATAATGTGTGGCAAATTCATTTAGAAATGTTTTTTCAGAAAAATATGGACCCATGTGCATTTGGTTTTTGGGATAGACCCAAAAATTGTGATACTTCAAACGAGGCACGTCCAGTCTAGGATGATTGGATCACAACTGTCAAGAAAATGGTGGCTGCCGGACAAGCCCCCAGGTGATAGCTTGAGATTGATTTCCCAAAAATTAAGCAAAACGCGTTTTTATTGACCAACTAGCCTAAATAGTAATTAATTCAAATCGATTGACCAAAAAATTTGAATAATTAAAATTTAAATTTAATAAATCTCAGACATCTGTTTTCTTAAATTCATAAAAGTCAAAATTCGATGTACTTAAAATATTTGATGAAATCTTAATCCGAGATATGTGAAAATCGGATAATCTGAGATGCGATCCGATTCACTTTACATTCAATCTGACCCACCTGTTTGCCAGTCCTACAAATGTATAATAAAAAAACCACGTTCATCATTCATTGATAATAGATGACCGGTGGGCAGGGCTGCAAGACCGTATATAAATGACCCAAAATCACACTCTTTTTCAGGAGGACGAATATAACAATTTGCAGAAGATGGACCCTGCCGCGCCACCAAACTCTGTTAGAACAGAATGGAAATGTCCACCGGACATTCCACTGTGGTAGAATTTTAAGTGTATTTCCAGTGTATGTATAATATATTTTTTAATTTTGTGATAAAATTTTTTATGAATTAGCAGCTCCCCAGGAACATTCTATTTGTTTGAGTAGATTTCTCGCCTGGCTTAATTTTAATATAGAATATATAAGTATAAAGTAATATGAATTATTATAAAATTAAATTTAATAAAAATAAATAAATAAATTTTTAAATATTATTTAATAAATTATATATTTATGTATGTCTCTTTAAAATTAAGTTACATAGTGTTATCTTTTTTTAAATTACTAAAATGCTACCTGGGTTGACATCGGCAACTACCATCTTTCTTACACGAACCACATAACCGATAAATGCAACACAACAAACCTCCTTGTAATCAAATTCTCTCTAACCTCAAATTGTTTTTGTTTTCTAGTCTTGTTTTCTTTTTTTTTTTTATTCCTTCTATTTTTGGCCTGTGCCTCCCCTCTTTAATTCTTATCCCCAGTGATTGCTGTTGACAAAAGATACAGCCGGGCAAGTGTTGCTATACATGAAGGACTACAAACTTAGTTCTTATCCACAGACCACAGCTCACCTCATCAACTAGTAGTGGCACTGTGGCATCTTTGCCAAAATACATGTAGAATACTACTACTTTGTGAGTCATATTAGCTCCGTATATTCCATTTATCTACCATTTTGGTCGCTTTTGACCACAAAAAATTAAACGAGGGAGAAGAATGGAACCCGAAGAAGAAAAAACAAATCAATCTTAAACACTGATACGCTTAATTGGTCTTTATTGGACTCCAACCTCTAATCCTACATTAGCCAGAATCTACAAAAGAAGTGTCAATTAATACCCTGAATTGACATTAAAGGCTTCTCTATGGTCAAAGAAATTATTTTCCTTTGGCAAGTCATGTAGGCAGAGTCTGAGGTACAGTGAACCAAACAGAAAGTGAAGCAAACAGTCCATCAAGATACTATCCTGATGGGTTTAGGATAGAAAAATCAACTCTCAGATTTTAGAAATTGAGAAACACTAATTGACAACATTTATTGAGTTACATAAGGGGGAAGCACAATATATATAGATCAATTACATCTCCCTTATTGCCACAAATTAATGAGCTGAAAGTAATAAAATTAGTTTACTTTGTTTATCATGTGCCCTAATAAATGTTGCTGCTGTTCTTTTTGTAAATAAAATTTTGTATCTACTAAATTACCAATTAACCTCAAATAATAAACTCCCAATAAGAGTTTTCACCATCTTCCATGTATCTTTTTAACTCAGGTGTCAAATCCTCCTTGCATCTTTGTAAATGCTAAACTCCCAATTAACTTCCTTCAAAATGTGAATGATCCCAATTTTAATCATTGGTGGTAACAAATACTAATTGTTGCATAATTGAAAATTATAGTTACAATAGCCTTAACCTTTCAATTGTTTATTGTAACCAATTTGATTAATATATTCATGCATATATTAAAAAATTTTATAATATTAATAACATGAAATAACATTTCCGCCCTTTAAGAGGGCATCGTCTGCGCACGATCTCAAGTGACTTTACAGTCTCGAGCTGGTTCACCAATAATGTGATCATCTTCTCCGTTCTCATATGATCATAACTACCTAATCATTTTTCTTCTTGTTCTTTTATTTTCGATCTTCGTGCAGAACCAAATGCGCAGGACTGAAATTGGAAAATGTTATGGCAATTTGATTTTGAGGAAGACACGAAAGTTCTCATTACTCTCACTTGTGCCTCAAATTCAAATTCCGAGCCGTCCATACTGTTCCTACTCATGGCTCACAGGCATTGCCTGCACAACTCCCACTAAAAGAGCAACTCAATAAACTTTTTCCAACAATTTCTCAGACAATATAATCAATAATTCTCAGTTGTGTGTAACTTGATCAAATTGGTCAGAGAGCAAACTCACATTACACTTCTATATCCTCTTATTTTTCCCCGCTGATATGTTTCTGATTGCTGAATTTTTCCTTCAAAACAAAGTAGAATTTTGTTTGGCAGATACAAAGGCAAACTTTTGGGGAAGTGATTCAAAACCATTTCTGAGACGGACATTAAAAACAACTAATCTAGTGAGCAAGAGCCGCACACCCCATAAGGCAACAAAACACCATAAAAGCAGCATTCTATTCCACTCAGTATTTTATCACCCCCAAGCTCTTTAACCAGGGAAGCACCTCTGCAAGTCCTTCTTTCAGGCCTCGGGGTTTATAATCCAACTCTGCTTTGGCCTTCTCACAAGAATATGCCCACTGGTGTCTTAGAACATGCACAGTCTGCACAATTAAACGGCTTAGTACGATTTCACATTCGAGCAACTTCTACACAAGTTAAGGAATTAAGCCAGACAAAATCAGGGGAAACCAGCAGGCATACCGGGGGACTAATGAGAGGAAGCTTCCCTGTCAGTCTAGAGAACAGAACCAGTACCCAACCATAAGCCTCAATCAACCAAAATGGAATGCTTAAACTTGGCTTCCTTGTGCCAGTCATGAAAGCAGCCATGTCAAAAACATGCACAAACGATGCATTTTCTCCTGTAAGTAAATATCTTTCACCTGGTCGACCTCTGTCAATCGCTGCAATGTGGCCTTCTACTACGTCATCAACATGACTGAAGGAGAACCTGTCTTTTCCATTGCCTATGTATCCAGGCAAGCGCCAATTAAAGCGCTCTATAAGCTAAAACGACAAAATTTAGGAATAGTTAGAGTCCACTCATACTTCAAGCACATCAATTTTGCAAGTATATCTCATGGAGCCAAAAATTCTGATCAACAAACATGTTGAGGACTTGCATACTCTAACTATAAGAAAACACAGGTCATGGGCAAGTTAAAAACCATCTGATATCATCCATGGAGTCCTAAATGCAATAAGGCAACGAAGCTTGAAATGCTGCATAACCAGTCCAGACATAAATATATGCCCCCTTCAACACTCACCCCACACCCCCCCCCCCCAGAAAAAAAAAACATCAGTGCAGATATTATTGCATTGAGTAGACTTAATAAGAGACACAACTTTCATGATTACAATGGAAACAGTTAGGTCACGAGTAGTACAAAGAAAAATTATCACAGCAGGATCAAAACTACACGAACCCAGCTCAGCAAGCTACAAGATAATATCCGCAACAATTGTGGTTACATGGACTTGTTAGAATGCAACTAAATCAGGAAAGCTAAATTTCAATAGACAAAGGCAGCAAAGGCAGTCTCACCAATTGAGCAACTACATTCCCAGTTGTGAGCTTCCCTGGACCATATATAACCCCGGGATAAACCGTCACTATTGGCACTCCATCAGCTGCGGCTTGCAACGCAATTTGATCAGCAGCTGCCTTGGATCTTTCATACTCTGTACAGAAAATTTTATCCTGATGCACCTGCTCAAACAAAAAAAAAAAAAATCATTCATTTTCCCAAGAAGTCAGACTTTGCTTACAATTCTTTCCCTCTTAGATTCATGATCTGAAACCCAACCCTCGAACAAGTTTGCTATGACTACTGTTTTTTGCCCCTGGCACCAGGTATCCCACACGCTATTGTCGGAGACTATTCCTTGCTGACAGTAACAAGGCTGCCGTTGGCCACAGGAAATTTAACCGTACAAGGATTCGAATACAAGAACTTATCTTACTATAAATCGTCCTCACACGGAGTTTGGGGTGCAACGTTTAACCACTCGAGTCAACTATTGCGTTTGTTTGCTACGACTACTACTGAAAAGAGAGAATTTGAAGAAAAACACAAGAAATGTGAAATTCAAATTAACGAGAAAATGAATTGAAATGAACATCTGATCATGCATATACCTGACTCTCGTCGGCAACATATCCATCGGTGGGTCCAAGCGCGAAAAACGACGAAGTGTACACGATCTTCTCGATTGTCCTCGTCTCTCTAACAGCTTGCAACACGTTCTTTAATCCTCCTACGTTAACCTAGAACAATTAACAAATTTACCTATTTCTCGAAACTTCCAGAACCAATGCGAAGAAAAATTAAATCGGAAGAAAAATCAGTGTGGGAGGCGTGCTCGCTTGCTTACTTTGAAGAATTTAGAAGGATCAGGCAGCCAGGGCTCGACGATTGCGGCGGCGTGAACGATGGCGTGGCAGCCGAGAAGGCTTCGAGAAGAGAGGAGTAGTCGGTGACGTCGCCGTAGGCGAGCTCGAAGTCACCGCCGGTGGTGGAGGAAGGGAGAGCGGAGAGGTCGCTGGTGCGACGGACTAAGGCTCGGGTGGAGTAGCCTTGCTTCAGAAGCGCGTGGCAGAGCCTCCCGCCTAAGAAACCGGAAGCGCCGGTCACCACTACCTTCTTCATAGCACTGGTCCTGCCGTGCTGCTCTAATTGCACTGCTCAATGTTAAGCTCCTGCCGTTGTGAAAATTTTATCTAAGAAATCAAATTATAAATAATTAATAAAACAATTATTTTATTATTAAAAAAATAATATGTATTACAAATTCACATTATAAAAATTAGAATAAGATTTGAATTCTAACCCTAAATTTTATTTATAATTAAATCTTCTCTTACAATCCAATTAATTGGACTATATATATATATATATATATATATATATATGTAAAGTTTAAATATAATTGGATAATGTATAATTATCATCAATGTAAGAAATCTTTGACATAAAATAATTAGATAATGTATTGTGATGCATTGATTGATGAAAATTTATTATCTCGGCTCTCATTCATTTTCTTTTTTCAAAAGTTGAATTCAAGGGAAGGAAATCAATAAAACAATCCAGCATAACCAAGAAATATGTCTTAATTTAATATAAGAAGTCAACAATGGCAGAATAAACTTAAAAAAAGGTTTAGATAAGGTTCCAGTTATAAACAAACCCCGATGGAAGATTACTTTAGTGCATTAGTTGCATAACTTAACTTGGCGTCACGTTATGTAATGCAGAATACAGTTTATCCACCAAAAAAAAAGGGTTATCCCAAGCAAGGTCTACGCAATGTAATTAAAGCAATCTTATCTTACGTAACTGTGGATATTAATGTCACTTTCTCATTTTCTAAATTCTCAAAAAGAAAAAAGAAAAAAAAAAAGAAGATTTACACAGTAAATATCAATTAAGTTTTGAATTAATATATGTTTTTATTTTGCTTGCTAACCGGCTTTTATCGCATAAACAAAGCAAAATGACCTTTTTCAAGAAATTTTTATTTTGACTCTAAGTTTTAAGTGAATATAACCTACTCATAATCTTATACCACACAATAAATAAAGTTTACTTAAATAAAAAGATAACAAATAATATTTAAATATTATTAAATTATAAATTAATTTTATTCATAAAAATAAAATAAAATAAACAAATACCCCTCTCCCAAACTCGTTGATATTAACCTTTTCATCATTAATTTAGTGTACAAGAGACGGGCCATCAGCTCAAGGTTCAAACAACACCAAGTCAACAACATGCTCCCTTATTGTATTGTACAATACATCAAAGATAAAGGGATGTGAGGCCCGTCTTTTCTTTTCCAGGATTCACGTTTAGCTCACTATTACAGCATTGCCTCTTCTCTTCAAGATCCTCCAAGCCAAGGCTTCAACCAAGCCAAAAAAATCCCTCACATTCACGTATGCTGATGCTAATTTTGGCAGTGAGAGACGCTACAATCTTGAACGACGTATGCATTTCATGGGATTAAATGGAGCGTGCCTTCCTGATGATGAAGGGTATGGATGTCTGCTCAAGGAAGATGACGGCTTTATATCCCAACCATCAACATCTTTAGGAATGCAGACATCAAAAAGGATTTGACCAAGGACTCCATTTGCATTGATCCTTGGTGGGCCACCCAAACGAAATAAACCTTCTTTTGTTTCATTCTGCACAGATCCTGCATCCCTGCTGTCATAATACTCCACTGAGCTTGGCACGAAGAAATCACTTGGTGCAACAGTGACTCCCCCAAAGCTCTGGTTTCGACTCAGCTCACTAATTTCAGATATCTCATCAATTGATCCTTCGAAACCCATTCTTTCCCCTTCAAGCAGTTGAATTTTTTGGGAATAAACTGCAGCTGCCTTACCAAGGAGCTCAGTCACAGCAGCCTTGTAGTCGACCGGATAATGCTGATAATGCCCTGTACCAATATCCAATCACAAGAATATGACTTTAATATGTTGATGCAAAATTTTCAAGGCACATTAACAAAATTGTAATGACAAATAGAATTATCAAAGTTGAGGACGGACCCACATGCGGAGAGCCTTTCAGGTCTACAAGCTTTACATCACCTCCAAGTTCTCGTAATCTTTGAGCAAAGTTGAAAATTACTTGGTAAGAGGCAACTTCGTCATTTTCCGAGCACAACAGAAGATAAGGGGCCCCCATGCTCTACGGCATATAATACCACATTAGAGTAGGAAACACAGCAGTAACAAAAATATTGCACAAAAGTAAGATATGAACATAGTTACCACAGATGAGTACAAAGTTTGCCAATACTCAGCACGCTGTGATTCAAACCTGTTGAGGAAGAGAGCATCGAGCCCATTACTAATGCCATTTGCAATCCACGAGAATACTCTTGGTGGATGAGACACTCCGAGAACAGATGGGTGAACAATTCTCCCCAGATCACCAGTAAAATCCACTGGACTAGAATCATAGATATGGCCTGAAATACAGTCCCTAACCAGTCTGCAGTCGTCCTTTGCATAGGACAGAATAAAAAACAAATAATAAGAGGGAAGTGGAAGATGAGTGTGTGGAACGGATATCATGCAACACCAGAAAGATTGATCGAATGCTAGTCCGGAACTATATCTAAAGTGTCCCAAATCATATCAGAAACAACTTGTACCTCATGAAATAGGTTATTTAATTCCAAAAAGCACCATGACTTGATATGGTGACATTCATTCCAAGTACAAAAAAAAAAGGTAAATCACAAACTATCAAATCGCAAAAGAACTAATGTACCATATTCAGTTGTACTTCACACTTCGCCTCAATGATCTGCAAAAGAGAAATAAATGCATTCAGGTGGGAAGATATTCTATGGCAAACAGCAATAAAATGGCCCATCATTGACGTTTAAGCACAGATGCTAAGGTAGCTTACCTGCAGAACCTTGAACATGCAAGCTTTTGGACCACCAGAAAATGATGCAAAAACTACAGGGCATGGCCTAGTCTTTAGCTCCTATACATGGAAAAAGACAAGTAGAACAAGCAATAATAAGACAGCCCAATACCAAACAACACAAAAGCTACAGAGCTCAAAGCACAAACCCTAATGGAAGCTACAGGGGTTCAATTTTTGGCTCAGAGAAAATGGTGGCATTCGGCCCATGGAATATTCTTGGAGAGGGAAAACATATATGGTGTATAAACTATATTCCTTCGATATTTTACAAGGCTCTCATCCAAACAATATCAACAGAGGTGACTCCTGACAAAATATAACCCATGCAAAATACATGGGTTTGACCATAGCCATATTTTGTAGGACAACTTGATTAATTGAATCAAACACAAATTTGATCTCCAGAGATATTTGGAAAGTACAAGAGCACTAACCCCAAGAACTTCATTAAGAATGCTTAATGCAAAAGTCTCAGCCTTCTCAGGGAAGAACCTGCACATATCAAATATTACAATCCAAGTTCAACACATAAATGCAAAGCAAGCTCGAAACAATTAAAACCTACCTAGCACATGGTAAACAATTACACCATTGTTTCTAGATTATTGAACATTACTGATTGAGAGTGAATGACGGTCAAACAATTTAGAGGAAATATCATCTTCATCTGACATTGCCACTGGCATTTTAATAAACTTTTCTGAAGTGGAATTATGACATTGCCGATGGAAAATTTACAAAAATTTCAAAACTATATCATATTTAAAATTAATAAAGTCAGATATAAGGTTAAAGGAAAAAAAAAACAGATAAGGGCTAATGTTAAGCAATTGGGTGAAAGTTTCATCAACTTGTAAAGAATCGAAACCAACTCCAAGGAACAACAGATAGTGACACAATACTGAAACATGCTCAACGAAAACACAATCACCGGCATTACTATATATGAATATGGGCAAGAATAATGCTCCCATCAACCAGGCATCAACGAACCAATAACTTCAATATTAGTCAAGCAGAATCTTTGGTTTTTTCTTCCCCTTCAATAAAATTTTCGTTTTACGATCCATTGGAACCATTTTTCCCCATTACTCACCAATTCTGCTCAGAATTCATGGACTAACTTAACAAAGAAGAACAGAACCGCAATGATCTCATTAGCAAAGACAAATCCATAAAAAGTTTCCTGTTCATTTGCACCTAAAAGCAAAAACTGCTTAACATTTGCTAGTTAATAGGAAGATTCTAAAAGAATACGTAACAAATTCTCCACAAGTAGCTAAAGGTATAATTCCCAATCCAGAAGCCAACTTGCTAGACTAGGCCAGCTATTCTAGATAGATTCCCATCTGAGTACTTTCAAAAAATTAAAAAAAAAAACTTTTCCCAGCACCAAGGCCAGCTTTTTCTAGGTTCCTATCTAAGACAAATAATGAAACCCACATCAAATTGCATCTTTAAGGGGCATATTGAACTATATGGCAAACACTAGCTTCCCATATACAAAACCCAGAACCCATATCATCACACAGCACAGCAACAACAAAAAGAAAAAAAAAAAAAGGCAACAAAAAAACCAAGACACAGATCCAAGCAAGACCAAGAAATCTTACATATTAAGGAATTGTGAGTGACAAACAAAGGAATCCCAACCGAGGGAGGAGTAGAGCTCCACGTAGCTGTTGAGATGCTTCTCATCTTGACTTGACATCCAAGCAAACGCCACCACTATCCCTTCTCTTTTCCTTCTTCTTCTTCCCCAATAATGTTTTCCCCCAAAACCCCACATTTTTCTTCCCTCCCTTGCCTAATACCCTTCTTTTCGGCCTTGATTTCAGGGGTTTTCTAAGTCCTCTGCAACCAAACTCTGCTTGACCTCGGAGGAAACGAAAATCTCAGACAATTGGAAAGTTTGGGAAAACGGATGGAACATTTATAGTGAATTTAGATTCAGCAGAAACATGCGAGAAAAAGAAAGAAAAACAAAGAAAGTGGTCAAAAAAAATTATTTTATAAATAAAAAAATAAATAATAATTTATGAGAAAAATAGTTAGATAAATAAGATATTTGAATAAATAGATAAAGTTATTAATAAGAAATTGTAAAGAAAGAAAATTAAATAATAATTTGTGAAAGAAAAATAATTAAAAAAATAAATTATTTAGATAAATAAAAAAAATGTAAAAAAATAAAATAATAATAATTATAACAATAATTAAAATTTTAATTCGTTCCCTGCCTCTCTAGAGGGATAAATATTTTTAAAGTCCTAAACCTTTAGATTTTTTTACGTTTGAGTTCTAAACCTTTTTAACATTTCATTTGAGTCCTAAATCTTTTAATTTTTTACTATATCAGTCCTTTAAATTACGAAAAGTAGTTAATCTATTAATAAGTGAGTTTAATTTAATAAAAATCATTTAAAAAAGCTTAAATACATGAGTTAAATATTTTTTTCATCAACAAAATATGCATATTAAATATTTTTTTAATCAACAAATATACGAATTAAATAAACAACATGTATATTTTTTTATAAAAAAGACATTCAATTCATATATTTAATCTTTTTTAAATAACTTTTTGTAAAGTTAAAATTATTTTTTAATAGATTGATCACTTTTGTTAAACAGAGGGACTAATTTAGTAGAAAATCAAAAAGTTTAGGACTCAAATGAAATGTTAAAAAAGTTTAGGACTCAAATATAAAAAAACTTAAAAGTTTAGGACTAAAAAAATCCTTATCCCCCTCTCCAGAATGCAAACCAGACCATTAATCAGACTGTTTTCGTCTTCAAAGATTTTTGCAGCTTTCTATTCTCTGTCTCTTTCGTGTATTTTTTTAAAAAGTTACTAAATATAATAATAGACACAAAATTTATATATAAAAATCTAAATTATTAGATTAAAAAATAGATAAAATTTTAATATATATATATATATATATATATATATATACCGTTTGATTAATTATTTATTTTTTATGCATCATAAATTATGTAAATTGTAATGTCCTCTTTGTCTTTTTTTTTTTTTTTTTTGGGACTCAAAGCCGTCGCGCCAGAGTGCGGGGCTGTTGTTGTTGGGTTGTTTTTTTCTTCAATTGGAATTTTTTTTTTGCAAGTACTGTATAATTTCTGGGAAGTATAGTACATTTTATTATTGAAAATATGGTATGATATTGGCAAAAAGTAAATTGGTCAGTTTATTGGAAATATAATATATAAGTTTTTTGCTTTTGGGCAGAAAATATCAAAATATGAGGACTTGTACTCTGAAATGTGCAATAAAATTTTGAGAAAATCCCATAAGTGTATCAAATAAGGACAGGGTAGATGGAGTTGTGTCTTGCTGAGGTCAAATGTAAGGTTTCTTTTTTTTTTTTTTTTTGGGTTAAATCAAATGTAAGGTTTCTATAATAAAAGATTTTACCTCAACTTAGTCAAGCTAGAGTTAGGACCTTTTGTCCCAGCTGGATAAGACGGATTCATTTTTTTTTTTTCTTATAACCAAAATTTTCTATATTTGGAGAGGTTGCTCACTTTACAGGTAGAATATTTTTGTACTGTGTAATATCTTAGATCCATGTTTTTCTGTCCCTTCTAATTATTAATTGACTAATTATTAATTATTGTTTGTATTAAAAAATAATAATAATAAATTTTTTTAAAACTTTGAATCAAAATACTCAAAAAATTTCGAATCAAAACATGTAAATGTGTGTGAAACTGCAAAAATTCACATAACATTATAATTATTTATTTGACAATTAATTTTTGCAATTTTTTTAATTTATTTTTGTAAATTATGTCATGGCTGTGGTTTATCTATCATATTTTAACAAAAAAATTTAGTTTTGCCAAAGTTAAGTAGTATGGTTCAACGTACGTAAATCCTGTTGAATCAGAAATAATATTTTTTTGGTACATTTCCCTTCTTTTTGGTACATAAATCAGAAATATTATTTTAGTCACATTTGTTGGGCCTCAAGATTGGTTCTCTCTGGAGCTTATTACACATAGCCTGACTTACCTAATTATGGTTAACTCACACAATTTTTTTTTTGAGACATCTGTAAAGCATCACAACGGCTAATCCATTTTATGCAAAAACATATATATATTCTCAAATTTTGAATTTTTTATTATGCGGACTTCAAATGTTGTAAGCTGTGACGTCACACGGTCGATTCCAAGTCTATTCTGAACGTGCACCTACTTTTTCACCGTATCTTTTGCAAAAGAAATACGGAAAATGTGGATGAGCATATGTTGGTGGTTATATTATCTTTATATATGTTTAGTTCGTGTAATTATAAATATTTTTTTATAATTATAAGAATAAAAAATAATATAAAAATTATTATTATTTTTTTAATATTTTTTAATTATGATTACACAAAAAGAATTCACAATTATACAAATTAAACGCATGTAAAGATAATATTTGTATCAGCATCTGCACATTATTTCTATCAGCATCTGCACATGTAATGGACCCAAAGAAATATGTTATTTCTTCTGAAAGAAATAAAGTCATTTGCTTTTAGATGTGGGGAAAAATTCTTTCAATAAAGTTAGGCGTGGCTTGTGCATTTTCCTTTTTGTGTCGCATATTTGTTTTTTTTCTTCTCTTCCTCTACTTTTCTTTTTCTGTTTCGATTATTTGTTAAACTTTATTGGTCGCTTTGGGCTTTCCTGCACCATGACATGAGTCGAGAAGATGGGGGGACGGTCCAGATTCCATTGTTCAATCCAATTGCAACGGGCAATGTCAGGGCGTTGGTTAACTATTGACGTGATTGAACCCTAGCTACTTTGTCCTTTTGTCGAAGTCCATTGTTTTCATGATCCACCAACCTCCTCCAACACCCCTTACCAGTTCAATTTCCAGTTCTTTTCAATTTTTAAATGAAACAATGTTTTGTGTGCGTGTGTACGTGGTTTTTTTTTTTGTTGCATTGATTGTTATATTAAATACAACAAAAATAATAATTTTTCACAATAAGATAGATAATATTTTTAATAAAAATAATATTTTAATTTTTATTTTATTATAAAAAATATTAATTTTATTTTATTTAATATACTAAAACTAAACACATGTGTTAGTGCTCTGAAGGGATTCCAAATCTAATAGCCATTCCCATTTTGCAGTACCAATCATACGTCTCCCTGGATAAAAATACAAATCAAATGACAATTTAGTGATAAGGATAAGACCGAAGCACATAACCAATGAGCCACGACTCAACACATCTCTAAAACTCCATAAAAAGACACCTGAGCTCCACCTTGGACACGCTGAACACATCAACCAAAAAAGACATACCTGTACATCTTCCCTTGGCCAATGAGAAAATACAAAACTGCTTACAAATACCCAATGAGTATTATTTTCAAAATAATTACTTCATACGCTTTAAATATTTTTACCTTTACCCTCTTTTACCTTACTAACTTAAATATCAGAGTGTTAATGTTAGGTTTTACTCCAACCTCTATAGCTTTACTCTGTTTTGTAGGTCATGAAATCCGACCAAATCCCTCTATTTCGTGATCTAGCTCATTCCTCACCCTCTAGGGTGAGCTCCGATCATATAGTTTGTTAGATCGTGACATTATCAAAACAAAATTAATGACACTATGTGTGATTCCTTTTGTTTCAATCGACAAATACACAATCGGACGTAGGAGGGACTTGCTCAGTGCAATCACTGTTTGGGTAGTAGATTTCCTTACGAAAGAATTGAATCAAAACTTGAATGAGTGGTTCTCGGCCTAAGTCTGCAGTAAAAATCACTAATAACAACAATACGATGTTTTCTTAAAAAAAATATATCAACAAATAGACAACAAACAGTTTAACTTGGCATAATTGATGGTGACACAATTCAGTTCAGAACATTTAAAGCTCCTTGGAAAGTTTAACACAATTGATTCGTCTCATCCTCTTTCCCAGCGTGGATTAAATGCTTGCTCAGAAAAGCATTACTTGCCTTACCTACCCAACCTACAAAACATGATACAAATAAAAGTAGAAAAGTATCAATGCATGGAGCAAGAGAGCAAGACTCAAGGCAGTTGAGAACATCAACGTAATTAGGCAAAAGTAGCAAAACGAATTCAAAATGGAAATGACGTCTCGTCCCCGTGACGCTGGTTACTTTACTTGGAAGTTGAATAAAGTTAAACGGTTGAGAAACAACTCATAAACTTTTATATCTTATCAAACAAAGAATTTTTTAGAAAACACTTCGTTGCTGATTAGAGATTAGATTTCTAAAAATTTTAGGATCTAATCCTTTTTTCTTAGGATAACAGATTTAAAAGATATGAGAGTTATTCTATTATTTAATTTATAGTCTAATAAATCTTTTAATAAGTAATAAAAAAAACAAAGCCTTAAATATTATGTTAGTTTGACTTTTTCTAGAGAAGGGTATCGGCAGTCCGTTTTAGAGTATAAGAGAAATTAGTGATTTGAATTTAAACTTACGTGTAATTTCAATTCGAGAAAATAAAGTAAAGTATAATATTTACGAAAATAGGAAGAGTTACTTCTATAAAGTAAATTATGATTAATGGATCTTCTAATAAAAAAAAGTTCTAAAATGAAAAAAAATTACATTTACTTTTTTTTTTTTTTTTTTACAAAAATAAGACAAAGACCGTGGCATATATAATAAATGTTATTAGCTAGACCAAGAAATAACATTCTTGCAGAATATTACTAAAATCACACTTTTTGCTAGCGGGAAAAAGAAAAAGGGAGGCAAAAGGAATCAAACTGTTAAACTTACAATGAATGTGATGTTCGTGTTGCAGATGAATGAAAGCCGCGTAATTTGGTGATTGACACAAGAATACAGTCATTTTCTTGAGGGTTTAGGCTAAGAAAATTGGTTGCTCATAACTTGTAAGTAGGGTTGAGAAAATGCGTATTCTTTGTAGCGAGAATGACAAGAAAGGAAGGAAGCTGCACTAGTAACGGTAAGAGAGAAGAGGGGGGTTGCTTTTGGGGGTTGAGGGTGTCCGTGTACAAATTGTCTTATGCTGCCTGGTGTTTTGCTCCAAATCATCGGCTATTAATTGACTTCCGCTCGCTGCTGCCTCGTATTCTTTGCAACTGTGGTGGCACTTTGTCCGATGCTGCGGTGTTTTCTAGTGTGCTTCCAGCTTCCAGTTAGATTTTGTCGCCGCATGACCCCTTGAAGGTTGTCGCTTCCTTCGCTTGCCAAGGTTCACTGGTTCACCGGCGGAGTGTCTAGGTTCTCAGACAACTCTCTTCCTAGGTCGGGCTTTGGGCCCGGCTCTATTGTGTGCCCTTTCCCTGGACTTTCGGCTCGAGTTGAGTGCTTTCTGTTAGCCTGCTTAGTTAGATGTAGGGCTTGTGATTGAGTATGTGGTGGGCTTGACTTTGTATGATATGATGACCAATTTCCTTTGTCAATGTAAGATTGATGTAGTTTTCTCAAAAAAAAAAAAAAAAAAAGATTGATGTAGGCGTAAGTTTGGAATAACCCTTTCTGTACTTGTTTTAGTACGTAATTTAATGAATTTATTTTTTGTTAAAAAAAAAGGGGAGATCTTCGCTTTAAGTTTGTATTGGCTATGAATCTTCACAATTCGATTAATTGTACTGAACTATCATAACTGTTCCTGAATTAAAATTTTCAGTTATATAAAATTAAAAACTATTCCCGACCTGAAATTTTGGTTAACTGAAGTTAGGTTAACTGAAAATTTCAATTCGATTTTGATTAACTGTTTAGTTCACTGAATTTAATAACAAAAAAAATTTAAAATTATAATCTAAATGTAAATAATATTTTTGATATATATATTTTTTAAAGAGTATAACTATGACTATATATAAAAATAAATATTTGAAATGTAATAATATTTTATTAATATTTATTTTTTATTAATAATTATTGTATTAGTAATATTTTTTTATTATTAAAAAAACTATATACATATATGTAGGTATGTGTGTGTGTGTATATATATATATAATAGTATTTCGTTTCGGTTCGGTTAATTACAGTTTTTTAATATTAAAAACTGAATCTAAACTGAAATTTTTGTTTTTATTTAGTTCAGTTAACTGATTATAAAATTATTTCAGTTAACTGAAAATTCGTTTCAATTTAATTAAATTTTCTTAATTAACAAAAAAAATTTTAATTTTATTAAACACCTTTATATTTGCAATGTCTAATATCCCAACCATGTTTTTTTTTTTCTTCCCTTTTTTTCCCAAAAAAAACTTTATTATTGCACGGTTTAATAATGAAATTTTGTGGGTTTGATCTTTGACCTTTTGGTCTAGGCCTCACAATTAGAAACAGGAAACGTTTATAAGCAAATGGACTGCAACTTACAAAAGAATTACACAAAGGAGGAAGAGGAAATCGGAATAAAAAAAAAAAAAGCTGGAATACCAGTGTCGCCGCCAGTACCATCGCCGCCATCACTGGTGGTTCACGCGGTGTATCAGTGAATTTGAAAAAGCTTGCACTGTCCCAAAAGGGTCTGCGCAAAATTGAGATTAAAGAATTCAGGTAAACAAAAAAAAACCATTCTTTCATTCTCTTCAACGAATCTAGTTTACTATTATTGTTCCAAGAAACGCTAATCTTATGGTTTCTGGTTGGTTGGTTGGTTGGGGAAGATGGGGTCTGAGGAGGGAAGCTCCACAAATTGGAGCGTCTTTGATAGGGTGAAGAATTTCCCATCAACCCCAGAAGCTCTTATGGCGGAGATTGACACTGCCATTGCCAAATTGGAAGACGCGCGTGCCACCAAACTCCTCTGCATTCGGCCTCCATCTCCTTCCCAATTGAACATTAAGGGCTCGGATGCAACCCCAGTACCTCATTATGATGCCCGAATGGCGGATGAGGCTTATAGAGCAGGATGTGCAGCACTGGCAGGCTGGGAAGCTTGATGAGCTCTTCAATCGTTGAACATTTCTCTCGCGAAATGCCCTCCTGATAAGACCTCTGCCGTTGCCAAGCTTCAGTCTCTGATTTCTCTTACTTCTCAGCAACTCCACAAGTCCCCCAAGTGACTTAATCCGGGTAAGGTTCTGAATTCTTGGTGTATTTATTGGAGTGGTTCAAGATGACCATAGCTTGTGAACTGATTTTGTCCCGCAAATGCTGATGTTCATTGCTTTGGCAACCACTTGTTCGTGGTATTCGTTCTGTTAGATTGGGGGTTCCCTCTGTGTGACATTAGAAAAACTGCATACTGACTTGTTTTTTCCCCTAATCATCGAAATTTGCGAATTATGCTAGCTACAGGGAATGTGTTTTGATGGAAATCGTGAACCACTGGATATTCCTTGACTTTAGTCTGTTGAGAAGAGATATTACGGTGTAAATTTTTGGGGAGTTTGTCTTCTAACGAGGTTTCTGGCTGTTATCATTTCACATTTTTGTTTAATAAGTTGTTTGGACGTTCTTCTAGGAGCAGCAACTTTTCAGCTAAGAAATCTTAATGTTGATGTAGATTATTTGGTTTGCTGTGGTTGATTTAATGTGAGATTGAATGTGCCATGGGATTGAATGTGTATGTTAAGAGGGTTTTGGAGATAAATAGACGAAAAAGCAGAGCTTTGTTTTTCTCATTACAAGCATGTGCTGCCGGTAATGAATGCTCCGGTCAATATGTTGTCACATTGATTTTCCTTGGGAGCTTGCTTCAAGTTCTTTAGGGAAATCAGCTCCTGAATTTTTTATTGAGTAATTTGTATTGCCAAAATGATTCAAACAGCTATTTATGGATCTTGCAATACTGAAATTGTGCAAAGAATGAGAGAGTGAGATTATTTGATTTTTGATGGTCAAAATTATTGTCGAGAGGGTCCAATGGTGAAAGTGTTAAGGAGCATGAATTCTGCTGGTTTCTTAAGTAAATGTTAGATTTACTTCCCATAGTGTGAGATAATCTTTTAAGAACTAACGTAAAAGCATTTCGTGGGCATGCCAGGTGAGACTCTTAATCTCAATATTTCTTGGTCTCGCAATTAAGGTCTTCTTATGTAGGTAAGGTCAAACACCACAAATTCTAGAATTAGCATACAAAATGGTTTTGGGAGGCTTTTTCGGCAAGATGGATGGATAAGTGAAAGGTCGAAAGTATCCAAGGGACGTGGAATACTGACAGGAACAATAAGTTTAACAGTTGGCTACTATATCTGGAATTTGAAAACATTAGAATTGGGAGTCGATTATGAGGTCCAAAATAATTTCGTTTTCTCTCCTATCATGCAATTCCTTTATCCTCGAATCTGAAAGGGGAAAAAAATTGTGAGGCCAGTGGTTGAATTCCTCTTGCATATTTTGTCTTCTTTCTTTGAAATAGCTAAGTGCTGGAAATGGAGTTGGCGAAGTAGAGTGCTAATGTGAAACTTGGTATATTTTACTTGCTTTTCTCTAGTTAAGATTCTGTTGGAATTATGACACATTGCGTTTGAAACATTATCTTGATAATTGCTGCAGTTGGCTGCTGGAATTCTTTCTAAACATCCAGTTAATTCCTGTTATTCCAGATTATAAAGAAGCAAGTGATTCAGGAATTGAGAGATGAAAGTGCAGGAAATTTTGCAAAAGCTGATAGTGGTCAACATAGATGCAGACTGCAACACGGGTCTGCTCTCTTGCTTTCTGACTTGGTGGTTTGTGCATCAGGATCAGTAGTGTGTTGTGTATAATAGAGGAATAGATCCACAATATGAATGGATTCAATGGGATGTAGAACCTTTACATGATCTTGGTGGCAGCATCCTGACATCATAAAGCCTTCAGTCTTTACGATAGACAAATTTTTAGTTCCTTGTTTTCTGTAGTTGGTTTGAGTTTCATATATCTAAAGATGGATCGACTTTATAAAAAATGATATTGGGTAAGAGCTTCGTTTCATGTGGTTAGGTTGAGTGTTTCGAACGTGAAACTGCATTATACTGTTGAATGTTTATTCATGGTCCTTATCATTAATTGTGATTATGAATGGAAAAATGAAATGTACAACAAACAATCATAATAATTTAATGTATAGACTGAAGTTCCAAGCACCTCATATTGATCTCATATTGACTGTTGGATGTTTCATGTAATTTAATAAAGTTGTGATTAGATCTCAACCGTTACAATCTTTGCATTCAGGTAAACTATTCTTTGAGGGACACAATTACGTGAACACGATTACGTGGGCACGCAACCTTTAGCACATAGAAGAAATGCAGTTAATTGAACGATTTATCTTTTTTTTTTTTAAAAAAAATTAACATATTTTTTACAATATAACAATTTAGATTTTACATGTCAATTTTATTTGTATTATTATATATCTACATAGCTTTTCTCTTTTTGTGAGTGTGTGAAATAACCCCATTACTTTTCTCACATTAATCCTTTCTCCTCTTATCTTGTTTCCTTTCCTCTTGATTCGTTTCCGATTTCTACCGATTAATGACATTTTATCCGACTAAGAGAGTTACCTTTATTAACGTTTAAGATTACCTCAATGGTATCGTTTTCCCTTATTTGCGTTACCCAAAAAAAACTTCCAGGTCGGACGGTTCTTTCCCTCACCAATGACTCTCTGGGGCGGTGCATCAAAGTTTATGGCATTTACACCTTTCACGGGTACGGGTTGGTGTTATGTCTTGAGTCATCACAACTTTAGCCTGAAGTGATGCCTAAATTGATAAAAAATCAGAACTTGGCTTTTTAGGCACATGAATCATCTTATCTTAAGTTGAAAATTGAGGGCCCCAAGTCAGCAAACAAATCAATAACAAGATGCAATATGGGAGCTGCTGTGCAATTTGTGGTAATCTGTCAATCTATTTCAAAGCTTTTAACTTTGTCTTTACCCCAAAGAATTGAAAGCCAATATTTTTCAGTAAGTGCAAGGCCACTATCAAGTGCAGGTCAATTCATTCATCAACGCAGAATGTGACCCATATCTGTGTGCTTGTTTCTTCTGTATATATGCCTGTTCCCACAAATGAAATTGCTGAAAAATTCCACCAAATCACCACTTCTCCAACATGGGTGTCTTTTATCAGGAAGAGCCGCAAAATTCTTCCAATAAATGCAACTTCCTGGTTGCAACATTGAAGGACGTGTTCTCCAACTGCCGTGCTTGTGGCGGACGGCTTTCATCTTCAAGCCAAGAGCCCGATCATCCAACAAGTGATCTCGATGATGAACAGGAAGTACTCACTTCTCCAAGACAAATACCAGCCTGTTTAGTTTCTATCTTCTGCTTGCCAATCTTCTATTTACTGTATTATTGTTCCTAAATTCTGATTGTTTCTTCAGGTTATCGTATCAGAAATTCGAAGCCGAGCCATGGAGAAGTCAAAGCACAAGACCTTTGTGATGACACAGAGCTTTTCCTGGTTCTACTCCCCAAAGACAGGAGAATTGTTCATCTCCCCGAAATCTAGACAGAAGAAGGATGATGATGACAACAACGAGAAGAACAAGGAAGATGATGACAAAGAAGAATTCTTGTCTGTTAGAAGCTGTTTCTCCTGTTGCTCAAGTGCCTTGAGCAAAGAAACCTTTTTTTCTGTCAAGACAAACTTCTCACTGTGTTCAAGCCTCAAGGAGTTGGAGTTCTCAGATTCTCAAAGAAGGCGGTCTATAATTATGCAGTTGTGTCATTGTGAAGGATGGCCGTTTGGTTTATGCAGGAAGGCTTTGCTGCTTCCACCTTTGCCCAAATCTCCTTCTGAATCCTGGTCATGGCGCAAGAGAACTAGAATAGTTAACCTGCATCAAGTTTATCACATTTCACACTGATTCTGCACTTAGCAATGAAAGCAATGGTCATACTGAAGAATAAAGATGCACAATTTATATGCTTGAATTGTACAGTATCCCATTACTATTGTGCACGAGTAATATAATGTTATGTACACATCCACTACGCCACAAGGCGAAGTGATCGCTGATCTTTCTACAGAAATAATAAAAGCTTTCAATGATATTATGCCATTCAATTGTCTCGAAATTAAACAACAAACTGTTTTGATCTTCACAAATTTAAGTTGCAACTATACTACTCTACCTCCTGTGATTCTAGGAGTTCAGCCTTCTAGAGATACCATTCAATTGTTCAACGAATTAACATCATTATTTGGCCATTTAAAGATCATCAAGCATGAATCAGTTTTTATGTGCAACTGTGCTTATGAAGCTAATTGTTTACCGGCAGCAGGCACTCAAATTACACAATATGGATCTTCATGTTTGAGATTGTACATCTGATAACTGCTAGTAGAGACCCTTTAAAGGGATATATGATATCCAGCCACCTGCACACAAGGTTTGTGAACATATCGGCCCATTTTCATTTCCTTACCATCCAATCTTTATATACGCAATATCAACACGGAAATTTGGTTGGAGAAGCTAGGCTTCAAGCATTTTTTAACATATAGAAAAACAAAAATAAGAGAACTTTTCCAACTAGACAAAAAATGATACCAAACTGTTTTGACTTTTGGTTTTAGAAGCAAGAACTTTTAAGTTGGAAAAGCTAGAGGCCAATCACTGGAGCCACAGTTCTCCTAGGTGATCTCCTTTGTTGAGGTATCTGCAATTCAAGACCCTATTTGTTACCAAAGTGGGAAATCAGTTGTTGTTTGTATTGTTGTTTAGTGAACTTGGCCTTGATTCAGCTGCAACATCATCAACAGCATCAGTGAAGGAGCAGGTTGAGCAGCAGCAGCAGCAGCAGCAGCTTGGAGAACTGGCAGGAAAGCAGCACCTACAGCAGCAGCAGGGCAAGAGTAACAGTGACAAAGTAACTTCAGAGATAGCAGCAGGAGTTCAAGTAGGAGCCAATGAACAATATCAGCTGCAGTTGGAGGCTAAAACCAGCAGAAGCAGCTCCTATTCTCTGAAGCAATTTCAGAAAGCAGCAAGCAAAAGTCAATAAAAGCAGCTGCAACTTGCCGGAACATTCTTTCAGCATGTGCAGCCGCATTCCTCTGTCCACAGTTCAAGAGACGTCTAAAGGAGCAGCAAAATTAGCAAATAGCAGAATTGGAGCCTCCCAACAAGTCTAATCAGAAATTAGAGGAATATTGCAGCTTTATTCTTGAATTTTGAAAGCACTGAAATGCTGAATTATGTAAAAGTTTGTTCTACAAGATAGTAGATTTGTACTCTCTACATAAGAGATGGAAATGAATGAAATTCGATGGTGATTATCAACTGAAAAATTCTGTTCTTATATGTTCTTCAGATTCCCTTTTAAAATTATAGAAAAGATTTAAAACCAAAACACAACAAACACAAACCAACCAACCAACAGTTCGGTTCACACTCCTCTGACGAGGATTTTACATCCTATCCTACATATGACGTGCAACCGTCAAATGTAACAATTCCATAGACAAAAAAAAGTAGAAAATAGAGTCTGGGAATACTATAGAAAGTTTAGAAACTAAGCCACCTGTCCGAAGGAACCCAGTGCTGTCATCAAGTTCCATTTCCAGACAAATGAGCATGCCCCAGAATTTCTCAACTGCTTCAGTCAGACGAAAAACATATTCACTTGGTCTGCCTTGTACTTGTTATGACTGTTCTTCTAAGACAGTGCCTTCTTTCACATCATAGATGACAGAACCATGGAGCTCATCCCAACTTTGAGCAATCAAAGCCCTTGAAAGAAAATACAATTTCCAGGGTCTGGAATGACAAGCACGTGATGATCATACTCGATAGATGGAAATAAATATGCTATCAACATTCCTAAACATACTATTTTGATATTAAATTTACTATATTTATTAAAATATGTAATTAATAATAATGATTATAAATATAAATATATACACAAATATATATATATAAATATTATAATGATATAAGCTGTTAAGTGGGTGAATTTGAGAAAAAGTAAAAAACAAATAAATTTTTAGATATTGAATAGTTTGGTCTCTTTAATGTTATTCAAAGTACAAATATATAGTTTAGCTTTTTAATATTTTTTGAGTAATAGCAAACAAATGAAAGCATTGATGGGGGATCATCAGAGGCGGATTCCCAATTGTGTTTGATTGGCCTATTCCGATTTTTAGTTCAAAAATGCTTGATTGGTATTACTTTAAATTTAAATAGTTGAATTATTGTGTTTGATTAGTCCTATCCTGGTTTCCAGTAATGCTTGGCTGGTATGACTTAAATAGGATAAAGTGATATTCAAATAATAAAAATTGTTAGATGTTAAAATAAAATAATTATTATTAAATAAAAATAAAAAATAAAAAATTATTAAATATTGCACCGTTTCGACTATTTTGGTTCTTACTTGTTCCTACAAAAGTCGCGAGGACGCTATGACAAAAAAAAAAAAAAAAAAAAAAAGCCGCCAGGAAAGAAAAAATTATGCACAATTTTGATAAAAACATTACTGCATTCATTTAATCTGCAATACATAGAAGATACATAATTAATATAATAAATTTTTTATTTTTTTAAATATCAAAATACTTTTAACAATTTAAATCCTTAAATACAAAATTTATATTTATTATTGTATACTTTTCTAATTTTTCTCCTTTAAAAAAAAATTAAAATTGAAGTCATTGTCTGATCATAGGATTTGTCAAAATGATGGAAAAAGAAGGGAATAATTAGCTGTAAAATCTTAAAAACTCTCTGTGGTCAGGGCCGCCAGGGACCGCATATATATCCAACCTTGCTAGCCGTTCAGAGGAGTTGTCATCTGATCTGCCAACCTTTCTTATTTCTTACCTCCTCCAAAATTTCCATGGCCACTATTCCTAGCGAACCAGAAGTAACCTACGAGTTACCTAGGATTATCCGAGTCTACAAAGATGGCCGAGTCGAAAGACTTCTCGAGACTGACTTCGTTTCGCCATCGTCCGGTCCACTTACTGGCGTTTCCTCCAAAGACGTAACAATCATGCCTGAATCCAACGTCTCCGCTCGCCTGTACCTCCCAAAACTCAGCAACCCAACTCAAAAGCTCCCTCTCCTTGTCTACTTCCATGGCGGCGCCTTTTGCGTCTCGTCACCCTTCACTAACAAATACCACAGCTACGTAACCAAACTTGTTTCCGAAGCTAATGTTGTTGCTGTCTCCGTGGACTACAGGTTAGCTCCTGAGCACCCAATCCCCGCAGCATACGAGGACTCCTGGGATGCACTCCAGTGGGTCGTTTCCCACTGTAACGGCAATGGACCTGAGCCTTGGTTAAATGATCATGCAGACTTCGAGCGAGTGTTCTTGGGTGGAGAGAGCGCTGGAGCCAATATTGTTCATAACTTGGCTATGGCAGCAGGGAATCCTGAGTTTGGGCTGAGTGTTGGGCTTCTGGGTGTTGCTCTGGTGCACCCATTTTTTTGGGGTTCGGACCAGATTGGGACGGAGGCGGCCGATCCGGATAGGAAGTCAACAACGGATCAATTGTGGCCATTTATCTGTCCTTCTAACCCCGACAACGATGATCCACGGCTCAACCCGGTGGCAAAGGGTGGCCCGAGCCTGAGGGATCTGGGGTGTAAAAGAGTGCTGGTGTGTGTGGCGGAGAAGGATTTGTTGAGGAATAGAGGATGGCTTTATTATGAGGCATTGAGTGGGAGCGGGTGGATGGGTGTGGCTGAGATTGCTGAGACAGAGGCAGAGGACCATGGCTTCCACTTGAACGATTTGAAGTCTGAGAAAGCTATCAGTTTGGTCCAGCGAGTGGCTGCCTTTCTTAATAGGGACATGCCTTCATTTTGACCAAATTTATGTTCAATATTTGTCTGTATCGAGGATTTCCTTGAAAATGCACCGTTACTCCAGTCATACTTAGCTGCAATCTTTCCGGATTGCATGTGTGGTTATTGACACTTGATAGCACCTTTAATAAAAAAGAAAAACAACCATAACAATGAGATATTCACACCCGCGCAATGGTATAGTCGCTCATACCACACAGCCAATGATAATAATTGCTTCCTTATTGGCCCGGCTAGCACTTTAATCAGCGCTAATCTAAAACGCCATGAAAGTTCCCGGACATAATGTCAAACACAACAGAGTCCCATGATTAAATTCATCACAATGCTGGTGCCGGGATAATTGTTATCGAACCAACAAGTTTCAAATGACAATTAGTCCAGCATGATGAAACAAGGAAAGAACTGAGTTTAACTGCAGTGTGAAGTACAAATCCAGGATCGTTCTCCTTGAAACGGACAGTAAAAACAAAGCAAAAATGGAAAAGGTCTCTAGAACACAACTGTGTCAAGCATGGTACCCAAAGTCTGCACTATATTTGAAGACATTAGGTTGGAGACATGTTCTTCAAGGTGCTTCTTTGCATCTTGCCTTCCGACATTGGCAATTGCTAGCTTCTCGGGTGGCAGTTCATCCTCCTCTTGCACAGCCTTGTTGTACTTAATAGCTAAGTTTAGCATCTCCTGTTAAGCACCACAGAACAAAATCACATCATGACTACTAGGAAAATGGAGGACCCAATGTTTATATATTGTTTGCCTCATCTGATAGACAGATTAGTTAAATAGGATAGACTTGTAATGCCCCACTGAAAGACAAGAAAAATGAAGAAAAAGGTGAACAAAGGCGAGCAATGAAAAATGAATCCTTGCTTGTGGGCGAGTATCTGAACAAAGTTCTTTGGTGGACAGAATATGTGTTGAGTTCGTCAAGCTTGACTTAAAGTTGGGCTTGACTCAGGCTAGCCAGAGCTTTAATACAAGCTCAATGCCAAGCAGGTAACCTTACGCAAGATATATGAACTATTTAAAGACAAGGATCACCTAGCTTATGAAGAATAATAGGCTCGTCGAGACTCATTTCCTGTATTATACTGAATTATACTGCTTATGGCAGCAATGCAGTAACTTTGATCCACAAAAACTCACTCCATAGACTTGGGCAAGTTCAACATGTATTCTCTTACCTGAACTGTTTGCTCATTGGTTTTTGAATGAGAATCAAACCGCCGAAGTGTCAATCCATCTGTCCATTTCTTCTTGTGCAGGTTAAGGAGCATCTTCTCCTCAAGTTCATTCTTCCTGTAATTAATGGCTATTGAGTAATAGTGTCTGTTCAATCCATGGATCAGTGCCTGACATTTAGAAGGAAAACAAAATAAGTCATAATACAGCAGGAAAAAAAGAAAGAGAGGCCAGAGTATTCATTGCAAACTCACTTGAATGGATGGTTTATTCAGATGCCCAAGGTTGGAAGTTGTCTGTCGTGGTTCTTGGCCAAGCATCATTGTTTGTGGATTTATCAAACGAAAAGCATCAATCACTACCTTCCCTTTAACACTCTGAATAGGGTCCACCACCACTGCCACAGCACGTTGATTAAGAGCTTCAAAACTCTACCAAGTGAAAAGAAAAATACCATAAGTCAACTGGTTCAATGATATAGCAGCAAAGAGCTGGCTAATCCTGAATCTAATTCGGGTGAATCTGAGTCACTGGCCAAAAACAGGACATAATTGGGGACCACTCTTTATTTGAAAACAAAACACATGTTCAAGTGTAAAAACAGTCACCCTTTTTACCTCCTACTCCTAGCAATCGTCCACACCTAGAGCAAAAATCTCAAAATATCCAGATCCAATTTTATGAAAGTTATAGATAGCAATCTGAAAGATACCAATTTAGACATACTTAAAATGTAGATGCAACAACTGTTAAATTAGTGCTCTCTCTCCACTTCCCCCCACCCCCAGAAGCAAACATCCAAGCACATCTTATCCCCATGTCAGGCACAGCCATCTAGAGATTCTCGTCATCATTATTTTGGATGACACACCATTGGTTATACAAGGTTCATTCATCCCACAAATAAATTCAGCGTCTTACCAATATTCAGATTCTCAGAAGCATAGGCTTGAGTAAACCGATAATGCAATAGTTAGAAGCAAATTTAGATTTCTCCCTTCCACTGAATAAGTCACTACAGTTTCCACTTTATTTTAGCCAATACTACCACGTGAAGAAGAAATTAATGCTACATATATTGGCATATTTACAAAGAAATACATAAGGCCAAGAGTTTGAGACTGAAAATGTATTTCAAAATATTAAAAGCAGGATCACAAACTCTATGAAACAAAATTCATTTTCCTTTCATAGATAACATAAATGCAAACAAGCGTCTGTATGAAATAAAAACCAAACCTGCTGTGTGTTTATATCGACGCCAGAAAGCCAACATCCAAATCCAGGATGTGAGTGGTACCATCCAACAACCATCTCTGGTCTGTGGCACCAAGAGAAAGCCATAAGGAATGGAAACCAGGAAATAGAATGCAATTTCAAGTAATAAATCAGCCATTAGCATCAGAAATTTTTATCCCTCTTTACGGAATCCTGTGCCTCAATACTAGGAGTGCGGCAACTAGCCAATTTTAGATAACTGTATTTAACTTGTGAGAGATATAAAACACACAATTCACCAAGTGAACACAAATTACAAAATCAATTTGCTGAAAGTTCAATGCTAAAATTTCCACCATCGAGGTCCTGAAAACTACAAGAAATGGAGCCATAGAATGGTCTATGAGACACGTAATGAGGGAACATCATTGCAGTATCTGATGTGTTTATAACTTTTTACAAAGCTCACTAACAGTTGTTGACTTGCTTTAAATAATAAATAGCACAACAATCACATTAGATTTTAAATGCCATATGATAGCAAACTATATTCTCGTTGGTAACCATTTCAATAAACTTTAAGCATGCAATCAACAGCAGCTATGCATCATCTTCCCCCTCGTCTATCTGATCTTATGTTATTAAGTTTAGGATGCGGTCTTTACTCTAATGAGATGCATAGTTGCAGGAACCAAATTGTGCATCTGAGATTCTGAGCCTTGAAATTTTCACATGTACATTGTTTAATTATTCAGAATTCTTTTTTCTTTTCAATATCTTTAAACTAAGCAGTAAATATCAAGGCAAAAATATGTTTTGTTGAGCAACTAGATAGAATAACTAAGTAACAAAGTGAATGTATGCACCAACAAGATGGCATTGCTGTTTGTCTAAAGTTAAGTTGGTAGAAGAATACCTTCCAGTCTGTTTAAGCATATCTAGCATATTAGTCTGGAACACATGGTCAACAGCTTCAACGCTAACGCCAGTACCACTCTGAGGCATAGCAAAAACATCAACAACACGAACAGTGTATTCGTCCACAAAATCTCCAAGCATCAAACCCATCACTTCCATGGGCACTCCAGCTCTTCCTATTATTCCCATAACCAAAATTAAAAAAAGGAAGGAAAAAGGACATTAAAAAAAAAAAAACCCATAAGCCTCTCTGGGAGGGCTTAAATAATCATTCAGAACAGTTAGCGTTCATTAACACATACAGAAAAGCATCTTAACACCAAAATCGGATCCGCATCCCACATCATTATATAAAAAAATTAAACAAGACAATAACAAGCTTCAAGCGACACGCCTAATGTGAACTAAAATTACTTTAAAAATTAAAGGAAGCAGTACATAGAACCCACCCAAAAAAAAAAAAAAAAAACAAGAGCCTTGTGCCAATAAAAATTGAAAAGATTGAGTCGAGAACTAATTTCATCAAATTTCACTATTTTACTAGGGGGTTTTTCTTAAGGGGTCCGAAAATTCCAAAAGAAGTTAGAATAAAAAAGCAAGAGCAACAATTCAAGAAAGGAAAAACACAAAACAGAACCAAAAACCCTAAAAAATACACCTATCTAAATACTGTTCTTAATATATGCAACGATTTTCTAAATTAGGCAAAATTCACACAAATCCCTAAAGGCCGAGGTAAACTACAGACGTGCACACAAAAGGTCACCGAAATTCAAGATTTAACAGATCGTAGAGAATCGTTACCGTGTTTGAGCATCTTGAGGAGGGCGAGGGAGGAGATGTAGACTTGCTCGGAGGAATCGAGAGTTGGAGAATCCGGCGGAGGGTGACCCAACGATCCTCCAGCGCCAGCAAACATTCTCTGGAGCCTCTCCATGCCGGGCACAAGTTTCCTTTCTCACTTTCTTGTGCTTTCTCTCTAGGCAAACAGGACGTTTGTGTTTTGTGGATTTTTTATTCTTTTGCAGCAAAACAAGTACATAATTTATGTTTTCCGATCTAGGGCCTCGACCTCTACTCGTGGTCTTGCAGGACAAGAAATGTGATGGGCCTCCGAAAAGCCCGGATAATTGGGCCTATTTTGTTGAACTTGCCTATTCAAGCTTAAGATACAGGTTAGCCCAATAAATGGAATTTGGGTGTAACTTGGCCCAACATGAAAGAGATGAGATGAGAAAGTTTTTTGTGAAACCCAAGGGGTGTGGTTGAGTAAAAAAGACTCATCCATCCTTAATTAAAGGTCAGAGGTTCGATTCCTGACTTTGAGTATGGAGCAGCCTTAAAACCTTGGGTTAGCTGTCCCATCCTTCGAGGTGTCTGCAAATCAGCGAGGAGATTAGTCATCGTGATTGACGACAAATACCCCGGTCATAGATAAAAAAAAAAAAAAGTTTCTTGTGAGAACTTTAGCTGCCTCCTCCAACCACTAGATCTAGAGTTTAATCTTTAGACATTTTGTCCCATTATCTTACTCTTCAATCAGCTGGTTTTTAACTCTTAAAAGACAAAAAAAAAAAAAAAAACTTATTTTAGGACCAACAAAAAAAAATTTAACTTATTTTAGCTTACTTGGTCAAAAGAAAAAAAAAATTGTTTTAACTTGTGAAGCCTTAGCTATTGAGGTAGCTTACAACTAAGGAAATTAGAATTCAAATTTCAGTCTTTTTCTTATTCTTTCTTAGTAATAATTGAGGTAGCCTAAACTTAACATTTTGGTGCGAATGATTACCTTGACATCTCTTTTATGAACAAAAAAAAAATTATTTTAACTTATTTCATTTTCTAAAGTCTGGAGGAAATTTTTTGTTGTAATTAACCCTTTGTTTGAAAAAAAAAATAAAAACTAAAAAACAGAACAATTAACGCAAGTACAATGAGAGAAATGAAAGTAACAAGAGAGGTTAATTTTTGATCCTTTATTTGTTTAAGAGTATATAAAACGAAGAAAAAAAAATATTCATTGAAAAACGAAATGATATATATCAGACTATCAATTTTACCATTTACACCACAACAAGACTGAAGTAGAGTCAAACGAATTTTGAATGCAATATCTAGATTTTGTGCCCTACAGCATATAATATTCTTGTTCCAGTCTGTTAAAAGTCAAATATATGTGATTCGAATATATGTTTCTGACCTCAGTTTTTTAACAAACTTTTAACAACAAATCAACTTAAGGCACGTGTCTCTCTCTACCCCACTATTTGGCCAGCGGCAGCGGCGGTGACCAACATTTTCTTCCTCCCACATCCTCTTTTCTCATATTTCCTTTCTTTCTCTCACTTGCTCCACTTTCCCTTTATGATCTCCCCTTCCTTGTTTGTGGTGTGTTGGTTTTCCAACTTTTACAGGTTTGGATCAATAATTGGCATTAATGGTGATTTTGCTATCGAATCTCGCATTTTGAGTCGTTAGCCACCTCTCTCGCTGTCGCCCTTGCCTCCGACACTACCGTTGCTTTGTCCATTTCCTCCTGCCTCTCTCCCAGCCAGATCTGAGCTCATAACGGGCACCCATGGCCTCCCCACAGCCAGATTTAGCCTCTCTCGCAGTCTGCCTCCACTCCTCTCGCTGCCGTCAATGTGTCAGACTTCGCTGCCAACTTGTCAGCCCCCGCCTGTTCTTTTCTCTAGCATTTCTAGTTTCTGGCATGCAGTTTGTTTTTACTATATAAGATGGGTCGCCACTGTCCTCCTCGCCGTTGTCGCCAACAACCACCGTGGCCTCTGGATCTATTTGTTACTGTATTTTGGGTTAGCCTTTAGGGTGTGTTTGGTTGTTGTTTCCGTGTTCAGTGTAGTATTATATTTACATTTTGTTGCATTAATATGTAAGTTAAGGCTGTGGGAAATTGTTGTTGGGCATACCCGATTGATTTTTGTTATAGGTTCATCGAGGTGTACTGCGTGCTGTTATATACAGTTTTGTTCGAACAAGATAGATCTATTTGGAACTTCGGTTTCAGTTAGCTCTAACTTTGTTTCGGTTCCTTCCCTCGAAAGAGGGTTTCGTCTAACCGGATTTCGTGCCCAGTTAGTTTATAGTTCTTGTGACTCAGTCAAATGTAAGCCACGTTGGCTATTTGTTACTCATGTTTTGTGCAAGTTTTTCCGACACTTTTACATTAGATCTATATACATGTTCATATAATATAAATACAATGTTTTTTTTAATTAAAAAAAAGGATATATGTGATTCATTTGGATTTAAAAGAATGATGACATAGATACAATATACGGACCATATGACAGTAATTTTGTGGGAATTTAGCAGTAATTTTGTGAGTCTCTATACGCTTGGCACTTCCCTCCTCCAATACCAAGGTAAGGTTTGAGTTGAAGTATTTTGCTAAATTTAGAGTTGGTAATTACTCGAGAGGCGAGTCTTTTCCATGGAAAAGTTGAAACAAAATATCAATAGATAACTCTTATTTTGGACCTACGAGATTAATGATTGATATCTCTACGATGCCTTTGTTTATGTAAAAATAAAAAATCAAATACATCTGAATGCATTTATAGCTAGGAAATTTCAGAACGTTCTAATTTTTGAACAACAGAAATTAGATGACTTTGTTTATTAATGATGGGCTCTCTTATGCATTTATTGATTGGCTCTCTTATGGGTTCATGGTCCGTTAAGCCTGGTTGCAAATTAGGCCAACCACCATGCATAAACAATGACAGTTATAGACGTGGAAGATTATTAGCGCATGGGAAAGAAGGATTTACACAATTTGAGCTCTCAACCAGATGAAGCGGGGTCCTTTGAAAATTGGATGTTTAGCTTTGAAAATTGGGGTTTTTTTTTTTTCTTTTGAAAGAAAAGAAATTGATATGTGAAGCCATGGATCATGTGTATGGGGAAAGGGGAATGCAATTATGGGAAAACAACTGAGTGATACTCCGACTAATGAAAAAGTCAGAGTCGCAAGAGATTTGTATGGCTATCTTCCCTTACGTGATTATGTCCAAGTTTGAAGTTTCTTATCCCGTGTGGAAGACTAAAAATGTTCTTAATTTTGTTTGTTGAATTTCCATTAATGACTAGTGCATATGCTCACAAGATTCAATTGATTCCAAGTGTATAAGAAGGCTGTGGTATGTACATACATGGCCCGCACGTCGATAGAGATTATTGTCTCCAACCTTACCACAGACAGAGACATATTTTACCGCATTTTTGTCAATGTTGAAGCTTAAGATATATAGTTCTATGAATAAGGCTACTGATGGGTTTTTAGAAGAACAAAGAACAACAATACAGGCTGCTGTTTGTTCCTACTGTTCTCTGAAAAACCAGAAGAAGAAGGACATAATAGACGAGCAAACGAGAAAGATAATTTGGGGCTAACACACCCACTTTAACTTGTATTTCACACACATAGTTTGAAATTGCAAGCTTGAGATATGACAATTACAATCAAGCAACATCCTTAACAAGATTAAAGCTAAAAAGTAAACTTGCACACTAACACAAGCAAAAAAGTAGTTCTACTTTTTTGACAAAGCATACATGACCAGTTTACACAGTGTAATCATGAGCTTATACAAGTACAAAAGCTTACATTAAACAAAACAATAACAAAGAGTGATTAAAGGTTGGTTTAGAACATCATTAACATTAAGAGGAGCACTAATTGATAAGCTAAAATTCAAAAGTGACTTCCTTTAAAATGATTCTAGCAATGTTTAAGGACAACTTCTTTTAACTACACGTATTAAATATGTCACCAATTTATAATAATGGAATTTGAATTTTAAACTTTTCATAAGTGTTTCTTAAATCTTTATGGCAGCTAAGAGCATACAAACTAAGAGAAAATGTTGTTTACGTCAATAAATATTATAGATAAATCACAAAAATAATAGATATAAACATAGCATGATAATTTCAACCGCGCATTGATGCACAAAGCCTACTATTATACAACAAAATGTTTGTAAGATTCTTATATATGCCTTATCTTTAGTTAGACTGGAGTAGCCAGCATATGCGTAAAAAGCCAACTTGTTACATTGAGAGAACATAACATCAAAAACAAAAACCGTAATAATATGGTATAAGATTCTATAGACTCAATGTTTAATTAAATTCGAACCAAACTAAGCAGTCCTTATCATTTCGACCAATTATAAATACTCATCATGAGTTATACTTGAAATAAATTAATATTCTCCCTCCACACATAGACGCATACATAATGTACATACATACTTGCATGCGCACTTGTATAGCAACCGCTTGCCATGGACCATATCTTTGAGTCAATTAATTGTTAATCATATTCAAGTTATCCGTACTAGGCAGTCGGTACAGACGACTGGTTGCTACATGCTTTATTTATTTATTTATTTATTTATTTTGATTTAGAGAGGTTAGGATCCCCAGGCCAAATGCCAAATGTCAATGTGACTTTCATATACTTCATGCCATCAACAAGTTCTATTAGAACATAAACTCTGTCAAATATTAATCTGATTATTAGAGTCTTTTACATATGAGTGATTTACAAATTTTATTATAAATTTTTAGATATTTTTAGATGTACCCTAACTTTAGGATGCATATCTCTCTCTTATTATTAAACTTTTATGAACCAAAAAAAAAAAAGAAAAAAATCAACTCCGTCATTTCATTTTCAAAGATTAGTATGGTCCCATCCATTGTTGATTAGGTCCAATATGCAAAATTTCATTCATATATTTTTTGTACAGTTCCAATTTTATGGGTTTTTTTTTTTTTTTTGGACCAACGGAAATAGAGCTTGCATTAAGAAAACATAAGAGGTATATAGGAAGGGCCCAAGAACAACACAAACACAAGAAACTAGAGGCCTAATTTACAGACAACTAGCCCAAAGGCCCAAAAGGGCAAGGATATACCTAGACAACAACAGCAGATACAGGCCCGAACAGTAGGCCCAAGCCACAAGGGCCCAAATGTCATAGGGAGCTCCATAACTGCCCTTACCACCCAGGAATAGCCGGCATCGGTGCTGCAGGTGAGAGCAAGGTGCTGCGATCTCGCAGCTAACGCCATAAAGGCTATAATCAGCAAAGAAGACACCTCGAATCCGACCCCAATATGACGAAAGACATCCAAATTTAGGCAAGATTGCCCAACCGCTGCTGCGCCCAAAGTCGCCAAGGAACTCATTTCCTTCACATGTAAATGTAATTCGTTAAAGTGCCTTCAACTAATTTTGTGGGTTGCTTATTATTGCAGCCGAATTTGACCCCAATATGACGAAAGACGTCCGAATTGAGGCAAGATTGCCCAACCACTGCTGCGCCCAAAGTCGCCAAGGAACTCATTTCCTTCACATGTAAATGTAATTCGTTAAAGTGCCTTTAACTAGTTTTGTGGGTTGCTTATTATTGCAGCCGCTGGGACTTGCTTGCTTGCTTACTAATTTTATGGGTTATCTCATCTCCTGCCTAGCTGGCTTTCAGGTTTCCTGAAAGTAACGCCTTACTTGGGAGGAGAAAAAAGGGAAAGGTGGAAAGGAAAGAAGAGTGCAATTGTCTTTATGCATGTAATCGGACTATGTTGGAGGGAGGAGAGTTAGAAGCTGAGTGGGAATATTTTTTCCTGGATCCCACCAAAAATTTTCTCTTTTTTTGAGGGAAAAAACAATTCTTCCCCCTATTTATTTTATCAGAAAAGATGTATAGCCAGACCCATGCGCCCATACTGAATCCAAATCCAACGCAGCAAAGAATTAAAAAAATGGTAAGAAAAGGTTAATGAATCTGAGGTGGCATATGAAATTAAAAAAAAAAAAAGGAAGAAAATGGTAAATGAAAAAACGTAAGAAAAAATTAGTGGGAAACTTCCTACCAACACTCACAATCCCGCCCAAAGTCGGGATAATTTAGATAATAGCAAACGGAAATATGTGGATTAGGAAAAAAAAAATCAAAGAAATAAGATGTAAATGTTGGGGATAAGCATATTTTTAAATTTATGCGTTTGAGTTTATTTTAATTAAATCTTAAATGTTAAGGTCGTTTTATTTAAATTCGACACGTTAGTAGATTCTTTTCAATCGAGTCTTAAATTGGACAGAGGGTTATTTGACCATTAAATCTTACTTTGACCATATTTTAATATTAAGTAAAATTAAAAATACGTCATTTTAACTTATTAAAATGAATAAAAAAGTACAAATACATCATTTTCACTAAATATACGTAAATAAATTGTAAAAAAACAAAAAATCTAAAAGTAAAAGAAAATCCACCAAAGTAAATCAAATCGGGAAGACTTAAAGGTCAATTTAAGGCTTAATGATCAATTTTACTGAAGACACTTTTTCAATTTCTCACTTATTACCTGTAACGTCAATATCTTGTGATGACGTGACATGATACGTGGTATGTTAAAAATTAATTTTTTAAAAATATTTTTTCATTATTTTTTGTATATAATTAATCAAAAAAATTTAAAAATGTCAACTTTCTCTCCCTCTTCCTCTATTTCTCTCCTATCTCCTCCCTTTTTTTTAGTATTTTGTAGTTTTAGTGTTCTGAAAGAGTCCTTGGTAGTAGAGGTGTTTACGGTTCGGTTACCTGAACTAAAATACCATAACTATTCCTAAACTAAAATTTTTGTTTGTACAAAATTGAAAACTGTTCCCGAACTGAAAATTCGGTTAATTGAATTTAATAACAAAAAGATTTAAATTTATAATCTGAATGTAAAAAATATATTTGATATATATTTTTGTAAAAAATTATAACAATCATTATATATAAAAAATAAATAAGTAATTATTTGAAATATAATAATATTTTTTTAACATTTCTTTCTTAATAATTGTTGCATTAGTAATATTTTTCATATTTTATATATATAATATTTTGGTTTAATTCAGTTACCTATGTTGTTTTAATGCTAGAAACTAAAACTAAATTGAAAATTTCAATTTTTGCTTGATTCGGTTAACTGATTCTAAAATCAGTTCAATTAATTAAAAATTCAGTTCAATTTTCTTAATTAACTAAAATTTTCGATTTTTTAAACACCCTTACTTAGTGGTTCTAGGACTTGGTTTTACAGCCCTTTGTTGGCTATCATGGCTGTCCGCGTCTTAACTTCAATTTCATTTATTGCAACTAAATTCTATTGGATCTCAACAGGTTTTGTGCAGACAAAGGAAAAATTTCTAAACTGAAATTTTCAGTTATACAAAATTAAAAACTGTTCCTGAACTGAAAATTCGGTTAACTAAAAATTTTGATTCCGGTTCATTTAACTGTTCAGTTAATTGAATTTAATAACAAAAAGATTTAAATTTATAATCTCAATGTAAAAAAATATTTTTGTAAAAAAATTATAAAGCCCTGTTACATGGACGCAAAAAAGAAGATGCGAAATAGACGAAATTTTTTTTTTACAACCAGCTAATTTATTTGTGCAACTAAACGCCTAATTTCTGCAACAAAAAAATAGATAAAAAAATACTCTCAAGTTTTGTTACAATAATTTAATTTCTCGTTGCACAAATAAACTAACTGGTTGCACAAATAAACTTTTTCGTCTTTTCTGTGTCCCATTTTTTCACGTTCACCTAAAATTTCTAAAAATTATAACTATTATTTTATATAAAAAATAAATAAGTAATTATTTGAGATATAATAATATTTTGTTAACATTTATTTGTTAATAATTGTTCCATTAGTAATATTTTTTTCCTACATATATATATGCATCTTGGTTCAGTTCGGTTAATTTTAATTTTTTTTTGGTCCGATTAATTGATTATAAAATTAGTTCGATTAATTAAAAATTCAATTCAATTTTTTTAATTAACTGAAATTTTTGATTTTTTTAAATGCCCCTACTTAGTAGTGCCAAGACTTGGCTTTACTGGCCTTTTGTTGACTATCATGACTATCCCCATCTTAACTTTATAGTTTCATTTATTGCAACTAAATTCTATGGGATCTTAACGAGTTTTGTGCAGAGAAAGGAAAAAAATATTGAAGTATAAGTTTTAATTTGGGGACCATACTTAGGTGGCCAAACAACATTCAAATGTCACTTGATTTGTAAAATGGTAAGTATATTTTGTACAATCGCAGTTAAAAAATATGAATAAAAAAATATTAACATTTTTTATATATTTTTTATTATTACGGTTGTACAAAATGTACTTTTTATTACACAAAACATAAGTATGAAAATTGTTTGACTATTATCTGGTATGACCACTAACTTTTTTTATTTTAATGGGGTCTAAGGGCTATAGAACATTAATTCAGTGATACCAAATTTTTCGTAGTTAGAGTTTCTCTCAAACAGAGCAAAATTAGTTGTTCTACATGTTTTCGTTACGACAATAATAGGAAAATTTCCAAAAAATAAAACTATCTTTTACAAGATATCACTATGGCCTTCCTCTGACCATCATCTCAAGTTATGTAATAGGCAAAGTTATTTTTAAACCATAAATTTATATTAAATTTTGATTGTATATGTAATTGAATGTTAATAATTACAATTGTCTAATATACCTGAGATATAGATGCAAATGATCATAATGTATAGAAAAAAAAATTTCATAATAAAGCTGAATTTATTATGATCAAAATTGTTGCATTTGGAACCGCCTTCATATAATTTCATTGTCAAATAATGGATGTTTGTTATATTAAAGTAATTTATGAGTATGTAAAGTCAAAATTTTTTGGGAATTATGATTTATGCTTTTGAAGCCCAAATAAATATGGTACATGAGATACATATACTCCTAAGCAAAAAGAGAAATATAATCTTGCATTAGTGTATTATAATTTGCGTAAATATTATTTTGTAAGTAATTAGAAAAAATTCATGTAAAAAATTAATTATGTTAAATAATAAGAGCTACATTACGTGGATGCGAAAAGAAAACACTAAACAAACGGAAAATTTTTTTTGTGTAACGAGATAGTTTATTTATGCAACAAGACACCTAACTTGTGCAACAAAAAAATAGATGAAAAAATACTCTCAAATTTTGTTACAATAATTTAATATTTCGTTGCACAAATAAACCAGCTGGTTGTACAAACAAATTTTCCCACCTTTTCCGCATTCTCTTTTTTTGCGTCCACCTAAAATTTTTGAAATAATAATAATTTTTTTAGAAAATAAAAGTAATAAACAAATAATAAAATCCAGTAAAGACTAGTGGCTAGAGGAATTGAGTCTTTCTATAATGCTCTCTACAATTAGACTTATTCAGTTTTTTGATGTGTTTGTTTTTGGGAAGCTAGTTTGGTCCGACTGAAGATATACGTATGTAGTAAAAATGCCATGTTAGATATATGGAGGGTTTAAAAGTTTACAAAAAAAAGTTTGTGAACAAAGAATGTGTGAATAATGTAACAAATTTTTAACTTTAAGTCGCAAAATTTATATTTTCTTCAATAAAAATTTATCAATTCACTTTTTGTTATAGAAAGTATGAACGTTGTTACTTATAATTGAAAGTATGAACGTTGAATCATTTTATTTAAGTTCTAAATGTTAGTTAATCCATTTCAATCGAGTCTAAATTTGGACAGAGATCTGGTCGATTGTTAAATACAACTTTGAGCACGTTAAAATATAAAAAAAAATAAAAATAAGTCTTATTACCATATTAAAGTGAATAAGAAAAAAAAATACGTCATTTTGACTAAATATACGTAAATAAAATTATAAAAAAACAAAAGACATTAAAATTTCAATAAATTTAAAAACTAAAAAAAAGAAAAAAAATCAAAGTAACCCCAAGTTAATAAAAGAAAATTATTAATTTTTTAAAAATATTTTCAAAATTATTAAGAGTTGAACAATAAGTAAAAAAAAAATTAAAAAATAAATTTCTCTCCCCTCTTTGCACCTTTCTCTCGACCCTCTTCTCTATCTCTTTCGTCACCTCTCTCTCATCCCTTCTCACTCTCTCTGCTCTCTCCTCTCGTTCTCTTTCCTCGCCTCTCTCTCTCTCCTTGTCAGTTACAAATTCATTTTTCCAATTGTCCCGACATTAGAGCACCCGATTTTGAATTTCAAAAAGCCAAACCCAAAATGATGGCTTCCGTTTCACTGCCTTTCTTAATTCCTTTTAGTTAGTGGTCCTATTTAATTACATGTGGTGTATGCATCTTTTTTAATAGATTTGTCTGTTCATCTAATAGCCCTCTTATTTTATTTAATTAATAATTTTATCATCCTTACTTTTTTCAAAATTACAATTCTGCCATCATGCTTTAGCTGTTTTGTTCGTTTTTATTTTTTTATTTTTATGCTCCTTTTCTTGGTCTGTTTTTTTAAATATTTTATTCATACTTATTAATTAAATTAGATTGTATAAGTTGAATTTCTTAAAATTATATATTTATATATATTATTTTAACTGATAAAAGTAAAAATAGTGTTATTATAATTTTTTTTAATCTGTATAAAAGACAACAAAATTAACATATAAAGAATGTGACGGGAGAGAAATTAATGTTTCAAGAGATTTTTTTTTTCCTTATAACTTTTTCTCTCTCTCCTTTTCCTCTCCTCTCTTTTTGACCGGCAAAGCCTAAATGACAACATTATGCCGACTTGGGGATATTAAAATATGACTTTCTCTTGTAACTCACATGTTACTTGGAGCTAACAGACTTCTGCAGGCAATGTCAAACGTACTGAAAATTCAAGGAAGTCTGAAATTTGACTCCTTCTCATCTACCTCGTAACTGAGTTTTGTGTAACCTGAACCAATATTATGTGTGTCCATGCAGTGCCAAAAGATATTTCAAATTCCGAGTGAATTTAGTTTTAGGGGATGCATATATGTACATTCTAAATATTTGTGTTCTTCCCGATTTTGAGCTCTATGCTTTTCCAACAATTAAAGACAATGTTGTTGTTAAGACTTACAATTTCCATATTAAAAGTTTTGAGTTTTAATTTCTCCATGTTTTTATAGTTTTGTTCAATCTCTCATTAAGTAGTTTTCTCAGCTATACGTGGACGCACGTTGGGCCTTTTTCCTTAACTTGTTTTGTGGCCTTATGAGATTATCTCTTGAGAGTATTTCCTGTTGTCTGTTCTTGATGTTGACTAGTTGGTTGATTTTCTCCAAAGGAAAAAGTTAGAGTCACAGGTCATAGAAAGGGTGGGGATGCAGTGTGATTGAAGGAGAGGTTATAAGTCTCATGGGAAATTCATATATAATTTTTTTTAAAAGTATATGTGATGTATATATCGTTAAATAGAATATGTAAACAGTTAAAGTAAAATGTGCTAATATCTAGTGAGACAATAATAACGCAAGCTACAAAAACCGTGCCCTGTAGCCAGACCTCCAGCCAATGTGGTTGGGACTCCAGGATTTTCTCGTATTAATGCTGCTCGGATTTGAAACGTTGATGTGGTTTTCGACGATTAGATTTTCTGACAAAGATTAGGTTAACTTTGTTATGGTTCCAATTTTATGGGTTGTTCGCCAGGAACTCATTTCGTTCACATGTTATTGGTTAGCTGTATTCAACCCGATCGCGTAGATATCTGGTGCTTATTATTGCAGCCGCCGGTACTTGCTCACCAATTTCTTAACTTTGAATTTTAATCATCTCCTAGCTGGCTTTTGCGATTCCTGGACCAATATCCATCACAGTAAATGTCAATATAATGCCGACTTCGGGAATCCGAAATATAACTTTTTCTCTTATAACTCGCTTGTTACTTGGAGCAAATACAACTTGTGCGGGCAATGTCTAACATGGTGAAAATTTGGTTAACTCAAAAATTTGACGCTTGTGTGGAAATTCATAATCTTACAACACGTAAATTTATTTTATTATTATTTTTATTTTAAGTATACCTCATTTATTATATAAAATAATAAAATTATGAATAAATTATATTTAAAAAAAAATTAAATTAAAAATTTTTCTTTTTCTCGTCGACCACATAACTCAATTTTTTTGTATCCTGAACCAATATTATGCGTGCACATGCAATGACAAATATTATTCAGATTTCAGGGAAATTTAATTTTAGAGGGAATGTGTATATGTGTGTGTATATCTATATATATATATATATATATATATATATATATGTATGCATATTTTGATTTATTGTGATCTTCCCGGTTTTGGGCCCTCCAGTTAAAGACAATGTTGTATATGTACTTTGGCCGTTTTGCGCAAACACTGTTGATGGCAGTTATTGTATGGATCTGTGCTTGGAGTCTACCACGTGCTTGAAATCTACATTTGTTTGGCCAATAGGAGAACTAGAGAAGTTCCTAGGGAAGGGGAAACGGAAACTTAGGCTTTTGGCTGGGACATAACTGCAGGAAAAAGCTACTGCAGATAATATGTATAATAATTAATTAATTAATTAATTAATATAATTAAATAATTAATATTTATAAAAAAAAATATTTTTTATTATAAATATTAATTATTTATTTTTATAAAATAATCAATCAAATATTATATGCCTTTCTTGTCCGCTGTTGCTTTTCCTTGTATTGACGTGATGACATAAATGGCGCAAAAACCAATTGGGGTCTTTATCCTCTGACGATTTCCTGATGAGAACAACGGACAATTGTATCCACTAGCTGGAAGTGACTTAATTCATATCCAAGAAATTCGAGTTCAAGGCTGAATTCTTCGGCAAAAAAAATAAAAGTCTTAAAATTTATTGCACCCAAAAATTTGTTGGTGAGGAAATGACGCTTAGACGACGCTGTGGCTGGACTATTATATGTTTGAATATTCAAATTTAAGCTCAGAACCTGGTCTATATAAACTCATCGGGTGTGCTAGGGAAATATCAAATATATCTCAAAAAAAGCTTTCAGCAATTGCACGGTAGTGTTCAATTTGAAGGCTCTGAAAACGCTTTGAACCTCTCATCAATCCTCTTTCTCTCTTCAACCTATATTATTTTTTCAAGCAATTTTCTCCCAATCTCTCTATAATATAATATGGAATCCCTAAACACTCCAAGATCACCCCTTCAACCCCCCACGTATGGAGACTTAATCACTGTTCTTAGCATAGATGGCGGGGCAATAAGAGGAATTATACCAGGAACCATTCTTAGCTTCTTAGAATCCGAGCTTCAGGTGGCTAAGACTTCATGGCTCATCTTAGCATTAAAAAGATCGCGTGTGTGTGTGCATGTCATGGTTTTTATTGATTGAAACAATAAAATTTTGATGGAATATTGAGGCTAATTACAGAGTCATGGCTTTAACGCTTGCATTATTTTGACATGTTTTACAGCCCATGTTTATGTTTCTGTGTTTGTACGTATGTTTATACATATCTGACTGCATGTTAATTATTCCAACACATAGAGATATCTGTTCTAGCTACCAAAATTGTTTGGTGTGCACGTGCAGAAGCTGGATGGTGAGAAAGCAAGACTTGCCGATTATTTTGATGTGATTGCTGGGACTAGCACTGGTGGCCTAGTGACGGCCATGTTAACCACCCCAGATGACCAGAACCGCCCTTTGTTCGCTGCCAAAGACATTAACGACTTCTATCTTGAGCACTGTCCCAAAATTTTTCCTCAAGATAGGTAATACTCGATTTTCACGGTCAAATTATTGAGTTCGGCGATAAGAGTTTTATGCTATAGTGTATACATATATATTTGCAGCTTTACGCTATTCTACTTGCCTTCGATGGATTGCTGAGTGCTATAACTGGAAATCAAATTAATTCTCTGCTTACAACAGGTCTCCATTTTCTGCTGCTACAAATCTGGTCAAGTCTTTGTCAGGACCAAAATATGATGGCAAGTACTTACATAAGCTTGTCAAGGAAAAGCTAGGAGATAAGCGCTTACACCAGACGTTGACCAATGTTGTGATCCCAACTTTTGACATCAAGCGTCTCCAACCTACAATCTTCTCCAGCTATCAGGTTATTTCTCGCAAATTTGCTTCAGTTTTGCAACCCTTTCCACAAAGATAACAAACAATTCATATTATTTATATGCCTCTGTGGTTCAGGTCAAAAATAACCCGAGCCTGGATGCCCTTCTGTCAGACATATGCATCTCGACTTCAGCTGCCCCAACCTATCTTCCAGCCCATCATTTTGAAACCAAAGATTCTGCAGGGAATAAAAGGGAATTTGATCTTATTGATGGTGGTGTAGCTGCTAATAATCCGGTATATTAATTCGAATAATTGACCTTCGGGATTTAGCCTTTGATCTTTGTGTATGTAGCTGTTAAATTAAAGTCTGATCGATTTTTTTTTTTCTTCTTTTTTGGGGTTCCCACTTCAGGCTCTGGTGGCTATGAATGAAGTGATGAAGGGAATTAAGCGGGGCAGTCCTAACTTGTTCCCCATGCAGCCAAAAGACTATGGCCGATTCTTAATCCTGTCCTTAGGGACTGGTACAGCAAAAGTTGAAGAAAAGTACGATGCAATTGAGGCGGCTAGCTGGGGTCTATTGGGCTGGCTAACCAGTGACAATTCCACTCCATTGGTGGATTCCTTCATGCAAGCTAGTGCTGACATGGTTGATATTCATCTTGCCACTCTTTTTCAAGCCCTTCACTCTGAACAGAATTATATTCGAATTCAGGTATATATTTCATACTCCTCCTTTTGTCTGTCTTACAAAGATATTGGAAAGACAAAAGAAAGAAAATATAGATTTTGCTGGGACTAGAGACTAAAGAACTCATTTTGTTATTGTTTCTCTGATAAAGTCTTCGTCTTTCTATCGTAAAAATACTGCAGGATGATACACTAACTGGGACTTTGTCATCTGTGGATATTTCCACCAAAGAAAACTTGGAGCAGCTCGTGCAAGTGGGTGAAAAGTTGTTGAAGAAACCAGTATCAAGGGTGAATTTGGATACTGGCCTCTTAGAGCCTGCTTACGAGACTACAAACGAGCACTCTCTCATAAAGTAAACAACTCTTTAGTCCTTTTATACTTGGTTACAGTAGAGCTGAGTAGGCCGTCACAAACGGTATTTCATTCTTTTGAAATAGGAGCGGTCACAGACCCTTTTTTGTTATTTCTTTTTTTTTTTTCGATTAAAATGGGATGATAGAAAAAAGAGACTATTTCTCATTCTCTCCCTCATAAGGTACGCCGCTGCGTCGGCCTACCTATTTCGATTACAATATTCCATACAACGTTTCTGGTACCATTTTTGAGGCCCATTGCTAACCTTGTTGTGTCATGTGTGGGGGATTTTTCCTTTTGCCTGCGTAGGTTGGCTAAAATACTCTCGAACGAAAAGCAGCTTCGCCAAGCAAGATCACCACATGGAACAGCAGCCGCTCCAAGATGAAGATGATCCATCCGCATATGAAAAAAAAAAAAAAAAAAATTATTCTGCAATTATATATGTGCCGAAACTCGAATAAATATGAAGTGGACAGCCAATTTGTTCACCCTCTAACTATTTTTATTTTGTGCTGAAATTCTATGCTTTTGTAATAAAGCCCTGGTTAATGTTTCCTTGAGGAAAGGGACAGTCTTTAGGTGTTAATATTTATAATTTGGATATGAAAATTTTATTATTGTGTTTTTGTAATTTTCTTTTGTTGTCAATTGAAGCTTTTTTTAGTCTTTTTTTGTAATCTTGTTTTCTCTTTAAAAAAATTACTTAAACAGATTCATAAAAAAAGAAAAAAGTTCCCTTAAGTAAATAGGTTAGAGACTTCGATATGAACTTTAGATTTGAATTTTCAAGTAATTCTATCACTACACTTGTAGTGTGTGGTGCGCTTATACAATAACATGCACCTTTTTCCCCTACATAAGCAATTATTCATTTAAAATGGAAGACATCATATATGTTTTCTTTGGTAAATTTTTTCCCTCCACCAACCGTCGAACACTGTTGAAAATAGACTGAACATGTTCAAGGTAACGTCTTCAAGCATAATCTCACCGGTCGAGGTAACATTTTCAAGCACGACGCATCAGAAACATTGACCAACATAGGAAATTTGCATTGATAAAAGGAAAAATAATTTGAGAATTAGAGGGAAAAACAGGTACATCTCTGAGGCACGCAATGTATAAGTTTGGAACTGTGGTTCTGATTTGTTGAAACGATAAATAATTTATCTCTAACTTGCCTATATATGCAGGCAAACATGATGGCTATAGGATGATAATTTCGCTTATAATTGACTTCTTGAAAATTAATTTATAAATAGAAATAAATTGATCCATGGGGAGACCCAGTTTAATTAGAAATATATTTGGTGCATGATAAATGTGTCATTCCTATCAAAACATTTTATTGGCTGTAGGATGAGATCTTTGCATGATTTTTTTTTAAAACATCGAATAACGTGGACCGTCCTCCTACTTTTCATATGATAAGCCTCCCATGTTTTCTTTCTGGAAATTAAAATACAATTGACAAAGAGAGGGTCTGATTTTAGCCGGAGTGGTGTGAGCTGTTGCCTCCGCCACCGGGTAGTGTCCTTACCTTCTCTTTTTTTAACTGTTGAATTGCCAGCTTTCCAAAAAAAAAAAAAAAAACATTTGATAAATTTTCTATGGTATTACAGATATATACACACACTTATTAGGATCTCTAAATAGGATATTAGGATCTCATTGGCCTTTTATTTATTGATTTATTTTTTGGACACCACTTGGAGAAGCGAAAAGTAAACAGTATCAGAGACACGATCCTCTATTATAAGAGGTAAAATTGTCCCCCTGAAGTAGAGAAGTAAAAATTGACAATCATATCTCTTACCCTATTCACTTTGCATATCTCAAAGTTTTTCCCTTGGTATTTTGATACATCTAATGTAGTCTTCTTTCTCTTCTACTATCAGATTGGTTCCTCAACGAAGCCGCCACCAGACTAGCTTCCGTTCATATCGTAAACGACGGGAATGATTTAACAATGGAGAGACACTGATTCCATCTCTTGATAGTTGAAAGTGAAGATTTGCCATAAAATTAAAGTGGATCTTTTGATTTCAATAATTTGTTGGTCTTTGGGATCCTTTGATATATACTTATTTCATTTACAATCGTATTTCATTGTTTTTTTTTTTGACAATTCTTGTATTTAGTGGCGAATCAAAAAATTTAAATAAAGGGGAAAAATAGGTATTAAATTTATTTTTTAATTTTTTATTATAAACAGTAACATAAGTAATAAAATAATATTATTTTATTAATAAATAGTAACTTATGTAGTAAAATGATATTATTGAAAATAAGAAAGCAAAAGTAAAATATAAAATATAAAATTTAGTATGAACGAACTATAAATTTTAGTAAAAATAATAATACAAATATATATTTTTTCACCTCATTTTTTGGGGCAATTGAGAGGCAATTGAGAGGGAGCAAAATAGAAATTTGAAGAAGATAATCGACTAAAACTAGTATAAATTATACCTATAATTAGCATAGACTTTAAATTTGAGGGTGGGCCCTCAAATACATGTAGATCCGCCGATGTTTGTATTCTTTGTTATTCTTGTATTCTTTCATTGTTTTTTCAGCATCGCTTGTCAAGAAAATTAGTACCGGTGCGAAGGAAGTCCCTAGTCCCAGGGCAACATCCCATTCTTTTTTCTATCTTTTTTGGTTAAGGTAAGATGCAAATATTACATGTAACAATAATAGTATTTTGCTTTGTGGTTGGCTCAGTTGGTAAGTTTTTTTTCTCTACTTGAAAGATTTAGAATTCGAATTATACTGATAGCAATTTTTAATGAGTAATATATAAATCTAATATAAATTTTTTTTGAAACCCGTGCTTTCCTAACCCTAAATTCGGACTTCTCATTACCTTAAACCTTTTGTCACCAAAAAAAGAAAAACATTATTGCACGTAAAATGGTTTTACGTGTTGCACCAAAAATTGTTTTGATTGTCTAATGCTGCACAAATAGAATACGTATATGCAAGGTATTTATTCCCCCCCCCCCCCCCCCCAACAGAAAAAACATGCCGTTAACCAAAATTGAGAATTTTAGCCTAAATTTTTGAGTCACAACTCTAAAATAAATTAAAATAAAAATGTTATTGATAATTAATAAAATAATTAATAAATAGATCATAAACAGTTGATTAATACGCTGGACGTAACTCTTCAAAACGATGACAAGAAGCCATTAACATAACCCTAAAAATTATGTACTTTGTCATCTTGAAGACCGTCAATTATGTATTCATGTTGTGTGAGAAACAATCTTCAAATTAAGCAAAGCCGGCGTCGCATGAAGACAAATGGAATTGTTGGTAAAATAGCTATCAGTCTTAAGTTGACTGGTAGAAAATACCAAGGTTTAATCAAAGTCGAGTGTCCTTCAAAATGCTAATGTACCAAAAATACCAATAACATTTTTCTTTTGAAAAAAATTAAAAAAAAGAAAAGCCTAATCCACCAACATGTTCACTTATCCCCCCTTTCTCCGTCCACCCTGCGCTCAAATTGAAAAAAAAAAAAAAAACGAAATGTACTGATGATGATTGAAGGTGTGTTCTGAAGGATAAAAACTCATGACTATTTGACAGATGGACAATTGGACATTTTAAGGAAACTATAGGGAGACAGGTAAAGGAGTCAAGAGATCAGATCGGTGGTGGGTTTCACACAATTTTTTTTTTTTGTTTGGACAAAAAATTATATATAAACGGTTAAGATAGAAAATGCATACAACTAATATAAAAATAAAATATGCATATAGATTTAAAAAATGTTTGTCCATTGTGCTCTATGTAGGTCATAAATTTGTCGATTACAGACAACCGGACCCTTGTCCCGGTCATGGTCATGTTGTTTTGAAATCAATGCATGATTAGACGACTTGCAAAAAATTTTCCATCTTCACTTCCAAGGAGTTCAAAGAAACCATTACAAGAAAGAGCAAATAATTTTTCAAGCTGTATCCCATATTAGGGAATACTTATTGAAGCAAATCAAATCAAAACGAATGACAAAGAATGGGAATGGTGGGTTTAGTACGTGTAACCCAATTACAATGAACCCAATGGGCACTTATTAAAACAAATTGAATGAATGACACATAAACAATCACAAGGCACACAATGAACACGATCATCTTCTTCCAACATATCAGTGCGGCTACGTTATTTTAACTTCAAATTTGCAACTTTTCCGTGCGGGGACCGAACATGGCGAAGCCGCCTCTCTTCAGAGAGTAATTTAGCAAACCTAAAACAAGATGTCACAAGTCACAACGTTAATAAACGGAAAATTTTCCAAACTTCGACAAAGGTCAAATATTTAAAGGAAAATGATACATGGATTGAGTGGGAATGGATCCAGTGGAGACCAAATTAAATGTTGTGCACATTTTTCGTAAATTTATTGTATATCAACTTTAGTTATAAATTTTATAAGTTTACACTTTTTTTTTAATCACTTATAAAGTGTAAAATTGCCAAAGTTGATATTCAACAGATTTATAAAAAATATTTACAAGAGATAACGCGATCTGTCTGTCAGCCTAGGTAACTACTGTCATATTTCAAAGTATTAAATATTTTGATTGATTTTGCTCAAAAAAAAAAAAAAATTTTGATTGATACCTTGTTAGGGCCTGTTCATTACTCTCCGAATTGGGACAAGGCTCGGATATGCCAGTGAGCGAGTTCATCCTGGAAACTGGTTTCTTTAACAGTCCTTGGCCAACTTTCACAAGATCCTCTAGGTTATTTTTGGTGGCTATATCCACAGAAGATATCACGCCACTTAAAGCGTCATCCTACACGAATTTTTCATTCAAAAGCATGAATATTTGTGTATTCGCAAAAAATAACCTAAACATAAAAAATCAGCAATCTCAGAGAATTTGTTTTTGGTCTGTCAATCTCAGAGTTTGCCTGAAAGGATTTTTCATCTTAAAAAAACCAGAAAACAAAAAAAGTTGAATGTGCAAGGATGTAATGTAATTGCTTAATACACGCACACATATATATGTACCTGAATTCGGAGGTAATTATCCTCAGAGTGAAGGGCTTGGAAGACCACCGAGAGGTGGAGATGTACCATGTCAGCACTAGCGTGACTAAATATATCAAATATTGGTGTCGAGCCACCGTTTTTCAGCCAACTCAATATGCCCCATTCTGCTGCCTTAGCTGCACTGTATTTCTCCTCAGTTTTTGGAGATCCGGTTCCTAAAGATATGACAAGAAATCGTCCGTAGTCCATTGGCTTTATAGGAAAGAAATCGGGGCTTCCCTTAATGATTTCCTTTGTCACTTCACCGATAGCAAGCAACGTCTGATAATTAACACAATACCATGACAACACAAATCAATTTAGTCATTTATTTTTTGATAAATCGAATCAATTTAATTTCATTGCCAAGGATTTGGAAAAAAAAAAAAAAGAAAATATCGTCACATAGCAAAAAATTATAAAATATTGTCACACTTGTATATATAAATATATATGGTGAAAACAAGGAGTCGATCGAGACTATTAATAATTTCATAAAAAAAGTAACGGGATTTTAATCAAATTAAGATTCTTAGAAATTAATAAGAGAACTTTTAATGCATATACCGGATTATTTGCGGCTACACCACCATCTATAAGGTTGAATTCTCTCACTTCTTCTGTCTGTTCATTTTTGGTTATGAAATAGTGGGCTGGAAGATAAGTTGGTGCAGCTGAGGTTGCAATGCATATGTCAGAGAGCAACGCATCCAAAGATTGGTCTTTCTTAACCTAAACAAATAATGAAGAGCACATGCAATTAAAGAATTCAATATCAAAGGTAAACAGATTGTATTAATAACGAAAATGTGTAATAAGTGAAGTTTACGAGGGAAGAAACCTCAAAGCTGGAAAAGATGGTTGGCTGGAGTTTCTTGATATCAAATGTTGGGATTACAATGTTAGCCAAAGTGCGGTGCAACTTTTTGTCCCCAAGTTTTCCTTCGACGACTTTGTGCAGATATTTCCCGTCGTACTTGGGTCCCGTAAGAGCTTTTAGCACCTTTTTTATGTGAGGAAATAATCCGAGACTGCTGATTGGAAAACATAACCCCACGTTTTAAAAAAACTACACTTGAGGAAAATATATGTGCAAATTAATGTATTAACTTCGTTATTTCTATATTACGTCTATACTCCAAATATTTTCCTATAAACAAATAAAGCTAGGAGTATTAAGACTTTTATACTTTTTTTATGAATGAAGATTAGTACAAATAAATTCAAGTTCTAAGACTTTTGTACCTTTTTTTTTTTTTGATAAATTGATAGGTGTTGTTATTTGAAACGGAATGGAAATTATTATACTAAATATGATGTGGTCTAGTCATCTTTTATCTTGTATGTATACCCCAATGCTTAATCACGACATGTGCTTGGTTTTGTTATGTTCTAGACAAAAACAGGAAAATATTATGAATTTAACAAATTCGCAAACGTTCTACATGTTTTCCAAAAATATGAAAAAAATTACAAATTATTTGCGGTAAACGAATAGACTCTAAGTTTGCATATCCATGAAAAAACGAATTATACCTTTTTTGTGGAAAAATTTTAGGGCCTTGATTTAAATAGAACTCCTCGATATCCTTGGCAGCAAACATGGGTCGATTATTTTCATTTGGAGTCGTTAGCATTGCTGTCAATAGTCCTCCCGTGCTCGTCCCTGCAATTACATCAAAGTAATCTGCTATTCTTGCTTCCTCGCCATCCATTTTCTACACCATATTATAAGCAAAAAATTTATTGACTGCATTATTGGTTCGTCTATAAATAGCGCAATTACAAGCACATAAAAGAGTAAACTGAAGGTCACCAACCAAGATGCAGACAGTCACATTAGGACGTAGAATGCAACAGGATACCAAATAAAAGTAAGACCTTCCTACGTAAACCGAGTGGTGCACCGAAGTAATAAAATACTATTTTTTTGCTTTTTAATAAAACTAAAATTTAGATTTGAATGAGTGTTATTCTAAAATATAAAATGTAAAATATAGATATCACATAAAATTCGCTAAAAAAAAAACCTTTTGAAAGAATTTTTTTTTTTTAAAATGGTGAAAAATTTAATATTTTAATAAATGTGTATATTTTCAGTATACATATTCGGTTGGTGTAACATTTTGGATAAAAATATATGTAAAAAGCTATATGCTTATTGCTCTAATGAATATTATAAAGGGAAATGTTGGGTAGACGGGAGAGAGAAAGATAGAGACTACTGGAGATACGAAAAAGTGGCGGATCCCATCCAGGGTTCCACCCACTTTTTGATTTGAATTTAAATATTATTAGGCGCATAATAACTAAAAGGGAAAAATTAGGAATAAATAGAAAATAGTTATAAATTAAAATTTTGGATAATATTAAGTAAATTTATGATAATATTACGTATGTTTAAAATTTAATTTTAAAAAAAATTAATTTTTTATTGTTTTTTAAAAATTAAATTTATTCATGCCGCCATTCTATAACTATATTTTATATTTTCTTAATAGAACTCTAAGTAAAATTGATGCACAGCACACTCATGCTTAAAACCTAATGTGCAAAAATTTAAAATAACAAAAAAATTTTAAAACCTGTCAGCTCCAAGTAACTGGACTTTATTATAAAATATATATGAAAAAATATTAGCATCCTAAGTGTTAGTATATCAAGCGGTCTCCCGATTGAAATTAAAATTAATATTTTAAAAATAAAACTGATAATTTTTGAAACACTTGTTATTTTTATATTTTAAAAACTATCAGTTTTATTTTAAATTTTAAAAATATCTATTTTAATTTCAATTGAGACACTAATCAAAATAAAAATACTCGAAACATATATGTTTGTTTAATATATATATATTGTGAATTGGGTGTATATGTCTTTGCCCTAGCGATTGCCTCCTGTTTCTACATGCTCTGTCCGTTCACTAAGTCATTCACGCATGCATGCATGGATGCACGTACCTGTTGAATTGCCCTCAGCTCGGATGTGTTATTATTAGAGCTCCGCATGCATTTTATAAGACGATGATAATGGTAATAAAGGAAACGACTCGATCGTAATGCATTTCTATTCATTCAAGACCCGGCTATCTGCCTTTTAATTAGCGCTGTGAAAGGTATGTGAAAAGCCCTAATGTGCCTTGAAAATGCAATAAGACTTCAAAATCTACATATAATACCTGAAGTTCAGACTCTAGAAAGCTAAGGATGGTTCCAGGAATAACCCCTCTTATTCCACCCCCGTCGATACTCAGAACTGTGATTAGATTTCCATAAGTAGGGGGTTGAAGCGGTGTATTTCTTCCTTCCATTTGTTTATCGGCTTAGAACTTGTGAGCTAGTATCAGATTCAGATGGTGTATGTGACAATGATTTTAAGAGTATTAAAGTTTTCACTAAGAGGGAAAGAGATTGTACAAGACGCTCGTGGGCTGGGGAGAAATCAAAGCCTAATAAGCACTTGTACTTGCAATTTGATCGATGCTTTCGGGTTCTCTACGATACATCTATTTATAGACCTCAGGTTCTCGTTTTCCAAATTCTAACATTGTCATATGATTCCTTGCATTACATCAAATTTGGCCAAACTCTTGTTTTCAAAAGTTTTAAAGTGGAATACATGTTTACCTCAATTAAAAGTCCCATCATCTGAAACGTGTGGTGTGGTACTCTTGGGGAAGCATTCAGTACGTATGTGAGACTTGTTGGTGAGACTTCACGTGAATTGTAGGTTAGAATGCTTGATATCACGCAGTGAAACGTAAAGACAACTACAAAGTTGGACCAAAAATGATATTCATTTTATAGTATCTTTAAGCACCAAGTCGATCAATATTGGTGGGCAAATTAATGTTCATAATAATGTTATTATAATCAGGCACATCATGTGATTTTAATTCTCTATCTAGCTAATTGCGCAGAAAAGGTCATCGCGGTGTTACTTTGATGCCGAAAGAAAATTAAAGAACAGAAAATAATGAGTGTAGAAAGCAAGAAGCAATTTTACAATCAAGAAAGGTGCACCGCGACATATCCTGAAGTATAAAATTTAAGATTTCTGATAGATTACGTACGTATTTTAAAATGTGTGACGGAAAAAGAATAGATTATCAAACAATCAATTAATAGCACGAAACATGTAATGGCGATTCTTATGCATGAATTTAAAGTAATTGGGATAAAGGTTGGAAAGAAGAACTAACAACAAATACATTGAATGTATAACTTTTCAAAGGAACTTTTAAGGGCGGCCTAAACTAGAATTTACATGTTAGAGCTGTAGATCTGACATTTTCATGTTCAAACAAGGATTCAAACAAAATAACCATAGTTTAGAACTTGCAACATATGTATTTCATTTTAACTATATTTTTAATGTCTTCAAGTAAGCTAGTTTAGTTTCAAAACTTCCGTAATTTCAAATGAGGAATTGGAGCAACTTGGGGCAGTTATCTTCATTCTCTTCGTGGTCTAGTTTTCTTCCTTTCCTTGCTACTTTGAACAAACTAGATGCCTATATATCAAAAACAACTGGAAAAGATTATCTCAAATAATTATAATTGTATCATTGGTAGTCTGTTTTCTTGTGAATGAAAATTATTATTATTATCATTATTATTATATTAGAAAAAAATTATTATTACCAAATTGTAGATGGGCCGGAATGATATATGTATTATGAAATTGATTGTGAGGCCTTGTTATTTTTTCCCTCTATTTTTTTTTTTGAACAGCACAAATATATAATTATGAAATCTATTTTTTCCCTCTATTTTGACGAACAATTAAAGATTCGTGCATTGCGTTCTAAATTTTTTTCAAGTCTTGAGTGGGGGAAGAAATTTAATTATCAGTGAGGTCTAAGTTCAAATCTTGATCTCATCTTAGTTTTAAGCCTAATAGTCACTGGGATTGAATTCTAAATCTTGATAACGAGAATTATTGGTAACCTATGATACACATCATTTTTTATTATTATACATATATATTGCACGACATTTGCAAGATAAATGCAAGAAATAATTACTGACGATATAATGGCGTATACATATGGTAGTTGAAACTTTGAAGACTGCAGAAATAATTGCATATTAATCAATTAGTCTCGAAGTCTCCATGAGGATTTAGGTTCAGAAGCTCATTTTTGGGACGAAGGAAATGCATATAGGAGCCTGCAGCATGCTCGAGATGCATGTTACCATGAATCTTCAATGAAACATTCATTGGATGCCTCTCTCTTTTTTTTTTACGTTGTTTTTTTAAAATATAAAAATGCATGGGTTCTGCTGTTGGATTTTTTATGTTAGGCAAAAGAGATCAATATAGCAGCCCACGCATGCAGGCTTGCGTGGTTGTACCAAATTTGACTTCCACAAGATGATGGGTTTTGTGTTTGTTGCATTGCTTTACTGGTAGAGAATTTTGTACCCTAACTTTGAACGAGTCTCCCACATATATATGGTCAGCGCCATGATTTTTTATTGTTTATCAGAGGCACAGACACAAAGTGAGACTCTCTCTCCCTCTCTATAATCTTTGTTGTTCGGCCGTCGAACACATTTATCTGGTTACATTGATTCACGCGTTTTAAAGTCTTGACCTCTCATTTTAGGTGGATGTTGGACTGTTGGTTAGATTGTCTTTACTAATCTGGGGATAATGGTGGCTTCTAGTTTTTTAAAGGAAAGGCACAGCGAGGTATATTTTAAGAAAGGTTCTAAAAGAATGATTTTTTAGGGCAACTATGTCCTATTCATTCATTTTCTGTTTTTGCAATATTTGCTCACTTATTTCTGAGTGTAAGTATATTCCAATTTTTCGTTTCATAATATTTAGGCTTATTTATGTGTTTTTCAACTGAATCTAATTTAAATTGTTTTTTCTATCACATTTTTCACCGAGTTAATTAGACTCTTTTGTAGAGTCCAATTAAAAGAAAATTTCGTTTTCATTGATCATGGCAGTCAAGTGGGTATAAGAATAGTTGTTGCAGCCACCACTATTTTTTTTTTGGTCTTGAATTTTTTTTTTTTGTTTTTGTTTTTGTTTCGTTCTAACCAACGAGATCAATTTTCCCAATTCTCATACCCCATATCCTCATTTTAGAATTAGAACTCAAGACCACTTAATAAAAATCTAAATTTCTTAGCTAGTCGAAACTTTTGATTCACGTGTAAGTCGGCACAAAATGGTTACCACCTCATAATTGATTTATTCATCTGTAACAAGCTCAAACTATAGATGGTTGCATTGGGGAAGGTTTTGACTTTGATGGGGCTTAACTTTTGGTTTACAAGAGAGGGGACAGAACAAAACTTGGAATGGTCCTTTAGAACAGCTTGGGGAGTCTTGTAAAGTTAGACTTGTGTTTGATCACCTACGTTTTTTAGGGTGATTCTTAATAAAATCCTTCTGTCGTTCAAAAAAATAAAACAAGCCCAAACTATAACTTGACCCGGATCCAAATAAATAATTTAAAACTACACAAAAGACGGTCGAGCTAAGGCCATAGGGCCCAATAACTTCTACAAGTCCAACGATTACTCAATAGAGAAACAATTCAAAGGTCCGTATGGCATGTGATTAAGTGGAAGAATGCAAGGTGTGCTATAAGTATTTTTCGAATCTAACTCCAAGCTGGTAATGAGTGACTCAGAAATCCCAGTAGAAGACCATGGGAGCATGTGACCATTCTTCATAAGATAGATTGTTAATTGGCGAGGTACAGCTTGTCTTTAGAGCAAGAGCGGTAAATAGCTTTGAAGATTTCCTGGCAAAATTGGTATAGGAAGAAAGGACGCACTGATGGCATGGACATGAGTTGATGCTGGTGGGTGGTTGGTATATAAATTTTTAGAGAGAGAATACACGGACGCGACAGTCAAAGATGGGGCTATACGGGCTGATCTTATATATCTGACATAATCTGAGCTGTTGTTTGATGCGAGAAATTTACATTTAAATTTTAAAATTTGAATTTCAAAATCCAAAGGACGAAAATTAAAATGGAGTTAGGCAAGAGAAACTAGACCAAAATGCACATAAACCCTAAAAATTGGGATCGGCGTTGGTTGGGGATGAGAAGGATGAATAAGAGTGGAAATCGGGGTCTGTCTGTCGGGGTAAAACTTTCAAAAGAGGAAAGGGGACGCAAAAGCTTTAGTGATAAACTTGTACTGTTGATTGTACATGGTAATTACAGAGCTTCCTTTGGCGTTATTGGTTAGAATTGTGTAAAAAGGGAAGCTAGGAAATTGTGCAGTATGGCAAAGAGGTTCGCTCAGGTAGCGCAACAATAGTAACCATTGGCAGAAACTGCTGACAGCATTATTCGCTAGGATATGGAGTTGAGGGGTTTACCAAGTATTGCATTATCTTTCAATTATGACACCCTATGAAGAATAAAAATTTGTTGGAAGATGAAATTTAGATTGATGAAATTAATTTTGGAGAAGTTTGGTTTTGTTAGTGAGTGAAGTCATGTCATTGGATTGATTTTCAGTGGTATTTTGATTAGAGCATATATTGACATAGAGTACAATAATTGTGGAGTCTAGTTCTCATATTGCAAGTAATGTCATAATTAAAGCTATGCATGTTTGGTTTCAGTTTACATTTGGTTGATGATAAAAAATGGCATGTACATTTATAATCAGTGTCTCAAGGATGGGCCTACATTGAAAAGATATATGAAATTGATGATTTAAAGTTTGTTTGCATGTGCATGGTTAGTGGGCTCTGCGTTCGTGTATGTTAGGATAAAGATGATGCGGATTTTGCTGAATCCTTTGAGGATTCAATAAATGGTAGCAAACTTAGTTTTGAGTTCTGTAGTAGGTTATCAAAACAAAAGGTTCAAAATCAATGAAAAAGAAAGAAACTACCAACTACATATAATTTTGTCTTTAAGTATAGTTGTAGTGATTTGGATAGAATAGGTGAGATGTATAGGCATCTTGTTGGATATTCATAATAGAGATGCATGATTCATTGTCATTATGTATCAGGAAGGCGTTTACGGCAAAAAATCAATAAAAGGAAGAACGAGCAAAGAAATTTTCAAGTGTAAGTTGTTGCTGTCAATCATTCTTGTTATGGAGTTACATGGTTTGAAGTTGTTATAATTAGGGAATGCAAACTGAAATAGAGTTTGTGTAATTGTTTTTGATGCTTAGGCTGTTACTGCGAAGGTGTGGAATGAGTTAGGAGAAGAAGAGATGAAAAAATTCAAATTAGAAGTTGAGGCATTTAACAATGAATAGGGGTCTAATGTAGGGAGGGGAAAAAGGCTAATACAAAGGGAGTGGTATGAATCCGAGTTGTTTTTGTTTTTTAGGAAAAATCTGTGTTATTGTTAGATGCATGGATTTTATTTGTAAAGTTATTAAAAAAATTTTCCATCTTTTGTTGGTTGCATGTCCTTGACATTTGATGTGGAATAATAACTAGTTGATTGGTTTAACAGGTTGTATATTACTCAAGGTGTGTACCACATCAACTTATTACTTGTATAGAAGACATGGACTAGCAGTCGATGCTACTAGAGATTATAATTGAGCTCGGTTTGGAGGCATTATGTCAAATGAGATGCAAAAGCATGCCTAAAATTTTTTTGACATTGTTATTGGAGTGTTTTGATCCAATGACGTGTGAGCTCAATGTCCGAGGGAAAGAGTATGCTATATTAGTCGACGATATTACATAGTTGATGGGTATTCCCAGTGGTTCAATCTAGGTTCCCTATGGTGATGATGGGCAGAAGATTGAATTGCAAAGAGTTACAGAGAGACCCACGTTTCTGCTATTGAGAGAAGTGTTATGCACTTCTCGCAATGTGATCGTTTTGAAGAAAACCTTTATGTTGCTTGTGCTTGGAGCAGTTTTGTGCCCAACATCTTCGCACACTCCCTTGTTGAGGTTATATAGGACATTAGTAGATGAATCTAATATAAAGCAATATTATTGGAGAGAGTTTGTACGAAGGTGGTTATGTAAGGAGATAACTTCATTTAGATTGGGTAATAGAAGTAGGACTCAGGAAGGGGGAAGACGCTCTATTGGTGGCTACCTATTATTTTTATTAGAGGGCTCAAAAAAATGGTCCCAGTTTGATTAAGGGTCTTTGGTTAATTTGCATAGATTGCTTAACTAATGACACATATGTTGTTGTAATACAAATGTACTACTTGATGAACTTTTAGAATTTTGATCGTGTTCGAAGATGCATAAACATGTTATTCGATTATAAAAATTTTAATCCCAAGAAGGTTAGAAAATTTATGTTTGCTCAAAGAGTAAGGAGTTACTTTACCCCTGAATATAAGGAAGGTTAGAATAATAAAAAATTTGTGTTGCTATATGATAAGATGGTCTTTTGTGACTGTTTTAGAGAGAAGTGCTGGCAATAGCAAGGTTGTGATTTAGCTATAGTTTATTGTTATTGTAAGAAGCATGATACGGGGAAATAATGAAAAGTAATGTGGCATGAATTTGGCAGGGTGATGGTAATGTTAATAGAAGGGTATAAATGTTGATGGCAAAGCATATGCTTGCTTTTTCGCATGAACTACGAAATAATTGGGTATCAAATAAAGCAGAGAGGCAGATAGATGTTGGAGAATGATGGGTCATAAGTGTGAAATATCATAATGGAGAGGTGAACAAGGCCTCGACTTCTTAGAAAAAAATGATGTTAATAGAAATGAGGTAACATGCGGTTGTGAGGGAACACATGAGAAGTATACCACAGGTTAGAAAAGTTGAGATTTTTTAGTATTTTGGTATTTGTTTGGACAATAGCTTTACTTGCAAAGAACGTATTTGGTAATTGCCAATTATTATGAAAAATATATAGTTAAAGGCGATAGATAGGGGCATGTAAATGAAATAAATGAGGGATAAAGATCTGCAGTGGGGAAGAACCTAAGAAAACTCAGGTAACAATATTCAAGTAGTGGAAGGCCAAAATTGAAACGATTTCCTATTTGGGGGAACATATGTCTGATGTAGGAAATTGATCAAGAAGTGATAGGGAAGAACTGGTAGATGATGTGCAATACGATGGCCCAACTGATGGTATAATTGACCTTGGCAAGATATCTACTTGTGATGATGCGAAGCTAATAGTTGAGGACATGATGGAGGGTATGACATTCGACGCACCTATAGTAGTGCCTATCTTATCTTCACTCAAGGAGAAAGCAAAGCAACTTTCACCTTCTAAGCTTGACCTTTTTTTTTTGCGTTTGGAAGTCCAAGATAGATGGTGGGAAATTGTTCTTATAAAAAATATACAGACTGGCCACTTATTTGGGATTGTCTTTCCTCAAAAATGAAATTCAAAAATATAAACATAGTTATTTGCCATTCATAGCCAATAATACTCACTAGTGGCGAGTGAGGCAAGGTAAAAATGATGAGATGACCTTAAAAAGTCCCTTGACTAATGAGAGAGCTATTGTCACAAAGAGGAGGTGATGAGCTGTCTAACATAGCATCCATCTTGATGCCTCTAAATATGCAGTTCCTAGTATTGGGTCGAGGCAACATTTTAGTAAGTGAGACCTATAGTTATACAATTGGGCCACATTGCATACGATTGGTGGAGATGACACGTAAGTAATTGTGCCGTGCTCATGTTGCGGACATTAACAATAAATGCGCATTATATTCATACTATTTTTGCTATTGGCGATACAATGTTGAGGCTGTTTCTTTTGGTGGGAAACTAGTCCTGACTCAGACAGAGTTGACATCCTTAGTTCCCTGGCAGAGAATGTCAAACTTTGAGTTTATACGATGCCATTGTTCTGTCAATGTTTAATTCAAAAATAATTGTATTGTAGTCACATAGAGGCTGTTGGGAAGGAAGTTGTTATCCTCCTAAAATGTGTTGTATCATATGTGAAGGTCATCCACTTTTACAAAGCTTTACTCAACTAGCGCCAACATGAAAGGGGGTGGGTCTGCACTACTACTTCAGCCCACACTTTGGAGTACAAACTTGCTTATTATTTCTTAATTTGGTTTCAGTTTAAATGCAAAACTAAAGTAATTGTTGGGTATGTGACTAACTATATGTGAGTGATGTTTTCTATCTAAAGACATAAATTGTTGCATTAGCCTGTGGTAATCTTAGTGTCAGTCTGCCTCATAAAGAGTGAGAATTGACATCCGACATAGGACATTTTATGCAGAACAGTGTAGGGTAGTCACCACTAGGGTGTGAAATGGTGGGATTACGAATCGATTGAATACTAGAATAATGTTTATGATAATTTATGTGTGTTGTGGGCATGCATATCCATGTGCATACTAGCTTACACCACTTGTGTAGGTCTCTATGCCCATCATATTCAAAGGGCATTGTTGGTTATATGTGGTGAATTTCAGAGATAGAAGGATTGGTGTTTTGGATCCTGATGTTGGCTGTCTAATTGTTGAACATGTGGAAATAAACAAGCACTTGGTGATAATCAAAGAGGCTTATGTGACTTTAATTTTTTTTAAAGAGAAATTAAAGTTCGACATTTGTGAATCGCTGACATTTGATTGTGAGTGTAATGACTTTAATTTGTGCAGGTTTACATAATGGGGAAAGTTTGTTCACAAATATTAGTAATGCACTTTTCTGTTAGTAAGTTTGGTTTTCATTTCCTGCAAGTTTCCCAACAATCCACAACGTAAGTTATGACATGTTCAGCCCAATGCAACAAATGGGTTTTTCGATTTTGTGCCATATTATAGAAGTTTGGAATCTTTTTTTGGTAAAGTATACTAACTTAGATCGCTTATACTAAATTAGATCGCTTGTTTGATTGTTTGATTGCAGCATATTGGTTATGAAATTTATGGAACTTTGGGATAGTATAAAAATTGTTGAGTTTGATGCTAAGGTCAGCATTTAAATTGTGACTTGTACTGGCTTCTACATTGTATCATTAGTAGGCACAGAAAGTCATCTTGTTTGCAGTTAGTAATGAGCATACTTGTTAAAATTTGTGGTGTGATTTACCATTCCTTTATTGTAATCAACAATGTTTTTTGTACATATGTACAGAAGCATGTGGATAGTTTCAAGAAAAATATGTTATAATGGTTACAGGACCCTCTGAATGATATAAAGATAACACTATAACATTTAAACTGTATGACAACGGTTCAAAATCGTTGCCTAAACCAGTAAAATTGTTGCATAAACTCTAAGGCAACGCGTTTTGGTCCAGTTGCATTTGCGAGCGTTGCAGTAGATCTTATGCAGCAATTTTTCCAGCCTAATGCAACGCATGTTTAACCACTACCTTATGTGTTTTATACAGCGGTCAGCGCTTCTAAGATATCATATGCAGCAATTATAGGAGTTCTATGCAGCGGTTTTTAATTTTTAAAAATGGTTGCAAGTTTGATAAGGTAATATTTTTTTTTTTCAGATTATGCAGTGGTTTGTGGTATCATAATCAATAGTTTTTGTGTTGAATAAGTAGCTGTTTTAAGTTGAATAAGCAACGATTTTTTAAGGTATACGCAGCGTTTTTTTTTTGAAAAATAAGCAATGCCTTTTAATAGAATATGCAGCGGTTTTTGAGGCATATGCAACATTTTTTTGAAAAATAATCATTGCTTTTTAATAGTTTTTTAATAGAATAAGTAGTGCTTTTTTACAAGATGATATAATCATAATTCTATTAACTTATACATTAATCAAATTACTAAACATTCAATAAATATTCATATTGTAGCAAATGTAGGTACACAAAGGTAGTTCAAACCAAGTGTAGTTCACCATCCATTTTCAACATCTCACATAAATGCAAACTTTATAAAATAAAATATAATGATAGTTGTAGCGTCAAAAAATGGTATATGTATTTAGTTTTATACAAACTTCATAAATTAAAACCCAATTTTATTGGGTCATAACAACTATGAAATCCCAAAAATTGAGTGTTTTAACTCGTATAATACAAACATAGCAAGTTTGATCAATGCAAATATATATAGGTTCATAATCTATGATAAAAATCTAAATAAAATAAAGTACAAACTCTAAAAACTCGATAGGCTTTGACCATGAACTCCTTCCTTAGCTTTTTTTACTATCATCCTACAATAAGAGAAATTCAGAGTAATTACTCACCAATTAGGATGATATTGATGAATAATCGCTTTTGCAATTTTTAAATTAACCCATGGAGACTTGTAAATTTGCGTTGGATTCAGTAAAAGGCTACCGAATATAGATATATGAACACACAGTCAAACATGAAAGAAGAATAATCCAGTAACAAGTTAAACATTTTCCTATAATGAAAACATATGAAAAGTCAAATAATTCAAGAAACCATCAACCATCAAACTAAATGCACCCTTTTTGACAATACATATAAGTGCCATGAGGACAAAGCTAAGTTTTGACTTGCACTAGGAGTGACAGATTCTTTCCGAATACTATATAAAGTGTCATGCCACTATTTGTTGGTAGCATTAGAAGGAATGATCCCTGATGCATTCGGCACAGAGATATCTAGGCGGCTAGACTCATCAGTTGCTTCAATCACTACCCACGGTTGAGTTTCGTTTTTTCTTTTCTAGAGTTCCAGAAATTCTAAGCATGCATCCCTGTGGACATTTGTGGATAAAACCAAAGTAATGAGATTGTTTTTCACATTCTATAAATCTGATATACCTTGACTGGCAAAAAAAAAATGATGTGACAATCTTGAAAGAAATTATTAGACTATAACAAAAATAAAAAAATTTGACTTATATCAACATGAGGCTCCAAAAGCTTCGGCAAATGACATCAAAGGTGCCATGTGGTCAATATCATAGCCAGCAGCTATGACACGTGGAAAGGTCATGCCTTACTCTTTTTACAGCACAGAGTTATGTGTTTATAGAACTTTCTTAACCTGAACTCTGATCATAAACAGACCAAAAGACCAAGTGAATAGCCATTTTGATCTTAAGAATGAATCAAAGTAGTAACAAATTTGAGTTTATACCAAATACAGACTATAAAAACAACTTAAAATATCAATTCATCACATCAGTTACAAAATGCCACTAAGCGTTGTTGTATAGGCAACCTAACCTAAATACAACATCTGATAATTTAAATTGATAACACGAACTATAACATCAATTATAATTCAAAAAACTACTGAATGGAAGCCAAAAAAATTAAAAAATTTTCAATTACGGGATAAAAGGTGATTAAAAGCAAAAATATTCACTACTTAATTTCCATTGTTTTGTCAAGTCACGAAGAGGCAAATGAGGGGTCGCTATCGTATCAATTAGTACATTGAGGTTTGCTCCTCGGTTCCTGTAGCTAATAGGCGAATGAGGCATCACTATGCTGTTAATCAACATATCAAGCACAGAGCTCCTGTTCTGTTTGTTATGTATAGGCTAGTCCTAGAGGAAGCAATATTGGTTCAATATGAACTGCACTAGATCACAGAAGGCCAGGTAGATGACTATGGCCTTAAGTCGACTCAGTTATTCCCAATTTGACGCCACAGAACTTTGCTTTGTGCCCACGAGTCCTTGAAAGAGGCAGAGCAAAAACTGCGCTGTCGCCGTGGCTCACCAACATCCTCTGTTGTTGGTCCTCTTTATGAAGCATTGCCTGCAAGCTTGGGAACAGCCACATCAGATGCCTCAGTCGGTATAAGTACCAAGGTGATTAATATCTCATTGGATTCAATTGAGGAGTAAAAATGGTGCAACTCCCCTAGGCTAAATTCTGTTGGTTGTAAGATGCTGGCAAGCAACCAAGCTATCACGTATTAAAGTAACTAAAAAACAAAGTTAAAATCGACCAAAGAGCTCTTAGGAGATACTAACTTAATCTAGTATTTTAAGAACCATAGTGTACAGTTAAGGATTTCAAATCTTCTTTTGTTTTATGGCCTTAGCAAATATTTGGATCCGTAACTTTTAACAAAATTCTGGTTCTGTATGCTTGTAAATGGCTAATGCATTGTAGTCTATATATATGAATGGTATTTCGTAGAAGATTTCTATTTTAGGGGGACTAAATGCAATCAAGAACCAGCATCAAGATAGACTATTTAGGAACATAAAACCTTCTACCTAAGGAACAACGTGCCTTTTCAAAAGCTATTCCAAAATAAACCCAAGCTGGTGCAATTTGACATTGTGCTATAGTCTCCTCTAATGGACACAAATGTCAATGTTCACATAATCAACATCCAAAAATAAGCACCATTAACATATCTAACATTAATTAATTGGGGACAGTTAAAGGCAAACTGGGAATTGCGTGTTTCATGATGGTCCTCATTGGCTTTTGATTATAGATGCGGGGGAGGAAGTGCATGATGTGGTCCCTCATTTGGTAGATTTTGCTGCCAGTGAAGACCATATGACTGTTTAAATATCCGATGGATTTTGATGAAGTACGCATTAAGGACCAAAAAGTTGTTCATCTGTTGTATGTGTAATAGATTTTGCATGCGCATTAGTAGAACATCTCTCTAAGCTACCTTTCCAGCCTACGAAGTTCCTCAGATAGAAACACGACTAGGTCATGATCAATAATTCGAAAAGGATTTGGCCATATGTTTGCTTGTGGGTGACCATTTTTATCGGCGCTAAACCCATCATTGTAGCACTGCCAAGAAACATATCGACGAAAGCCCAGTTCTGGCCATTGAACACTAGAACACCACCAAGGCCTCTCTTTAAAATCCCAATATGAAACATTGAACCTTAGACTAGTAGCAAACGCATCTTCCAAAAACTCATTGTCGCCATTGAACCCTAAATGACTGACTCCTCTATTTGCGGATATCCCATTTTTGCCATCAACGAACTTACCATGAAATGTGTCGCTGTTAGCATAGACGCCATTCTCTAATAGGTGGTTTCCGACTAACCCATTTGCGACGTACCCATTTTCTAGGATCTAGTGTCTGTTGAAACCATAGTCCAAGGGGGCACCTCTAACAAACCCATTCTCTAGCACCCCATTGGCAGCATGGTTGTAACCATGCATGTCATTCTCTGTGAGGGGGCCACCAACAACGCCATTTGCCAACCAACCATTATTGCTGAAATGACAAGTAAAGCACTTCCGATCAAAAGTGGTGACTACAGATTTTCACCTCTCTCCACGACAAATTTGACTGCAAAAAGAGGTAGGAATTTCAGAGACAAAGAAAAAACAACATATCTAAAGCTAGAAGAATGGAATCTCCTGGATCTTGGAGAAGAGGATTCAACACTTGGACCAAAAATAAAACCAAGTAGATATTTGTTAACTTCAAAACTTGTCTCTTGTTGGTCCAGAGTGTGCAAAATGAAGTCATTACAAGACAAAACAAAGACAAAAGGAAGCTGGAAGATGTATGGTTGACAACAAATTAACCATAAAAGGTAAGCTATATAAAATAAAACATAAATTTTCGTAAGAGATTGGGATTTGGTATAGTGGTTGGGTCGCAAATCACAATGCCAAGACAAGGGATCGGAACCCCACAATATAAACATGCCGTTGCTTGTATTTTAATTTAATTTTCTTTTTTGCTTGTTTTTCCTTTAAATTTGGTGCACCGATTTAAAAAAAAAACAAAAAGTTGATATCACATACCATGTGAAACTAAATATTATAACTTTTTATGATTTTCCTTTCATTTATATAATTAAATTCAAAATATATTTATGTCTACCTAAAAATTGATGATATGCAAAACTACAAATATAGCTGTCTGACAAACTTCTAGAGAATGTGTATAAGAAGCAATTTAGCTCATCTATCACTCTAACTCTATCTCAGTCCATGTATGTTGATCCAACCTATGCAACAGAGTTTTAATGTTTAAAAAAATTTCTTTTTGTATGCAATCTAAAGCATTTTTTCTACATAAGTTATCATTTATCTAACTTGTTTATATCTAATGTTATTATGTAATAGATTCTTGCTCATTATAATTGTTTTGGCAAAATTTGTTTACTAGTATAATTTGTAAAATCATGTTTCAATTTTATGATGTTGTGGAAATAAGAAACAATTATAATAAAATCTCAGAAAAATCTATTCAAATTAAACAAATAATTGCAAATTATTATAATAGATACAAAACATAAGATAAAAAATGAGAAGTTATGGAAAACAATTTCAAAAAGATTTGTGAAAGCCTTTGATAAGCAATTTGATTCCTATGTTAAAAAAATAGATATGCAAAACTGTTATGCTTAATGTGCAATAGACTTATGAAGAGTGTCTATAAGGATTAACTTGGTTCATCTCTTGGTCCCTCTCTCTCTCAATCCATGTACTGTTACTCAAAAAGAGAAAAAAATAGGGTAAAGAATAGAGTTAAAAACACTTATCCCATATGGTGGATAGAAATAGAGAAACAAGCATAAACGTGGGACCCATTATGGGTCCTACCGTTTTCATATATGGGCAAAGGTACGTGGACTGAGAGGGAGAGAGATTGAGAGATAACTCAAATTAACCCTTTTACACATTCTTCATAAGTCTGTTATACATCAACCTTAACAGTTTTGCATATCATAAGTTTTCAAATAAAAAACATAACTAAGGTCATTCTGTAACAGACCTATCAATAATGTGCATATCACTTAACTCGGTCCAGCATTTGGTGCATGCACCTCAATCTAGTAACTTTTTTCTTTTTTATGTTTTTCAACCAATATTTAATTGTATATTGGGTAAGAACAGTGAGCAACATATACAAGAATATCAATTCATTTAGCTCATGTGCAACCAACAAAAACCCATTTGCCATATAAACTAGCTATATAACATCTAAGCTTCATATGCAACAAACCCAAATTTATATGTAACTGATTATAGTCAACAACGTCATTAAGCTCCACGAATAAATTGCTAAAGTTTAGGTTTTAAAAATGTTATCCATAATTTAGGTCAGTAGTATGTGCAACTAACCTTACCCTTACGTGTCATACATGAGTAGGTTAACAAACACCTATTCAAAAACACAAACGGTGTCATTTATAGTGCAACAGACTTAAGCTAAGTATGTATAACATTGAGATTCTAAAATAACTTACAAAATAGGACAACATTTTTATAAAGTAACTTTTTTTTTTCCAAACAAAACAAATTTATGTTCACAAAATATTTATGTTGAAAAAAGATGAGAGGTTAGGAAACATGGACTGAGCGAGAGATGGACAAAGAGGTTGACCCAGTTTACTCTTTCACACATGCTTTAAAGTGGGCTGCAAATCAACCTTAGCAGTTTTATAATTCCAAATTTTTTGAAAAGAAAACATATAACATCTTATGAAACCTCAAGCTATGGTTGATATGCAACATCATTATGAACCATATGCACGACATTTACTAAGTCTATCACATTCAGTCCAATTAGCTTATTTACAAAGACAATTGCACAAATATGGTTTAATTTAATATTTCAATTTTAACGACTTAAGGACTTAGAACATCAAAGTCCAGTGTCTGAGTGGTGTGCATCAACTTCCAAACATAGAACCATTGCATTCGAAGACGAGATTCTACAAACATTCATCCAAAAAATTATGGACGTCAATCCCACTTATTGACTTAATGCAATGTTATTCGCGGAGTACAATAATTATGGGCCGATATCTTGTTCGCCGTTCTACTACACCAGAGTTACCTTTTAGATATAAGGGACGGTCACCATAAATAAGCAAATAATTATCAAAACTAAAGCATAACAAAAATAAAAAATATATTAAAAAATTAAGCCTAATTTCACAGTGTGTCTAATTTCATTTCATGTTCAACATATATTATGTACAACAATAAAGATAGCATCATCTATTAAGTTTCTATGACTTAACAATATCTTCATTTAACTTCATGGTCTTCCTCTATGAGCTTACGTGGGGTTTACCCATAAGCATGAAATACAAACCAGTATAGGCCTTAAGCTAATCTAAACCAACTTAACTTACTATACTAGTCACATATGCAGAATTTATGCCACCAACTAGGTTCAGCGATTGCACGCAACATGTACCTTTGTGGGCCAAAAATTCATCCTACAAGCACAAACCAAGCTATATTAGTTCAATTTAAAGTAGTTGACGTACTTACAAGTGGCTGAACTAGCACATTGCTGATCGCTATCTACATTAAAAGTGAACAAGCTCTCAAAATCTCTGCTACAACCCTCACCAAGTACTATGAACCAAAGTCAGTTGTGCTCATAAAAGTTTGAGCACTAGAAGATGTCATAGGTCCCTTTACATTCCCTGGCACAACCCAATAGTATAGTGGGAGGGGAGTGAGCGTTGAACTGCCAACTGGTGCATGCATACCTTGCCAAAACAGGTTCGAATTATAATTTCAACAAAATTAGCCTAGACTGATTTGGAAGCAATGGCGTTGCATTAAGACAAGGGTCAGAAGGAAAAAAGAAGCCAGCTTTTGAAGGGACAAGAGCAAGAAAACAACGGTTCATCACAAACTTGATATACATTAATGGACTCTCTTGGGAGACACAACAATGATAGCAATGTTGCAGATGTAACCTGCCTTGGCAGACAACCTTCATTTGTCTACAAATTAGGATTTGTCACATAATTGTTTTGGATATTATGCAAAAGCAAGCAATTATTTGCCTAACAACACTTCTCATTACAGAATCATTCAATGCTTATTTATAGTCAACCCCTACAACATATCTGGTGCAAAAGAGTAGTAGCAGAGGCGATATTCGGGGCCTACCTTGAATTGCTACAACGTCTTACTTGGTTTCTTGTTATCAGTCTTCTTTATAAGAGGTTGGATATTTATAGACTTGGGACACTTGCGTCTTCTTACACTCATAGGATCCTTATAATAGACTGTACAAGCACCGTTACTTGCCTCCCCATAGCCCTACTATACTTCAATTTCATTCATATAAGCCGTAGTAGTTTCAACATCAACATCTGTATTGTTGGAATTTCCTTGTACATGCTCCAAGCTATGGTATTCTGGGACCAAAACATTCCTCAACCTCTCAAACTTTTCAAATCATCAACACCAATGTCAATTAATGTATGAAATTATTTTTTCCAATTATGTTGTCCTATGCAATCCTATGCAATTAAATAGAAGGACAAATGATTCCCACATTCATCTTATAGTAAACTCTTAAAACGTTCTTTCTCTACTACCTTAAAATATACCTATCTAGAATAACTTGCACATCGTTTGCAAGCGACACCTCCAAGCCATGGGAACACAATATTCTTTGCAACTCAAAAAGCTTACAATTCACATCCTCACTCTCAACATCAGACACCACTTCATGCTGTAACTGCCTAGACGGAACCATCAACACAATTACCATTTTAGTTACCTCAAACGTCATTCAACTTCCATCAATGATAATCTCTTTTGTCTCATAATACATTATGCCTGCTATCTACTTCTAGCAAGCTTGAATATCTTATTGGTGTACACTTTGCTAAGCTGCAACTCAAATGCCCACCTAGTGACACATGGAATTTGCAAGTGCTTTGACCAAAATTCCTCTTGTGCTTCGATCTCAATCATATATTTCACAGCAAATTCATATTTTTTTTACAAATTGCCGCAAAGAAGTAAGCAAACTCACAAAGCCATAAAAAAATATGTGTATACTTTCACTTCTTTGAGTAGATGATATTCCCGCTGAAAAAAAATATTTCACATAAACAGGTACCCATTTATCCCTATTTTCAAACAATACTTCCAGCCACTCATTACCCTCTAAATCAAACTACCATCATTTTTCAACGTTCTTCAAACTCATTGAAACTAATTGAATAATATATTGCATCCATAACGGCTTTTCTCACAGGCCCGTAATTTGTGTGATTTATGAACTTCATAAGTAATTTACAAAGAATGTGTCATATACACCACCGATGTCTGCTTCGGAGAAAAACTGCCTCTATTGGATTCTGAATTGTAGCACATTGATTAGTTATGATCGCCTCAGGTTCCTTCCCATCTATGCATCTCAACCAAGTTTCAAACAACCAAACAAAAGTTTTAGTCTACTCATTATTTAAAACAGCACATCCAAACAATTTTGATTAATCATGGTGATTCACTCCAATGAATAGAGCACATGTCATATCATATTTGTTCACTAAATAATTCGTGTCAAATGTAATCACGTCAGTAAACTTATCATATGCCGCTGTACATCTTCCATCCGCCCAGAACACATGCTTCAAATGCCCTTCCTTATATGGCTTAATGAAATAAACAAACTCTCGACACACAGTTTGCATTCTAGCAAACAATTAATGAACCGTCTTCGCGTCACTTCCAACCAAATTTAATCTCTAAATCTTGTTCATGTGATTCCTCAATAGTCAACTAGCTCATCTCCTAAGGACCCCTTGCTTAAACTCCCACAGACTTAACATTACAGCTTGTTCTAATGCCAGTTACATCATTATCTTCTAACTGCTTGGTATATAAACATCAATAACACGATGTTGTTGTATAAATCGAGCTTTTTCAGGATTCAATTCGTGATTATGCTCTAAGTCAAGACTTGTGATAACCCAAACCATTATTTTTTTGAACAACAAACCTGAGCCTTGCGGTCAATTCTTCTGTTGGCCCTTTGTGATAGAATATTACAACCATTTCCTTTGTGTATTCGGCCTTTGGTGCACATTATAGTTTGCCACTTGTGCTCACTTAGATAATCATATTTCCTCACAAACTTGTTGGCGACTTTAAATCCTTTAACTTTTTCCTATTTCTTGTATACTTCAAACATCTCCTCCACGGTATCAAATGACATCCCCATAGTTGGTTCCTCAGCAATAACACTCTCATCTCCAGTTCCTCTACGAGTATTGTTGCCAACTTCCTTACCAATATTACCTTCTGGTGGCACACCTAACTCCATTGTGCCGCTTTAGACTGCAAAATAACTTATAATCATTTGTATGCCGCAACATTCAAAATGCGAGTAATATCATAATTCAAGTTGGTGTATGTTTGGTTTCAATTTACAATTGGTTGATGATCAGAAATAGCATGTACATTTATGATCAGTGTCTAAAGGATGGGCTTACTTTGAAAAGATATACCAAATGGATGATTTAAAGTCTGTTTGCAGATGCATGGCTAGGGGGTTGGATATTGCATTCGTGATAAGTTCGAACCAAAATTTAGTGAATCCTTTGAGGATTCAATAAATTGCAATGGACTTCCTTTTGAGTTTTGTAGTAAGTTATCAAAGCGAAAGGTTTGAAAGCAAAGAAGAAGGAAGAAACACCTAACTGCCTATAATTTGTTTTTGTAAGTGTGGCCACCCCGTCGAGAAAAGTACTTTTTTGGGCTCCTGACTTTCGAACAACATCAAAATGGGTTAGTAATAAAAACAAATTCCTATTCAGGTTAACATCACTAAAAAAGGTACCCATGTGAGTCAGAATTTCGAATTTTCATCAAGTCTCTTGTTAATTTCTGTCCTGGTGCCTATGTGGATCTATGACATGTCGTATAGGGTCATGACACGTCACATGCCTTTGATGACTTGGAGAGCCACTTATCCACGTAAAATACATGTGATAACGTTTCGGTACACCCATGGGTCAGTAACTTTTTACTTGCCCAATCTTTTCTCTCCTCTACATCAATCTCACGACTTTGCCCCTCTAATCCCATTTGAAACCCTACATCACGCAAAAGAGGTGGCACACTTGATCTCCAACAAAAAAAACAACGAATTAAGATAGAGAACGTGTAAAAAATTAGGCAAACTAAAATTAGGGTTTGATGGTAAGAAAAAAAGGGGGTTTTCAAACATGGCATGCTATTGTAATGCACTTGTAATTGTGAAGATGTCTTGGACAGACATGAACCCAGGTCGCCGTTTTACAGCTTGTGGCTTATATCCTATAAGTGTACCAAAATCTTGAACCCCAATTGATAAATTTTGAGGAATTTGTCATTCTTTTTGTCTGCATTTTTTTTTTTAGTTATGCTTTAGTTGAATCTGATGCTGCTTCAATAGAGAAAGCTATTGAAAGAGTTGAGAAGACAACAAAGAAGGAAAGAAAGAGAACACGCTGCTTGTCGGGTTTTTGGATAATTTCATGGACCATTTTTACACTGATGGCTTGTTGGATTATTGGCATGGGAGATATTGAAGATGATGCTGTAAATGGGGAGCTGTTATGGATGGTGGAGCTTTGAATGAGGACTTGGAATTGTGATGCAAGTGTGTTATGGTTTTTGGAACTTTTTTTTTTGGTAAAGTTGCTACAAACAAATGGGGACCATTTTTGTGCTTATGTCCATTTACTATGCTCCTCTTGTAAAAGTATCTTTCTTGTATTCAATTATTTATCTCTACCTCCTTTGACAATTACTTGGCTATGTTCCATCTTCTTGCACCACTTCTTGTACTAGTTGATATGAATATTTTGTTTGCCAAAAAAAATTCATAAAGATCAGTCAACAACAAGTAGAAGTAATTGGAAGGTAATTACAAAAATATTGCAAAATGTCATGTACATCAACATGAATCCCTAGTATACCAAGTATAACTTGTGTATGCCTTCTATACCCAAGTGTCCTATGTATCACCATACAACTATGTTAAGTGTGAAAAAAGTTTCCACAATATAAAAAAGCACTATTTTGGGTCAAAGCAGCAAAAACCTTGCAAAAACAAAATGAGATTATATTAAAAAATAAAACACCAAAATCAAAAGACTCTATGTATTGTATATGCAGAATCAGTTCACAATTCATCACTCCTGAGTGCAGACTCCATGCATTGGCTCAGGAGTTGTTTCAGATGCTTTTGCTGTGGTTGGACCTTGTTTCAACCTTTGGAAGTGTTGTTCTTCTTGGCATGCAATTGTTTGTATCTCAGCAAGCAACAATACTATGTATCATACAAAACCAAAACCAAATAATTGCAAGATTACTTACTGGTCTCTTAATCTGAGCTTTAGGAGGAGGTGGTGCAATTGGGTTTTTGCATGTCTTGCAGTTGTGGCCAACTTGATGGCAATTAGTGCATGTGATCACTATCCCTTTCTTTGACAATTTGCCAGTATGCTTATATTGTTCATCATCAGTCTTGATTCTCATTTTTTCAAGCCTTTCTTTGCCAGTCTTGCGTGGGGGTAGATCAATTGGAGCTTTGTCAAGCTTTGCCCAAAAGTGTTATTGTTGGATGGGTTGCATCATAACTGAATATGCCTGCAGGTACTTTTCCTTGGACAACCAGTAGTAGAGGTGATATTTGGGGTCTTTACCGTTGTTAAGTATGGCAACTATGGCATGACAACATGGAATTCCACATAGATCCCAACTTTTGCATGAACATGTCATTTTATGGAGGTCTACCATATGTCTCACTCCCCAATGCATCACTTCATATCCACTAGCCCTATTGAAGACCACTTCACAAATAAAATTTATAGCTCGTCCATAAACTAACTTCCTTTTGATCATTGCCCTTATACATTCTTTCAATTTTTCACATACATCCCTATTCCTTCTCAATCTCTTCATAACATGCAACCTAATTTTTTCAAGCATGCTGATTATGCACTTAGTTCTTATTCCCATAATACTATTATTGAAAGCCTAACACAAGTTGTTGTCAACTATATCGCATTTGATATCAGTCCTAAAGAAAGTCCTACACTATTTTTTAGGTGGAGTGTTCATCATGTCATCGTGTGTAGCAGGAGATGGAGGTTTCATTTCCAACCTGTGCTTCTCAAATCTACTGGGTTTGGTGACTTGGTATAGATCCAAAATAGTTCATTCAAGTCACCTCCCCTATGGACCTTTCTCTATTTGGCATAGATATGCCTTGTACAAAACCTATGCTCTGCTTAGGGCAAAAAATCATTGCATGCTTTTTTGATACCCTGAACAACACAAACAAATCAGTTAGATATCCTATAACAGATTTATGCAGAAGTTCAAGTTTGGAGTGAAGTCTGAAGTTAGATACAGGTACTTATATGGTGTTTATAAAAAATGACACCCCAACTATCTTTATTTGCAAGATCAAGATCATTTTTCAGCAATCTCACAAACCAGCCCATTGTTTTATTGCTCTCTAACTCAACAACTACCTGTGCTATAGGGTACATCTAGTTGTTGGCATCTTTTCTAATTGGAAAGAGTAGAACTCTCCTTACAAATCGCTTTAAAAAAGCCCCATCAAAGCCAATCATCCTTCTACATCTTTTAAAAAATACTCCTTGTAGCAAGCAAAACACACATACATCTTATCAAAAATGGAGGGACTTGTCCCAAAAGCTGGATTATGTGTTTTGAGTTCCACAACACTACTTGAATTGGACCTAACCAATTTATTGGCATAGTCCCAAAATCTTGCATATTCCTCAGTTAAGTTCTCTTTGAACTTGTCAGCCACCATTCTTTTAACCTTCTTCATCTTTGCTATGCTAACATCTAGTTTAAGCTGATCTTTGCACATTTGTTTCATATCAAATAACTTGATGCTCTCAATCCCAGCCAAATTTTGGAAAAAGTTATTTGCAAGCCACCTCAAAGTTGCCCTTTTATTTTGAAAGACCTTGCTGCAGTTGTGGTCTTCTTCTGATTGTTTTGTCAACCTAAAATTTTTTTTCGTAGACAATGCTATTGAAACCTTCCATGGACAATTTGCAGCCTTACAATATGCTCTCATTATAGTCCAGTTGTTCCTTGCATACCCAATATTGACTCCATTTGCAATTGAGTACTTCTTCAGGGCCTCTTTAAACTGATATGTATCCTTGAACTTCATTCCAAGTGCAAATTGGGGATTTTTGTAATGAGGATCATAAATTGGTACTCTACTCTTCTTCCAAATTGCCTCATTTTCATCAGAATATATAGAATCACAATTGCCCTTCTTATTTTAGTTAAAATACTCAGTCTCAAACCCCTCATTATCATCATTGTGCTCTTCTGTTGGTTCTTTTCAGCTGACCCACTAGACTCTCCAATCATCCTTGTTGTATCATTTCTTCCTAGTAAACCATTTGTGTAAAATTTTTTCACCTTAACCTTGGCCTCTAAACGCTCCTCATTATCATTGTTAGATTGCTTTGTTGCAGAAACTTCTGCATACTCTAGTTCAGCTTCAGAATCTTCACTCTCAATGCTTTTACCATCTTCAACTGCAACAGTTTTTTCCTTGGACTTATCTGGTGTGGTATCGTTATATATTGCAATCTTTCCTCTTGTTCCTTATGTGTTATTTATTGACTTTGTAATATCTGACCTCCTTTTTGTTATGGAGCTTGACCTCTTTCTATTGTTTGACTTAATTGTACCACCTGTCTCATTTGTAGCACCTGCCCTGTTAGTAGCTTTTGTGCTATTTTTGCTTTTTTTTTTTCAACCCTCTTTTCTTTTGTATAGAACCCTCATTATTAGCACTTGCCCCCATTTTGCACTCCATCACCCTTGTCTATATGCTAATCTTCTTCTCTTCTATCTTTAACTTCAAGATTTTTTTTATCTTCATTTCTAAGATCTTTAATTACTTCAACAGTAAGATGTCCTTCATCTTCATCTCTATAATCCATGATTTCTTCTATTGTAGGATATCCTCCATCTTCAATAACATTATCTCTAATTTCTTCAACTTCAGGAGCTACTTCCAAAAGTGCTTCCACATCAAGTATCTCTTCAACAACTGGATCACCAACTTCAGGAGCTGCTTCCAAATGTGCATATACATCCTCATATTGCTTGATGGCTTTCATTTTCTTGTATCTTTCATACTGAGAAACATCCTATATTTCATCTTTTGTTTCAACTGAAAAACCACTGACATACTTCATTTTTCCTGACTGACCAGGTACAATCTGAATGTCAATATCCTTATCATCAATATCTATATAACTTTGCAGTATACTTCTCATTCTCATTTCTTCTAATTTTATAGGTCCATAATGTTCCACATAGATATCTATCCTTTTTTTAGCAGCATAATACTTACCATATTCAAATAATGTGTATCATTTTTTGACTTAACCAAAGCATCATCTAAAGACTTCCTTGGAATCCTATAATATAAATATTTAACCTTGTCATTAGCTCTCTCGTCCTCAATTTCACCCCTGGGGAACCAGTTTGCTTGTGCCTTCACATCAAAGATGCACCACTTGTCCGAGTCCCGTATATTTCAAACATGCTTTATACCCCCTTTATAAGAGACATAAGGGTCATGCACCAATGTCCCCCCACAGTAATAGGTGATTTCCCCATCAAAATATGCCATACTACACATACAATCAAAATGGCCCACATTAATATCTTTATCACTGACTTAAACAGAACATGAAAAACAGTAAACAATAATATTCTCTTAAACACTAAAGTGCTTAAAAAATTATTCAATTATTCCCCCAACAATATCTGAAAATGAAAAAAGCCACATTTTCTATTGTTTTCTACACGTTTGCACACAGGTCCAAAAAAAAAAAGTTAAATAAAATAGGTTGGGCCACACGCCATAAAGCGGTTTATTACCTTGTTGCATTAAAAAAAAAAACAAAAACAAAAACCCTAACCCTTCTCAACCCACAAAAACAGTGCTTTTACTTGACTTTTTTGCCATCAGAGATTGAGAGGCTATTCTTCAATTAGGCCTCCGACACTTCGATCATAGGGTTAGGGTTAGGGATTTGGTTTTTTAATTTTATTTCTTAATGAATTGCAGGAGATTTCATTAACAAAATGTTTTTAAGAAAGGCGATTGCGAGGCTTTTTTTTTTTTTGCATGATTTAGGGTTTCAAATGGGGTTAGAGGGGCAGAGCATAGAGACCGAGGTGGAGAAGAGAGAAGATTCAACAAGTAAAATGTTACTAACCCATGGGTGTACCAACACATCATCACATGTAGCTTATGTGGATAAGTGATTCTCCAAGTCATTGAAGGCATGTGACGTGTCATGACCCTCTACAACACGTCATCGAACCACATAGGTGTCATGTCAAAGATTGATAAGAGACTTGATGGAATTAAAGATTCTGACTTACGTGGGTACGTTTATTAAAAATGCTAACCTAAACAAGAATTTTTTTTATTACTAACTCATTTTGATACTTTTCGAAAGTTAAGAACCCAGAAAAGTACTTTTCCCCCCACCCCATCAATGTGTGTGGACTGAGAATTAGAGAGGTCACCAGTAACTAGACCTTTACTTCTTTTCTGTCAATCTAGGAAGTAGTTGTTTCATTTCATTGTTCTCTAAATCTTCACAGTATCTACCCAACAAGATCAATTGACCTTTATGCATATAAAGATATAAACGAGCTTTTAATATCAAAACAAAAATACCTGATTCGCAAGTAGCTGCCGCTCTGATTACTCCACAACTCTACAACTACCTCATTCCATTATTCATTATCTTCCTAGACTGCACTGAATGCCAAGTCTCATTGCCCCAACCCCATCCTGAGCACAGCAACCAATTCTCCGTGTTTTAGGGGGAACATTTTCCCCCAACTCTTGACCAATTTGCCTCCACCTCCTAGTTTTAGCTACGCCCAATTTTCCTCTCTGTTTTTTTTTTCCATCGCTCTTCCATTAGGCTATTAGTTGATTGATTAATTATTAACCATTTTTTTTCCATGTCAACACGTGCATATGTGTCTTTGACTGGTTGTATCCTACTAACATTTTTGAAATTTTTAAGGGTGTTTTTTTTTTTAACAGCAAATGACATTTTATTCAAAGCATCCTAAAAATTTAAGAACATCCAAAAATGAGGATATACAAGTCCCTACAAGACTCCTGCTATACTAAAAAACAAACCACTACCTCTCATCTCATCTATCTCAGAGAAAGGAAAAACCCTCATGAGATGGCGAACAAAATCACTGCACACCCATTTGTCTATTTATAAGTAAAAGGAAAAAAAAAATGACCTACACCAAACCCACCCACGTGTATAATATAAAAAGCCCCACCAAAAATATGATCCAACTGCTTCAAGCACAAGAGCGAAGTTCAATAGTAGGTATTCCAACTATTACTAGATCAAAAAAAAGCACCACTTCCATGATTGTTAACCCAAAACACCAATTTGTTGTTACAGCCATGCTATAAAATCATGGTCTTTATGTACCTCCATTTTGGCCAGTCCGTCAGCTAGCATATTAAAACCTCTCCTATGAAACACAAATTCAATAGCCCCATTAATGAGCCTCATTATTTCATGAGACTAATCCCATAGATTCCACGGTCTATTATGAGGGTTGTTCATCTATGATAATGCCACAGCCGAGTCAATTTTTATAATAAGTTTCCTTCCCTCCACTTCACTCCATTCCCGCCACAACTTCACTGCTATTCTTATAGTTTAACTTCAGCTTCATTGGGAGACAGTACTCCAATTGACATGGAATAACACAACGGATAACCCCATCATTGCCTCTGAGAACCCCACCAACTCCTGCTGGCTTAATGGATCCCAAAACCGATCCGTTAGTATTAAACTTGAAATGGCCTATTGGAGGAGGCACCCACTATTCTGGGGAAACATGAGCCACAACACTACTAAGAACTGTGATGTTGGCAATGTTAAATACAAAATCACTTGTAGAGTATGATAAGCCCTCCCATTTAGCTTTTGCCCAACATAATGGCCACATTATGATAAGATCACATACTTTCTCCATTGAAAATTCCTTTTCTTCAAAGATGACAGAATTGCATGCAATCCAAATAGACAAAATAATCGCGAAAAAACCCATATGCTAGATCTCTTTAGATACTAACCCCTTACCAAAAGCTTCCCAGGAACTCCAAAGTGAGTGTATAGAAGGATTAATGGCCCAACTCATCCCCCACCCTTGTATATAAGAAGTCCACACCCTCCAAGAATGCTTGCAATTTAAAAATAAGTGTGAAATTGACTCTAATACCATATTGTAAAAAGGGCACAAGAAGGATAATATATTATTGCCTATAAATTGAGAAAGTCTTTCTCTTACCAATACCTTTTCCCACAATAACTGGCAGCATAGCAACTCCACTTTTGGTGGTGCTAGTCCTTGCCAAATTCTTGGCCATTGAGGAAGTAGCAACCCTTGACTATCCTCAATCAACGTATAAAATGATTTCACTGTAAAGTCTCCATTAATAGCTCCTTTCCAGACAAGCATATCAGTGCACTCCTTCATAAGTGTAATCAATTGAATGGTCTGCATGAATTGCCAATATTGTTGAGATTCCCAAGCAAAAAAGAGTCTTCTCCATTTAATATCCCATTGCCAATGTCTATCCACCCATTGCCCAAAAGAGACCACTTGTCCCTCCTTATTTTTTGCCAATGCGAACACTTGAGGAAATTGTTCTTTCAAAGGCCTCTCTTCGACCCAAGTATGATGCCAAAAGTCTACCATCTTGCCATCTCTGAAGGAAGGTGAAATTTTGATTAATTATATGAGCGCATTCACTGCCCTGCTTAGCCACATCACAAATAGACCTTCATAAAAGGGACATTTTTGTAGGATTACGACGCCATAGCCACGGCCATAACAACCACTCACCATACTTTTCATGTAATACTTTGGCCCAAAGAGCGCCTTTGGCATTGGCTATTTGCCATAACCATTTTGCCAATAGCCCACTATTGGTGTGCGCCAATCTGCGGATTCCCAAACCCCCATATCTCTTACTCCGAGTCATAGGGCCCCAAGATACATGGTGAATCTTTATTCTTTCACTCTCGTCTCCCAAAAAAAAAATGTCTTTTGCAGCTTTTCTATCCGCTCAATCACCACTTTTGGAGCTTTAAACAAAGACATATAGTAAATAGGCAGAGAGTGTAAACAAGACTTAATGAGCACTAATCTTGCTGCCTTAGAAAGAAATTTACATTTCCACCTTGCCAGCCTTGTTTGGACTTTCCAAATAATTGGGTCCCATAGAGATTTAGATCTTGGACTAAAACCTAACGGTAAATCAAGGTATCTAATAGGAAGTTCCCCCACCTTACATTTCCAAAAACTAGCCAATCTGCTAATGGTATTATGATCAACCCAAAAGCCTATAATCATGCTCTTGTGATAATTGATTTTGAGTCCAGAGCATCATTGGAAGCATTTCAACACTCTTTTACAGTTTTCAACTAATGAGGAATTAGCCTCCTAGAATAAAATAGTGTCATCTGCAAATTGCAAATGAGAAATCACTGATCCGCTTCCCTCATTAATTCGCTTAATAATACCAAGCTCGATTGCTTTTAAGAATAATACATAAAGGGCCTCAGCGACCAAAAGAAATAAAAAAGGAGTAAGTGGATCACCTTGTCTAAGTCCTCGCTTCATTTTGAACTGCTTGGTGGGACAACCATTAACTAAAATTGATATCTCTACTGAAGCAAGGCATTCCTTTATCTAGGCCCTCCATTTATTAATAAAGCCCATAACCAACATTACAAAGTCCAAGAATTCCCATTTGACTAAGTCATAGGCCTTCTCAAAATCAATTTTAATCGCCACTCCTACCCGTTTCCTTCTCTTCATCTCATCAATAAGCTTATTGGCAATCAAGACATTATCCAATATGTAACGCCTCTTTAAGAAAGCTGACTGCTGTTCTCCAATGATCTCTTTTATAACACACTTTAACTTTTTAGCAAGGACCTTTGCCAAGATTTTATGCAAACAATTGACCAAGGAGATGGGTTTGAACTAATGGAGATACTCAGCACTTCAATTTTTGGAATCAGTCCAATAAAGGATGCATTAAGGGCTCGAAAGGTTTTGTCATTTTCATGAAAGTCAGACAAAAAACTCACTACTTCTTCCTTCATCAGTTTGCAATTGTGTCTCACAAAATGTATATTGAAACCATCAGGTCTCGAAGCCTTATCGCCATCACATTCAATCACTACACCCCATATTTCATCCTTTGAGAATGGTTTCTCAAGCGTTTGTGATATCGTAGGATTGAGACACTTGAATCTAGATTCCTCCATGAGAAGGCAATGATTAACTGAGTTGCCAAACTGATTGGAAAAATAACTAAAGATTGTCTATTAGATTTGGTTTGGCTTTGAGATTATCCTTCCCTCCACTCATAATTCCCTAATCATGTTTTTTCTTCTTTTATTCGAGGCCATCAAATGAAAAAATATGGTGTTTCTATCTCATTCCTGTAATCATTTAACTCGCGATTTTTGCCTCCATTCTAATTCTTCTTTTCTTTGGAGCTACCAATACTCATCTTCAAACAACTATTTCCTCTCTTCTTCTGAGAGTATTTGATATTCCTGTTTTGCCTTCAACAATTCTATCTTGGTTGACACCTCTTCAATCCTTACCTTTTCAATTAATCTGTTGTCTTTGCTCCATGATTTCAAACTCTCTTTTACACTTTTTAATTTATAGAAAAGCACCTTACCAGGCTCCCCTAGCACCGTGGCATTATCCCAACTTTGAGAGATCTGTTTCTCGACCTCCAAATTTAAAAGCCATTGGTTGAAAAACCGAAAAGGAGACGGGCCCCAATTGACAGAATTAACTCCCAAACAAACCCCACAACGGTCTGAGATAGAACACGGAACCGCCCACTGACGCAAGTTAGGTAAAATAAGGAGCCACTCGGGGTCTAATAAAAACCTGTCAATTCTGCTAAGGGCCGGTACCATCCTGGAATTATCCCATGTAAATCGCCTACCACCCATAAGAAGATCTGCCAACTCAAATTTGTTAACAAATTCTGTAAATTGTTCAATTGCTTGACTATCATCTGTACTGTGAATCCTTTGATCCTCAGATAAAACAACATTAAAATCTCCACCCAAAAACCACAAGCCTTCAAATTGATTTTTCAACCCCACACAACTCATGCCACAGTAGAAGCTGTTCATTGAAATCGTTGGAAGCATATACATTTACAAAGACAACCACTTTATTAAGGGGTAGAAAGATACCTCTAGCCAATATGAAGCGTTGCCTTATCAAACTTTCCTCTACTCAAAAAACAAAATTATCCCACATAGATGAGCCTTCAGTTCTAGAGACCAACCACTGTATATCCGACAAATTCCAAATTTGATGCAACAGCGAAACTGATACAACCTGCAATTTAGTCTTTTGTAAAAAAAAAAACCATACACTGCTTCAATCGCACCAACCAATTTTTAAGTGTGTTGGGTCTACATATATTTTGAATTGCCCATTCTCAGGGCTGAGAGAAGAGTTTTGGCTATATCAAGTGCGGTTGTGGAGAGTCAGTGGACATACTTAGAAGTCCTCGGGCTCCGTTTATCTCATGATCATACGGTTGTATATGATTAAAAGACGACTGGAATGCATTTGAAACTATTGATAAAATTTTTGAACTCGAATACAGGGACGCAGGGTGGGTGTGACATAGGTATTGTGTACATATTTTTCATAATTCAAGTGCACAAAGTTCTTGGCAGCATGCACACAATAAGTTAAAAAGAAAAATTTAAGTTTATAACACATGTCCCTAACAACAATGTGTAACAGACCTAATAACTATATCTGAGTCACACCTGCGTCTCTGTAATTTTACCGAAAATTATTATATAGGGAGAAACTATATCCATTTCGAAAATAGCTCAATAAAAGAAATTAAGCGTACAATTGACAATCACCCTTGCATGCAAAAAAAAAAAAAAAAAATTGATTTTTGTAATTGCGGAAAGAATCATCACCTATTTATTTGAATCATTCTTAGATCACTTATTCACACATGTAGAAGTAGATATTGAACTTTTATTTATTCAAAGAATTTTTATTTTCACGCTTACATATATAATTGATTCACAACTAGTAACAATTTTTATGACTTATTGCTTATACAAACAAATTGTAGAGGTTATTGCTTTCACCTTTCCATCAGCCAAACACCACCCTCAGCCATGCTCCGACCCCCACCTCCTTCCAAACCCAGTACCTTATTCCAATCAAGAAGTATCCATATATGTTGAGAACTTGCCAGACAATTGGGATAACCGTGGACTAGTCAAATTGTTTTCTCGTTTCTCCAAGATAGTGGATGCCTACATACCCCAAAAAGAATTAGTAGTCCATCAATTTGAGAGATTGAGGTGTGACAAAAAAGATTAAGGTTCCAACCTTATTTTTCCCAATTAGAGGCAGTCAACTATTTCTTAGTTGTCACAACAACAACTAGCTAGATAGCTATAATTAGGATGATTAGGAATAATAAGGCTCATACTTGTTGAGTGCCTCAGCATTAGTACCACAATCCTCAGTTGGCTCAAATAGTCCTGTCATCAAATTCACCCTGGAAACCGGTTTCTTCAACAGTCGTTCACCGATGTCAACTAGCTTCTCCAATTGCTCTTTTGTGGCAATGTCAACCGAAGAATCTTTTCCACTTAAGGTATCATCCTGAAATTTTAATTTATTGATGTTAGAACAAAAGCCATCATCAAGTCGTTAATTTTAATTCCAGGAGAACAAAATAAAAATAGCTACAAGATTTCGTGATATTCAAATAAATATATATATAGTTAGTTGAATTCTCAGGTATTTTGTTCAAAATGAAGTGCCTGGAACACCACGGAGATATGGTAATCGACCATATCCGCACTTGCTTGAGTGAAAACGTCTACCAATGGAACGGAGTCGCTGTGAAGCAGCCACCCCAATATGCCCCATTTGGCTGCCATTTGAGCATTATATTTCTTTTCAGCCTTTGGCGAGCCTGTGCCTATTGAGATTACAAGAAAGTGGCCGTAGTCCGCAGGACTAATTGGGAAGCACTCCGGACACTCGTCAAATTGCTTTGTCACTTGGGTCATTGCGACTAATGCCTACAACATTAAACGTTAAAAATTTTCAAAAAACAAAAAAAAAAAAAATGAAACAGATATTTAATTACATGATTATTTGCTGCCACACTGTCGTCAATGAGATTAAATTCCTTAACGCAACCTTTCCAATCTGCATTCAGGAAATAGCAGGCGAGAAGGTAGGCAGGAGCCGCCGAGGTACTGAGGCATATGTCTGCCAATTTGGCATCTAAGCACGGAGTTTTCGTAAGCTGCAGGGAACTTAATTGGATTAGTTTTTTTTTTTAACGGAATTATTGATTTTATTCATAGATTCTCTAAGGAAAAGAATATCCAACAATTAAAACACTTAATTAGAACAAAAGGGCAAGTCCTTATATCATCTCTCAAACAATAGAACACAAACACTCTAGCATCTCCAAGCTAAAGAATTTTATCTATGTTTTTTTATTTTTTTTCACCTTGAAAAGTTCAAGTTTTTAGCTTCCAAAACATCTATTTAGAAAGACAAGAAAAGGCAAAATTATTACTAATAAAATCATCTGATTCTAATTATATTAACTATTGGGAAATTTCAGTATTGGGCTTCCTTTTTTTTCAAATAAAAAGAATGGGTAATTGCTGTAAAAATATGGTCTAATTGAGATTTTGGACATTTAAATTGGAAGTTTGAGATTTAAATCGCTGGTTGGATGTGTGAGAGTGGATTTAGGGGATAAGAGAGGATAAATCCCCTATCGTATTGCTTGCATAGCATGAACCTCGAGATGAACTAAATACAAGAAGAAGAAGAAGAAGAACATTAATTTCATACTTTCTAGAGAATTTTTTTTTAACCCAGCTAGCTTCATTGTGGATAATTGAAGTTAATTATGTAAGACAAATTTTGACGGACATATGTAATGGATACTAACAGACACAAGAAAAGAACAAAAGAACATTTAAAACTAGCCTAGCATTGAATTTTGTTGTTTAGATCTCCCATTTTAATTGCATTTCAATAGCATTTTATTCTTACATATCTAAGTATATCCAGTGTACTATGCTAAATTATGTATAGTATTTCAATGTTTTCGGTTAAAATTTTTAATTTCAATCTATCAAAGTCCAATAATAAGCTTGGCCACTATACCATACTTAGCGGTTTCTGCACCTACAATAGTAATTGGCCAATAGTCCTGTACCATGTAAACGTCTAACTCTAAATTCTGAAGACAACAAATTTCTGATCACGAATTGGAGAACATATATAAAAGGCAGAAGGAAAAACCTCATAAGTAGAAAAGATCATTGGCTGCAAGTACTTGACATCAAAAGTAGGTATCACAACATTAGTCAAAGCATCATGCAAGCGACTATCTCCCAGCTTATCCCACCCCAGTTTGTCCAGGTATTTCCCATCATACTTGGGTCCGCATATTTCCTTATATGTTGTTATCATTGACCCAAGAATACCTCAGCCATTCATTGAAAACAAACAGTTTTTATCAGTTGCCAAGAATACTATTATCTGCATAGAAATAAATTATGGACGTGCAAAATAATCTTGATGACTGTCATTTACCCATTTTGCGGAAAAATTTTGGGGGAATGCTCGAGATAAAAGGTCGTCATGTCTTTCGCGGCGAAGAGGGGACGATTTTGTTCATCTGGAGCCGCCAGCATTGCGGTTATTAGACCACCTGTGCTTTTACCTGCAATCACGTCGAAGTAGTCTGCAAGTCTTGCATCCTCGCCATCCAGCTCCTAGTGATCATCCATCCCCCCAATTTATGCCAGACTATTATATAGTTAGAGTCTTATAAATAAATGACTAAGAGCTTCAGTACATAAAAGAGCAAACTGTGCAAAAAGAAAAAAAAAACAGTTATAATAATATAGTGTATAAATGTATACAAAAAAGCTAAATGACACCGCATAAATGCGAGTACAGTGAGCATACAGTGATTTGATCTGTTGAATTGTATGTATTGTATTTGAAAAAATAAAACATAGATAAACTACTAGATATTGTTAAATTAACTGTATATCTAACTAAACGTGTCACCATAATCAAGCTCAAATATATATTTAAGATGCATCCATACATAAAACCTTACCAAAGCACTAATTGTAAGCCTAGTACTGGCTTGACGTCTGTCAGTCATAAGACAATTGGAGAATTAAATCTCACCAAAACTATATGCGTAAAATAAGTCGAAGTATCGGTCAAAAAAAAAGTCGAAGTAAACAGAAATAATAGTAAGAAACAAAGAAAAAAAAGAAGGCACAATGTGCACATACCTACGCCTATATATGTGATGTATGTTAAGTATTACCAATTTACCATTTTACTTTATCCTAACTCATTAAAGAAAGACCTTTTTTTGAATTTATATGCCCAATACCGTTAATTTCTTCCCAAGGCCTATATATAACATTCCTGCTAGCTGAGAATTGCACAATATCGATCAATATATACCTGAAGTTGTGCTTCAAGCTAAGAAAGAATCACGGAGGGGATGATGCCTCTAGCACCACCGCCATCAATGCTAAGAATTGTGATCAAATTTCCAGATGCTGCTGGGGTTTGGATTTGAAGAAGAGATGATGGCATGTTCTCCATTATGTATAAAAGATAAAAAAAAAAAAAAAAATGTCAAGGAGGATATACATCAAGGAGAAGTCGGTCAACGGAGTAGTATTTGTACAAGAAAATGAGAATGAGATCCTTTAAGGCAAAAGATGAAAAGAAACCTCAAAGTATCAATTTCAAAATCTCAAGACTTCAACCGCCTATTTATAGGGCATAGAGCAAGGCTCGTGACACGTAAGGACCCATTTTGTCACGTTTTTCTGACAATTAATTAGAAAGTCAAAGTCAGAGTGCGTGCCCGTTGTACTATAATAATCCTTAAAACAAAAAAGTTTGGTATTTTTATGTTAATATACATATTTTGTATATTTATTCTAACGAACTTATTTATTTTTGTGATAAAATTGATAAAATATAATACAAAAATTAATACGTTATTTTTTGTTACAAAAATAATAAGCACAGTTGTAGAAATAAAAAAATTCATCACAAAAAATACATTTTATATATGTACTATCTGACTACTAATGTATGTATACCAAATCAAACTCTTTTTGAAACCATTTGCTAACGTTCTTGTGAGCAAATTGGCAAGCTAGAAATCAGACATATAGTGTGCACTACTCATGTAGATATAGCATTAACGGGTCTACAATGTGGTAGAAGTTTTGTAAATCAATTGATTATTAATAATTAGAACATTTTGTATCAAGTTAGACGACATGTTTAATTTCCTTGCTATCCTTTTTTTTTTTTTTCCTGAGAAATAATTGCCTTGCTAGCTACTTGTAATATAATTTTTTGAATCCAATTCCCAACTTTTTAAGACGTGTGTGAGAAACACGTTGAAGAACCCATCAAGGAAAGATAACAATTCCACGTGCCTCTGGTGTGAAAGGATTGCAAGTTGCAACAATTGTTGTTGACTATTTACAGTATATTACAATAGTTGTTTAACTGAACGAAAGGATTTGAATTCGTGTGAAATATAACTGGTTTGAATTTTGTAAGGATTAAGTAATAGTGCTAAATTTATAGCTTACCATCTGTACGAGAAATATTGTAACCATCTGGTCACTTCAAGTATTTCTTGAATACAGAGATACTTTGCTGATGAAATTGTGGGACACCACTCCTTTACCATAATTGATCAAAAAAAAAAAAAAAGGGAAAGAAAAGTTGAAACGGCCTCACTTAATATCAATTGAGTTTCTTGTCTGAAATTGGTAACATTTATGAGTGACCTTTTGATGATGACCTGTTCCAAACGTGGGTTTAATTTTGGAATATTTTGTGGATGATGTTTATTGAACTTCTGTGGCAGCTTTGTATTCTCCCAGTTCCGACTCCGCAGCTTCTAAATTTTTAAAAACTGCCACCACACCAAGAAAAGGATCATACGGTCGTTTCCACTTCATAATCATTTTCTCTTTTCCACGTATTCTGATTTGAGTATAAATTTTGTGACTATACTTTGGTTTTGTAAATCACCTTAATTAACTTCAATAACAAAATGAACTAACACCTACAAATTGTTTGAATATTTTAGGTTCGAGTTAGACATCCAAACTGCCATTGTTTTGTCGGATTACAGGGAATATATTACATTATTAAATAGTAAGTAAAAAGGGAAATGAGATTTGCTTCTTTTATAGACAGGAAAAAATTTTCCGTCCAATTGAAGCGCTAAAGCGAGACTAATATGTATATGTTCGATCCTGTTCAGCCTCACCACATGAGCTACTATATAAGAGCTCAAAAAATCATAACATGGCTATACTTGTATAGGAAAAAAGAATCAAAAAAAAAAAAAAGAAAAAAAAAAGGAGGAAAAGTGAAAGTGATGTTCCACAGGAGCTAACTCTGTGGATGAACGTTTAGCCCACGTAATACCTAAGAGGAAAAATATGGCTTTGCTGTGAGTTCTGTAAATGTACAACGCACCTGATTAAACGCATGTTTTGTAAACGCAGACTGTACACCGAGACTTAAACGCATATGACGTGGAAGGAATTAAAAACAATATCGACGTGGATGGAAGGAAGAAATTAATTCTTATGTGGCAAAGGAAAGATGTATATAATTGATTCGTTTTGGCCCCAAAAAAACCTAGGTTCGAATCAGAGAAAAAGATTGCTCTTGTGCCGATGTCTTTCCCCTAGCGATAAGTATGGAAGAAGGTAGAATTTATGAGGAAAGCGTCGAAGTTGATGGATGTGTGTTGTTGTAAGGACGAAAAGCGCACAAATCTGAAGAGAAACTATTAGGATTGGCAATGGGGAGGGTCGGGGGTGAGGATGACCCCCCCGTTTCCCGTACCCGTTTATTACTCTCATCCTCATCCCCGTCCCCGTCGGGTATGAAATTTTAATACCCGTCCCCATCCCCGTCGGGAAAAACGAGGATCCCCGTCCCCGCCCCGTACCCTTTCAAAAGAAAATTTAAAAAGTCATATATTTTCACAATTCAAATTACCTGATACTCATGGTCAATGACAAACCAGCTATTTATATTACAAATCTCGTGTGATTTAAAAATATAATGAATAGGTGATCTAAATATTAAAGTTTAAATGCACGAGTTTTTTGTTAAGAATTAGTAATAGAAATTAAGGTAATAAACTTGATGCACAAGTGTAGAAGAATAATGACACTATTTTTGAAGATGTTATATTACTCAAGTTTATAATAAGTAAGTATTGAAGTTATGTTGCTCAAGTTTATATATTGATATAATGACACTATTTTTGAAAATGCTGATATAGAGAATAATTTAGACAAATCGTATTTAATATTTCAGTTGTTGTATAATACTAAAGTTTAAAGCTACATTTTATAAAAATATAGATCGCATAAAAAAAAAAACTCAATTATGAAAAATTCAATCAATGAAAACTATAAAAACATCACTCCATGATTTTGTATTTTTTATTATCTATTTTCTATATATAGTGTTAGATTTCTTGTAATGTTGGGAGTTTTAACTTCGTTCATAATTTTTTAAACAATTTATTCTCATATTTTTTGCACTTATATACTGGCACATTTGGAAAGAAAGAAATAATTGTATTTTAAAACAAGACTTCGAGTAAAAAGAAGGTCTTTGTAACTTGTATATTCGGGGCCAAACGTTCAAATTATTGGTTGAGAACTTATACGACAAGTTGTTGTGATTCCTACAATATCCATTAATAATTTCGTAATTGCAATTAGAATTGGTTATTACTTTAATCCTTGACCTCGACTATCAATATTTTGAATAAACCATTGAGTTAAAGAAAGTAATTTCATTAATAATTTTAAAGTAGTTAAAATATAAGTTATTAAAAAGTGAATGCAGTAAATATTAAACAATAAAAACGAATAAAGATTAAAAGTTAAATAAAAAATAAAAAAAATAAACGGGTCGGGGATGGGGATAGGTAAACCCATCCCCATCCCCATACCCGCTAAAAAAATACGGGGATCCCCGATCCCCGCCCTGTTCCTCGGTCAACTGGTTTGACCCCGTACCCGTTGGGGCGGGTATGAGTAATGTCTAATGGGTATGGGTAAAATTGCCATCCCTAGAAACTAAGAAGACATTGATGTGGTAGTAGAGTAGAAGAGGGTGGGAGAGAAAAAATTTGTCGAAAAGTCGGAGTATCGGAACTGGAAAGTTGTGGATCTAAACATAGATTCGAAATATGAGGAAAGGAAGCACAAAAATCAGTGCTTTGCTACAATGGGCAAATTGTGAGGGGAACCAGGGGAGCGGGAGAAGATGAGGTAGCCATTGAAGAAAGTGTAGGTGGGCAAGGAGTGCAGAAAAGTGAGGTAAATTAATTTGTGAAATGTTGGCACAATTATTAATTGAATTGCTGAGTTGAATGACCATTGTTTTGTAATTGCTGCATAGGATTCAAAAGCTGTATTTGTAATTACTGTTTAGGATTTAAAAGCTGTAATTTGACGTGGATGATTTGTGTGGTTGTCCAGGACTTACAATAGACCAAGCAATTAGAAGCAGTGTAATGTTTGTTCGTGCTTACCTGATAACATGTATAGCGAGATGGTGTCGAAAGTGGTTGGTTTGATGGCTGTCTATATTCATAAATGTATTTTGGTTTATTTTGATAAGTAATATATGTGTCATAAAATAACCTGTTGTTGTTTGGTATAATTTTAACTTTTTAAGGTAAGGGGATTTGGTGGTATGAGTATGTTCGTGCTTACCTGTGAACATGTTCATGGAGATGGTGCCGAAATTGGCTGTTTTGCTATTAGTCTACTCTCATAATTTTTTTTTTGTGAGAAGCAATCTATTTTTATAACAAACTCTTTCATGTTGGTTATAAGTTAAAGTGTTTAGATTGAGGGAAGGGTTTGGCATCTGCAACTGAATTAGAATCAGACACGAGTTCTGGGGACGTAATTGCAGCAGCTGCTTGTGAAGGCAAATGGAAAAGAGGAAGGTAGTCGTTCTTTTTTTGGAGTCCATGCTCAGGAAGATTAAAACCCCATTTGTGTATGGCTTAAATGAAGAAGATAGCTAAATGGAAACTGTGACGCTAAAATGTAGATTTTAGACATCATGATCACTATGCAGCACAAATGAAACTAGAAGAAAGAGTAGATAAACATGTTATAGTATGGAGAGTATGTGTGATAAACCCACATGTAAAGGCAATGTAATTTAAAAATGACATAAATATGGTGAATCGAAAATATTTTTTCAATTGCAAAGGATCATTTATAAATTCTGAAAACTGTTATTTGACAAGTATTTAAATTTTGTTTGGTTAAATATTTTATTAGAGTAATTAGTGATGGAATGGAACAATGAATTTTCGCCTCTCTGTATATGTCCTGTTGAATTTGCTACTATCCCTTTTATGCTGAAGGAACAATTTTGACCCAAGATCCCATCTTTCAAGGTGTTTCTATACAGGACACTGAAATAACTCGTGCAAGTCACATTTGTCTTTTGGAAGATTTTTAGTTTCGCTAATTTTGCTGCATACATCTAACCTTTATCCAACTCTATTGGAATTTTGTGGATTGAGATGCCCTTTAAGTCAGTAGTTTACATCTATTTAGCAATAGATTTTAAAATTAATGTTGCTTATTTTTCTTACGGATGTCAGGTAATCAATTGGCTAAACAATAATGGAAGCCAGATTGTTTTGCATTCTCAAGATTGTAGGGTTCGGGTACAAAGCCAGGGCCGAAGCAGAAGGTTGACTCTTATTTCTCAAATTGGGATACAGTCATGAGGTTGAACTCACTGTCCCTCCTATTGTACGCGTTTTCTACTTCAAAAAACAACAAACTTTGCTACACTGGAATTGACAAGAAAAGGGTTCACCAGTTTGCTGCTGCCATTCGTAGCTGAAAGCCTCCTGAAGTTTACAAAGGCAAACGTATAATGTATATTGATGAAGTGATAAAGAAGAAGCAAGGAAAAAAGTCAAAATGATGCATGATGGCGGTAGTAAAATTTGTTGCCTGCTTCATGTTGTGGAGTAGAATATGGTAAGCCTTGGTACAAATTTGCATACCAATACCTGGTGGGGTGACCAACTAGAGTACAAGCGGAGTTCCAATGGTAGACGCAGATGCCATTTTGTTAGAAACTAGTGGTTCGAAAACCAGAAACGTGTTAGCTAGTTTTCTAATTTTTGCATTGAAATACTGCATCACTGGCCTGAATAATTATGTACAAGTCAGTTAGTTATGGTAATGGCAATATATTTTAGACGCCTGCTAACACAGCCAATTTGAAGTCAAAATTCTGTTTCACATATTGTTATTACAATTGCACATTATGAAATTCAAAAATTTGATATTTCATCTACAAAATATTCCATAATTTATATAGACACAAAGTAACAAAATGTACTCTTATTACTTGTAATAATCATCAGAGACAAGTGCTAACGGAAGACTGCTCAGAATTAGTATTTATTTATGCATATGTATGTCAACTTCTGCTGGTGGTGTATTCGAAATTCAAGAGGCATCATGTCAGCAAATTTCCATACCAAGCTATCTCATTTATTATTATCTAATATAGTTAATGCAGATGGTAGCCAACATTTGGAAATTTGATGTAGATCCAGTCAAGTTTGTTGTTACCAATTATGTTCACGAACTTAAATGAGCTATCTCATTTCTTTATGGAGGCCAAATTATCGGACTAACACCACTGAATAACCAGTAACCTTCCACCAGTAACCTTCCACCAGTAATTTGAGAGGGTTGATTATCTCTAAGTAACACAGGTTGAAATTATTGTACTAACGCCATTGAAAAACACCGTTGTAACCATACTAATTTCACATAAGTGTTTTAAGCTAGAGCTCATAGTCTCTAACTGCAATTAAGAGCTAAAAAATCTGAATACAGCATTACATTACAGAATACATCTTCACCATGTAGTACTCAATTCTAGGAAATCTTAATCTCTTCTCACTGCAAATTGGTTAAGGGAAATCTTAATGCTCCTTGCACCGCAAATTGGTTAAAGTAGGATACCAATACACATGACCTTTCCCACTACAGATGCAGTACTCAGTTCCCTTACTTCCATTTTTTGCATCGAGCTTAGATATGCACATTATGGATGCGTCTCTTCTTCTTCATTCCATGAGGGCTTCCAAATGTTTGTTCGCTTTCATTGTTATCTACATGTTCAGCCATTCCAACCACTATAGCTTGTGTCCTCTGCTTCACATTTCTTTTAAATCTTTTCTGAATGAAGAAATGTGCTTGACCGTTTATTTTATAGCCAAATTCTGCAACTCACTGGAACTCTGCAAATTAGTTGAACATTGACACTAACTATCCACTTCATGGATCAGATCTCATACATGGAAGTCAAGTTCATTTTACTGTCTGGGTTATTGGAATTTCTGCAGAGGCATCTCTTTTTCTTCCCTTTTCCCATTGACAATAATTTCACTACCTATCGCCTATAGCAATTGACATGTGCGTTAACCAAAATTGACTTCCATATAGTACCATACATGAACACAAATTAAACATGTTGCGAGACCGAAAATAACCAAGCGAGACATACCAAACATAACCAACACGCATTTGAATGTATCCATACCTCAATTAGATGTGCTTTTGCATATTACCACTCCATCCAAACCTTTTTCGAACCTGGGTTACATCCCAAAACTCAAGCAGATGTAGATTTTCTGGTCTTTGCTCGAAGTCTCTGAATGGAAAACGCTCAAGATAAAAAATTTTGAGCGAACACAAATTAGACCGAACCCTGCCACATATGCTTGCTTTTCATCTTCTGCTACACAAATTAGACCGAACACAACCAAGTTTCTACAAATTTCTTTTCTAATTTTCACATTGTTTTTCTAACTTAATTTCCTCCAAGTAGGACGTAATCCACGCAGGTCACATTGGAAACGAGACCTCCTATTAGTTTTACCTAACTTACATCCACGTCATCAATAGATCACCTCAATTCAACTTATAAATCATGCCTTTTTCTGTCAAGTTCTAATTTTCTTTCTCAACTACAACCCCATACCGATGCTTATTGTGTCATATGTTCAATACCTTTGCGAATTTCACGTATTTCTGATCATACAAATGAATTAATTTTTTTTTTCGAACGTACCTGCTTTATTTCCATTGGGAACATTTCCCAGTCGCGTGCTCGATAAAAAGACCCAGCACTCGAAATTGCCTCCGCTCGTCCCCCTTTAGCGCCGTTGCGGTACCGATGTCGCTTCCCACTAATAATTTCTTTTCAGCAACCGCGTCCTGCCATCGTTCTCTTACTTTTGCCTTCCAGACCAAAAACTTTTACCAAACCCGCGTCCGTAATTGTTACTTTCCTATGCTAATTCCTCTATCTGGCTATATTGCCAATACTATGCAAATTTATGCCCCAAACTATCAACCAATTATCTGCTTTTAGTAAATTCATCTAACTACTCGCAATCGAAGACGACAGCAAACTTAAATCCCCACACCAACTCCCCAATCAAAGACATGCTTACTCTTTAGTGTTTTAGTTTCAATTCGTAGCTCAAATTGCTTCAAAAGCTTTTCTTCGGTTTCTAAAAACCCTAATCTATCTATATTCCAATGCTGCGACCCACTTTACACGTTGGACGGATGTTGCAGCTCATTTTAATCAAACCAACAGTGACATTGGTGCATCCACGTCAATGAGTTCAAAATTCGGTTGACGACATTCGGTGGTTGTAGTTGCCCCCTTTTTTGAACAACAATGCACCTAATTATAAAAATATAATAATCGTATATAATCACCTGTTATTAGCAGGCTTGTACAACGTAAACATATTTATTTGTTGCCAGGACAACGATTTTGATATACTCAAATGGATAATTATTCCTCGTAGTCGTGGATGCCTGAATTCACGGCGGCTTGCCGGATCCAATTTAGCATGACAATCTCATGATACTGAAAGATAATTAAATATCTGTGATAAGTGATGGTCTAATGAGATACCAATGTGATCTCTTATGAATCTTCTTTCTTTTTCAAAAATCCTAGGTAGCTTAATTTTAAAGGAAACACGTAAATATTCAGTAATATGAGTTACTAAATCGTTAAATTAAAAAAATATAGATTACTTGCATGTTAGACGTTGTTAGATGAATCATGCGCTTATTTGTATCCCTTAAAGTTAAGACATGCATTAGAGCTTTTTTTTTCCTTTTTTTTTTATTAAATAGCTTTTTTGTTTTGTATGGATGTTTGTGTGCAACAAATTTATTTTAATATTTTTTTATTATAAGTAGACTCTATATTTATGTAATATATGATTATAAGTGAATTATATTCATAAGAAAAATGAGTCCAATTAGGCCTTCATAATTGAGAAATCTTTGCTTATTGGATAGTAATATGCATGCTGATGATTGAACGTTCAGTTCAGAGATAATAATTAATCTTTATATCAACCTATAAGTTGTAACCAGTGTCCTATGCTAGATGAGATCTTATATACAACCAATTCATGCTCTTTTCTGTACATGTCCAGGTTCCCTAGAGGAAGGGGCTCCCTCGTTATATTTATATACAATGCCCTTAAGGGAAACAATCATAAACTTCAAAGATTATTTATTGTCCCTCATTAAGTAATTTAATTAAATGCACTGAAGATTTTGTATTCCAAAGTTATATTGATGAAGCAAAAGTGTGTATGTACACGCAACAAACGATCTCGATCATGTTAGATTTTAATTAACTTAATACTACTTTATTAACTGAATATGTTACACAACAATATTAACAACACATTCTTATATACTAGTAATACCAAACTCTTAATTTTACCCAAATAATGAAAACAGACTAAACAATCTAAATTCTACTCAAACAAGAATTAAATACTAAATCATGATTAACTTCAACATCCCCCTTAATCCTGATTTGGTGATGCTCGCATTCCCAATATCTGCTTCAGTTTGATAAAAACATCATACTTCAATGGCTTCGTGAGAATATCTACAACTTGATCTTCAGACTTACAATAAGCCAATTCAATCAATTTTCAATCAAGTTGATCTCTCAGAAAATGAAAACTAGTATCAATATGCTTTCTCTTTTCTTGCGTTACTGGATTCTTGACTAAATTAATAACTAAAATATTATCAACAAATATCTTCGTAGGACCTTCAATTTGAATATGAATCTCATCCAACATGTTCCTCAACCAAACTGCTTGACAAGCACTAGAAGCTATGACTTCATATTCTGCTTCACAAGTTGAAAGTGCTACAATAGATTGTTTTTTTGACGACTACGAACAAGTAGTTTTGCTAAAGTTAAAACAGTAACTAAAAGTGCTTTTTTGATCATAAACGTCTCCACCCCAATCACTATCAGAGTAGCCTACAAGAGCACAATTCTTGGATGATGAATAATGTAGGCCATGATCAAAAGTTCTTTTAATGTACCACATAATCCTCTTAGTAATATGCATATGAGATTGATGCGGAGACTTCAGAAACTTACTAATCAACCAACTCCATAAGATATATCAAGCCTCGTGCATGTCAGATACCTTAAACTTCCAACAATTTGCTTGAAGCGAGTATAATCAATAAGTGCTACATCGCCTTTTTTAGACAATTTAGTGCCAACTTCAACAGGTATTCTCCAAAGATTGTAATCATGCATCCGGAACTTCTTCAACAACTCTGTAGTATATCTTTTCTAACAAATAAAGCTTTGATTGTCTCCTTGAATCACTTCAATGCCAAGAAAATGTGACAGCCCAAATCAGTCATCTCAAACTCATACACCATCAATTTCTTAAAGTCTTCAACCATTTAAGGATTGTTGTCCGTAAAGATAAAGTCATCAACAGAAAAACACACCAATAAAATATCACCATCACCACTAACTTTTACATATAAAGCATGCTCAGACGAACACTTTTAAAATTTAGTTTCATGAAAAAAAAAATCAATGCACTTATTATATGCCCTAGGTGCTTGCTTCAGGCCATATAGTGCTTTCTTCAACTTATACACCTTATCCGCAGTACCTTCTTTCACAAAACCGGGGGTTGCTTAACAAAAATTTTCTCCTCAAGTGGACCATTAAAAAAAGCTGTCTTCATATCCATTTGATGAATTCTCCAATGATTCTGAGCAATAAAAGCAATAATAAGTCTAATAGTTTCCATATGAGCAATAGGGGAGAATACCTCATGGTAGTCATTACTAGGACGTTATTCAAATCTTTTTGCTACCAATCTTGCTTTATATATTTTCACTTCTCCATTTGACTTCCTTTTAGTCTTAAAAACCCAGTTCATATCAATGTTTTGCGACCTTGTGGGATATTAGTGAGCTCCCAAATATTATTCTTTTCAATCACCTTGATTTCTTCATTTATTGCAATTACCCACTTAGGGTCTTAAATCACCTCATCAAATGATACGAGTTTACAATCTGCAAACATCACAAAATACACCATGTCCCCATCATCAATAGCAACATTATCAGGGATTACCTCATAATCTTGCAATCTAATTGACTGTGGGCGATTTTTCCTCAGTATTTGATTCTCTTGTGGAGCTTGTGGCATAGGATTCTGATTAGGAACTAGGGCAACTTCCTTATTTGCATTAGGGATTGCAATTTGCATTGGGAGAAGATGAGTCTCAAATTGCAAAAGTCACATTTTGCATTGGGAGAAGATGAGTCTCAAGATGAAGCATGAGACTCAACTTCCTCGACATCAAATTTTCATGCTTCATCTTCTGCAAAAGTCACATCTCTGCTTAAAATCACGTTCTTTGTCATGGAATTGAACATTTATATCCTCCTTTTGTATAGCCAAGAAGAACTATTTTCATTTCTCGATCATCCAGCTTTGTCCTTGTCTCTGCAGGAACGTGAGCATAAGCAATAGAGCCAAACACCTTCAAATGCCTCATACTAGGCTTGAAATCGGTCCATGCTTTTTCAAGAGTGATATTCTGAATACTTGCTAGTGGAGACCTATTCAACAAGTAAACAGAACTCAAAACAACTTCTGTCGAAAATGGATTAGGCACTCATTTGGCCTTCAGCAAACTGCTCGCCATATTCATTATCAATCTGTTTTTCCTTTCAGCAACACCATTATGCTGTGGTGTGTAGGAAAATGTAACTTCATGCTTTATTCCCTATGTTTTACAATACTCTTTGAATTCATTGGAGACCTATTCACTACCACCATCAATTCACAAAATCCTTATATAAAAGCCACTAGCCTTTCAACAAAAGCCTTAAACTTCTAAAAGCAATCAAATATTTCAAACTTCTTTTACATGCAATAAACCGAAGTCTTCCTTGAAAAATCATCAATAAAGGTACGAAAATACCTATTGTTTCCAACTGATGGAACACTCATTGAGCCACAAATATTAGAGTGAATAAGCCGTAGTGGTTGCCTTGCATGCCAAGTCCTGCTTTCCACAAAAGGTAATCTGCTATGTTTTGCAAAATACAAGCTTCACATATCTAATTTGGATGATTTATCCTGGGCAAATCTTTCATCATATTATCCTGTGCAAACAGTTTCAAACTGCAAAAATTCAAATGACCAAAATGAAGATGCACAACCAAGATTTGCCTTTCATAACAGTTCTCAAGCAAGTGTAAACATCACTGGCAATATCAACTCGAAATACCTGGTTCTTTGTCAAAGGGGATTTGATATCAAGTGTATCTTTGCGGTCAGTAATTGAGAGACAATTATCATGTAACTGTATGTTATACCTTCTTCAAGCAATTGGCCCAAACTGAGAAGATTGCTCTTTATATCTAGCACATAGAACACATCTGAGATGTAATTATGATTTTTATTCTTCAACTTGATGAGAATTCGCTTGTTTTCCATTATTGGAACATTGCTATCACCAATAAACTTGATTGTGGAGCGGATTGACTCATGAAGATCAACAAAGAGCTCCTTCTTTCCACACATGTGATTGGCACATCCGGTATCCAAGAACCATTTATTGTAATTTGGCATTTCAATGGTTGCGATACCATCATGAGGGCTTGATTTCCATCACCATCTTCCTCTTGTGTATAGTGAGTTGTCTAATTATTCTCTTTTGACCAGCACTCATGAGAATAATGACCACGCTTGTGGCATGAGTAACACTCAATATTAGATTTGTCCTGCCTTCCTCTGCCTTGACCTTTTCCTTAGCCTTGATCTTGACCTCGACCTCGACCGCTATATGTCTAGTCTAAATTCCTTTGGTTGTTATAATGATTGTCTCCACCTTCATAATTATTATAGTAACTTCCTCGACCTCGATTGTTAAAAGATCCACCACGTCCTCGTCCTCTTCCATGAGAGGAATTTTGCCTCTGCTTTGATTGAACAATCTGCTCACTTTTGATGGAGCTTTACTTTGGAGGGCTTGCTCTATTAGCTTCTCAATGCACTTTTCATTCATGCGCTGTTCATGAGTTTACAACATGCTTGTTAATACATAAATTGACATCTGGAACAAATAATGTGCTTCTTCAATCACAACCACAATGTACTTGTATCGCGGTGTTAGTGTCCTAAAAAATTTAACTTTAACTTGATCATTAAGCTACTCTTCATAAATTTTCTTCTGATTCATTAGGGCAAGTACTCTACTTATATAAACTGAAATAGTTTCTGAGGCTTTTATTTGCAATAAATCAAACTGATGTTGTAAGGCTTGGAGTTTGACCTTCTTAACTTTATCAGTATTTTAAAAAGATGTTGTCAAAATATCTTATAATTACTTTGACAATGTACTTTGACGAGGTTGCTCTTACAATCTTCTCAAAATTCTTATCATTCACCACCTAATGAATAAAATAAAGCACTTTTTATCTTTTTTCTGCGTATCTCGATGAGCAGTCCATTGTACTTCTGTTGCATCTGCAGCAAGCTCTTTAACTCCATTCTCTACAACACTTAGCAAGTCGTTGTAGTCAAACAAGACTTTCATCTGTACACACCATCAGTTGTAATTTTTCTCATCTAAAATGGGAACTGAGAGTAGAATGCTACCGTTCATGTTGAAATTCATCACAATCAAATTTTATTTTTAGTCTGGCCTTTTGTCTTTTTTTAAACTCTGCTTCCTCAAAATTGACTCCCTTTACCCAAAAACAAACACCGACGATAGAATAGCTGCCTGCTATAAACTGCTCCGGCGTGGAACGATCTTATAGTGCTGGAGTGGTTAGCGATGGATGCCTTGCAACTATAAAAGGACGGTGGCAGTTCTTTATTTGACGATGACAGAATTGGCAGAAGAGGAACTTCGCAATTTTTCAGCGACAACCCAGAGAGTTTCAAGCGCTTCATCATCTGGGGAAGGAAGATCAACAACTTGGGAAGCTAAACCTTTAGTTTTCAAGCAGCAACGTCAGCCGGAAAAGATGCGATCTGCGTTTGAAATCTGGCTGTGGAACCTTCGGTTCCCTTTAGATCTGGCACGATTTCAGCATGCTTTGGGTACCTGACGACCGGAATTGGACTGGTTAGCATCCAGTGGTGCTGGGCCTTAGCTACGGCACTGAGCAGCATGTGTAATGATGGCGCGTGGTGGTTGGTAGTGGTGCTCTAGCGGTAGTCTGGCGATGCTCCGACAACCTGTTCTTTTTCAGATCAGATATCTCTTATGATATATGATAGCTCTGCTTCATTAGCTCTACTCGAACAAACTCAACAAAATTATGGGATCTGCACTTATTTTCGATCAATTAGATCTAAAACTTGGTAGCGGTGACTTTTCGATCGACAAGCTGTGATACCACTATTAGAATTTAATTAACTTAACACTACTTTATTAACTGAATATATCACACAACAATAATGAAAAGCACACATAACAGTATTGACAACAAGTCCTTATATACTAGCAATAACAAACTCCTAATTCTACTCAAATAATAAAAACAGACTAAACACTCTAAATTCTACTCAAAGAATAATTAAACACTAAATCCGGATTAACTCCAACAAATCATTCTACATGTTAGTAATGTATGATCTCTAATGATGGGATTACTTGCCTGAGCCTACTGTAATATAGATGCATGCATGGGCCGTCAGTGCTAGAATCCAACTTTTCTTGCTCTTTTTTTTTTTTTTTTTGTTATAAGGGATGCTGAAAGCTGAGAAACAAAGCAAAAAAAAAAAGAAATTAATAAGAATGTTCAAACAGTTGTGTTCGAAACACACACTCTAGCTTTATTTTATGCCCCATGCACAACCTCAGTAGTATTTGTTTATTTATAATTAGGAACTTAGAGGATCAACCCAAGGCGTTGTATGAAAGCACAGCTTCTTTCTATGTGATACTCAAGTTAACCATACACAAATTATACCTTCTTTTAACTTTCTATTGGGTTATTTTTGGAGAAAACTTAGACGGCCCTTTCTCATCACATTTTCATTGCAACTAGCTAGGAAATAAAAGAGGGGAAAAAAAACTAATTGGGATATATGGTCAATAGCACTTTTGTTGTGGATATTTTATAAATATGGAAATTTAATTGTGAAAGGAGTCTCGAATTCCAAAGGGAAAAAAATTATTGAGCTTCAAGTTCATTGCAACAAATCTTCTTCCAATATACTTTATCCTAGGTCTGTTCTCAACAGCTATATCCAAAAAATCAAAATTTAGTTGAGATTATTAATTCAGAAGTAAGAATTGACTTTGGTCTCCAAACATAAAAGGAGTGCCTGGCGAAGAAATATTGGCTCGCAAGGGATACTTATGTTGGGCGAATGGTTCAAAGACGAAAAAAAAAAATAAGAAGAACAAATCAACAAATGTGTTCTGTTTTCTTGTCTTGATAAGCATCTCTAATAAGGAAAGGGGTAGCAAAATTGAATAATTCAGGAAGCCATAACTGCTTGTTTGAACCTGTGAAGAAATGATTGAATATCAAATATAGTAATCAAACAATCATAAAACTGAACATATCAAAATTTACATGGAAAATACCTCCAAATTAAAAGGAAAAAACTACGAGACACTCCGGTCCAAAAATTAACTCCATTATAATCAATAATGGAGTTAAAAAAGATGTTCACAATCTCAAATATATTAAAAAAATTGAATAACCTTGATTTAAACCCATAGAGAAGACAAAATAGTTCTCCAAGACAAATCAATCATGTTCTGTGAACAACAATCCAAGATGTAAACCATCTTAAACCACTAAACTACAATAATTGTACAAAGTGAACCTCCATATGCCCCCAACCAGCCTACCAAATTTTAGCTCAATTATACCACAAATGGCTATTCATCAATATGGTTTACCAAAACTGTCATAGACGATAAAACAGAATATTATCCGAAAATAGTGGTCTCAGTTCTAATACAAAAACGACGATCAACCGAAAAAAATCAATATATATATGTCCCCTAACAATTGACCAAAAATTAGCTTAATTAGGATGTGTTTATTTGAGATGAATATCACTTACGAGAGATCATTTGTTCTATTTTACAGCGTTTAGGGCCCGAATTTTAATTGGTCAACAGAAAATCAACTCCCAGTCAAAGGGAGCCCATACCTATTTGTCCAGAAAATGTTTTATGCTCAAAACGAGTGAACGACGTTTTCCAAAACTAACGCATGATATTAAGAAAAATAAAGAACAAGCATGGCAAAGAAGAGAAGAAGAGAGAGAGAGTTAACAGAGAAAGTAGAGAGAGTGTGTGTGAAGAGAGAGAGCATGAAGAAAGAGAGAGGGAGTTGAGAGAGAAAGAATGAGGAGAAAGAGAGCTAAGAGAAAGAAAGCATGGAGAGACAGTGTGTTTAGGAGAGAGTTAACATAGAGAGAGTTAAGAGAAAGAGAGAAAAAGAGTTAAGAGAGAGTATGTGTGATGAGAGAGAGTTAACATAGAGAGATAGTGTAGAGAGAGAGTTAACAAAAAGAGAGCGTGACGAGAAAGAGAGAGAGTTGATAGATAGAGAGTAGAAAGAGGGGGAGAGAGAGAGAGACTTATGTGATAGAGAGAGACTTATGAGAGAGAGAGAGAGAGAGTTAACAAAGAGAGAAAATGGAGAGTGAGAGAGAGAGAGTTATGAGGGAGAGAGAGAGAGAGGGAGAGAGAGGGAGAGTTATGTGATAGAGAGAGACTTTTAAGATAGAGAGGAAGATTTATGAGAGAGAGAGAGAGAGAGAGCAAGACTTATGTGAGAGAGAGAGAGAGAGAGAGAGGAGAAATGATAGGGAGAGAGAAAAATGACGAAGAGAAAAATTTGATAAAAGTCAAATTTTCAGTATTTTATTTTACAAATTTCACCAAATATAGAAAGATATTTTGAGTAGTACAACCCAAAACTAGAACAAAATATGATGTTCCAGAATTCTATTGTTCTTAGCAAATAATATTCCAAAATTCTATATTTCTTAGCTAACAAATGGACCCTTACACTACAAATCACCTTCTAATTACAAGGTTGATCAAAACTGCATGCAAAAACAAACCCTGAACATAGTCCCACATAAACCAATAAAAACACAAACCTATAGTCAATGAAACCCAATCTCTACCGTTCAGAATTAAGCTCTATCTGTCCTCATTTAACTGTCCAGTTTTCTGCTCGATCGAACAACAACTCCCGTTCTAATGGTGAGGTCAAATATGACTACTTTAAATTGAAAAAATTTCTAGCAGTCACAATTCTCTCTTTTCACTCTAAATTGCAACCTCTGTCTCTCTCAAATTAGGTTTTTTAGTAACCTAAACATGTTTTATACCCTTATTATGTGTTTTGGGTTATGGGCCAATACACCCATCAATAAACTACAACAAAACACAACCAATCTTGGATTTCCTCCACATAATCAATATAAATATAAATTTCAGTATAAATATTAACAAAAAAGAATTTGATATATGTTTCAAAAGAAAATAAAAATTGCCATTATATATAATATAAATAGGTGATTATTTAAGATATAATAATATTTTATTAACATTTATTTGTTAATAATAGTTGTATTAGTAATATTTTTTCTTATTATTAGGAAAAAAATGTATATAAACTAACATTTTGGTTCGATTTGGTTAATTACAGTTTTTTAATATTGAAAATTGAAACTGAACTAAAAATTTTGGTTTATGTTCGGTTCGGTTAACCAACATAATATTGATTCGGTTAACTGAAAATTCAGTTTGCTTTTCTCAGTTAATTGAAATTTTTGATTTTTTTGAACTCCTTTAATCTTATTTAATAATATCTAACAATTTATCTTTTTTTTATTTTTCTGAATTCAATTACTTAATAATTCATATCATTTTAAAATTCTTTAAAACTTCCTATAGAAAACTCTCAAAACTTTTTTTTTTCGTTTTTTCAAATACGTTGCCCCTTAAAAAAAGACAGTTTGTAGTCCAGCCTCCTTTTCTATTATAATATGGAAAATATTGTCTGTCCTCTCTTCGAAGGCCTAGCTAGTATATCCCTTTTGGAATTTACAATAGTTTAAGCTACCGAAATTCTGATTGTTGAACGTTTTGGTTTAAATAAGCTAAATGGTTTTACCAAACAATGGTAAATAGGATTGTTACAATGAGGATAGACTTTGAATGAAGCCATAGCTATAAAATAGTTAATACAACTCTGACTGTTGATGCACTCTCTTAGTTGAACTCTGGACTCCTAAGCTCGCGCTCGGCGTAGTGTTAAGAGGTTAATGATTGGGATAGATTTGCAATTATAATATTGCATTGCACAATGCACAAGATCTGCCTTTCTAGCTCATGTATAGCTTAAGTCCACAAAGTTAGCCCAAAGATGATATTTGGGCTTGCACCAAGTCGATTTAGAGGGATTCTGGGCTTTAGTACCAACATATGGTATGTAAATCCTCTCATGATTACCATTAGGGTTAAGACACTCTGTATTTAGGTGAAAGATCCTAAATTCATTGCAATGTGCAATCCTTTGGTGGAGCTAAACTTAGACTCCTATTGGTGTGAGCTCTATCGTGACCTCCACCAGTGCGAGCTCTATCGTAATCATTCAAACCGTTCGCACTCTTCTGTACGCCTAATGTAGGAAACAAAACTAGGTTGTGGCCATATGTGTTGAAGTGTTTGTTAGAACTCTAGACACATTTATTAGTTGTTGAGATCTTTATATGATTAGGATAACATAAACAGACTGGGAGGAGAGAAAGAGGATACCAAAAGATGGGGGTATTTCTGAGATAGAAACGAATCCGCTAACAAATAACTGACACATAATGGCTCAAAAAACTTGATTGATAAACATATAGGAAGCGCAGTAAACTCATAACTCAATAATAGGTGAGTCTATAATTAGTCTGGAAACACATTTGAAGAATCTGCATTAACATCTATATTTCCAAAACATTATAAGGAAGAAATAAAAGACTCAGTAAAATGGATGGAGGTTTGGAAAAACAAAATGAATGCTGAAGCAAGATACGTAAGAGAATTAGAAAAGGCAGTAGCAAAACATCCTTCAGAAGTATTGTGGGGAATAATATTTGATAAAAAGGAATTGTTAGAATTTTATGAAGCTAATTATCAACAAGCTAAGGCAAGAATTAGTACAATTATACTATGAAGATAACAGGTCACGAAGTACATAAAGATACCTATAATAATATAATAGAATATAATGAACTTATAGATATACAAATGGAAGAAATATTGAAGGCAAAAATTATAATAAATGAAATGATGAATGAATTATTTAGTCTGTGTAGAATCTGAAAATTTTATCAAAAGCAATTGGATTTTTATTATTGTTTTTGTTGATTTTGTAAAGGAACTGATCTAAGAAATTTTGTGGGAGTTGCTAAATTTCAGTATCCAATTAACAAACATTAATAAGAACATTTCTCTCCTTTTGAATCTGATTGAACTTGATTAAACTTGATCGAATTTGGTATCAGAGCCTCAATGAAAATGAAAGAATTTTAATGTCATATCCAACAAAATTAAGAAAATATATAGGATATATTAATGAACAATTAACATGGCATGAAAAAGAAATTAACAAAATTGATAAAATAAATGATCTTTATATAAACTATGATTTGAATGAAAAGTATATAATACATAAACATATGATAAGATATTATGAAAATTGTACACATTGCATACCCTAAAGAAATTAGAGATGATATAAGATATTTCAGTAAGCAATATAGAAAAAACCAAAAAGAATTTAAAAGGCTTGAAAAGATTTTTGGAGAACCTACTGTAATAATAAATCCCTATGTAAAAAATCTATTATTTAGTGAATTAAGCTTCCATAAGCATTTAAAGAGATTTTATGAAAAATATGTATATAGTATACCTTAAGGAAAATGGTAAGGATACAAATTGTAATAACTGAAAAGTGATGGGCCAAATAATAAGTATTCTGGCACTATATTTGGCACTGTTGTTATTTTATTTAATTAATGGTTATATTATCCTCGCTCCTTTTCAAAATTACAATTTTGCCATCATGCTTTTGCCATTTGTTTGTTTGTTTGTTTGTTTGTTTTTTTTTTTTTTTTGTGCTCCTTTTCTTGGTCTGTTTTTTAAAAATATTTTATTCATACTTATTAATTAAATTAGATTGTATAAGTTGAATTTATTAAAATTATTCATTTATATTTATTATTTTAATTGAAAAAAGTAAAAATAGTGTTACAGTAATTTTTTTTTAATCTATAGAAGAAATGACGGAACTATTATATAAGGGATATGATGAGAGAGGAATTGATGTTCCAAGAGATTACTTTTTTCCCTATAATTTTTTCTCTCTCATTTTCCTCTCCTCTCTTTTTTCCCAGCAAAGCATAAATGTCGATTGGGTATATTGAAATATGACTTTTTCTCTTATAACTCATTTGTTACTTGGAGCTAACAGAAGTTGTGCAGGCAATGTCAAACATTTTGAAAATTCGAGGAAGTCTGAAATTTGACTCCTTCTCATCTACCTCGTAACTCAGTTTTGTGTATCCTGAACCAATATTATGTGTGCACATGCAATGGCAAAGATTATTAAAATGCCAAGTGAATTTAGTTTTAGGTATATGTACATTCTAAATATTTGTGTTCGATTTTGGGCTCTCTGCTTTCCCAATAATTAAAGACAACATTGTAGTCAAAACTTAAAATTTTTATATTAAAAGTCTTGAGTTTTAATCTTTTTTCACGCTTTTATAGTTTTCCTCACTCTCTCCTTAAGTAGTTTTCTCAGCTATATGTGGACATACGTTAGGCCTTTTTGCTTAACATGTTTTGTGGCCTTATGAGATTATCTCTTGAGAGTATTTCCTGTTGTCTGTTCTTGATGTTAACTAGTTGGTTGATTTTCTGAATAGAAAAAAAAAAAAGAGAGTCGCCGAAATATAGACAGGATGTGGATGCAATGTGAGAGGGGGAGAGACTGTGAGTCTCATGTGAAATTCACATATTTTTTTTTAAATATACGTGATGTACACATTGTTAAGTTGAATACGTAAATAGTTAAAGTATAATGTGCTAGTCTCTACTGAGACTATAAGATCACGAGCTACAAAATCCACGTCTTGTAGCTGGACCTCTAGCCAATGGGGTTGGGACTCCAGGATTTTCGGACAATTGTATCCACTAACTGGTAGTGACTTAATCCATATTCAAGAAATTCAAGTTCAAGGCTGAATTAAAAAAAAAAAAGAAAAAAAAAAGTCTAAAAATTAATTGCACCCAAAAATTTAGTCGAAGAAATATCGCTTAGAGTACGGTGTAGCTTGACTAGTAGATATTTGAATATTCAAACTTAAGCGCAGAACTTGGTCTATATAAACTATCGTGTGTGCTTAGTGAAACATATCGCAAAAAACAGCTTTCAACAATTGCACCGTAGTGTTTAATTTGAAGGCTCTGAAAACGCTTTGAACCTCTCATCAATCCTCTTTCTTTCTTCAGCCTATATTATTTTTTCAAGCAATTTTCTCCCAATCTCTCTATAATATAATATGGAATCTCCAAACACTCCAAGATCACCCCTTCAAACCCCAACTTATGGAGACTTAATCACTGTTCTTAGCATAGATGGCGGGGGAATAAGAGGAATTATACCAGAAACCATTCTTAGCTTCTTAGAATCCGAGCTTCAGGTGGCTAAGACTTCGTGGCTCATCTTAGTTTCTTAGAATCTGTGTGTGCATGTCATCATGGTTTTTCTCTTGATTGAAACAATAAAATTTTGATGCAATTTTGAGGCTAATTACAAAGTCATGGCTTTAACGCTTGCATGATTTAGACATGTTTTACAGCCCATCTTTATGTTCCTATTTTTTGCACATGTCTGAATGCATGTTAATTATTCCAACATGTAGAGATACAGCAAAAATACACCGCCCCATTTTTTTCTGAACGTAACAGGTCTTTAATTTTTTGCAACAACAGTTATATATTTTGCAATGAAAAAAAAGGAAGTACATTTCGAAAAATAAAGACATATTGGATTCAGCCAAAAAATTTCGAAATTTGTACCCATTCCCATAGAGATATATGTTCTAGCTACTAAAATTGTTTGGTGTGCACGTGCAGAAGCTGGATGGCGAGAAAGTAAGACTTGCCGATTATTTTGATGTGATTGCTGGTAGTAGCACTGGTGGCCTAGTGACGGCCATGTTAACCGCCCCAGATGACCAGAACCGGCCTTTGTTTGCTGCCAAGGACATTAATGACTTCTATCTTGAGCACTGTCCCAAAATTTTTCCTCAAAATAGGTAATAATCGATTTTCGTGATAAAAATTCTAGCTCTTTATAGCTTTATACATATATAGATTTCAGCTGCTTTACCTACTAAGTCTCTTAGTATTCATGTTATAGATCAAACGTTAAATCTCAGCCACAACTAAGATGGGGTTGTGAAAAGAAAAGATATATATAAATATATATATGCCTTTGCTAGATTCCTGAGAATCAAATTAATTCTCTGTTTACAACAGGTCTCCATTTTCTGCTGCTACAAATCTGGTCAAGTCTTTGTTAGGACCAAAATATGATGGCAAATACTTACATAAGCTTGTCAAGGAAAAGCTAGGAGATAAGCGCTTACACCAGACGTTGACCAATGTTGTGATCCCAACTTTTGACATCAAGCGCCTCAACCTACAATCTTCTCCAGCTATCAGGTTAATTTCTCCCAAATTTGCTTCAGTTTTGCAACCCTTTCCACAAATATAACAAACAATTCATATTATTTATATGCCTTTGTGGTTCAGGTCAAGAATAGTCCGAGCCTAGATGCCCTTTTATCAGACATATGCATCTCAACTTCAGCTGCCCCAACTTATCTTCCAGCCCATCATTTTGAAACCAAAGATTCTGCAGGGAATAAAAGGGAATTTGATCTTATTGATGGTGGTGTAGCTGCTAATAATCCGGTATATTAATTCGAATAATTGACCTTCGGGATTTAGCATTTGATCTTTGTGTATGTAGCCTGTTAAATTAAAGTCTAATGTTTTTTCGTTTTTCTTTTTTTTTTGGTTGCAGGCTTTAGTAGCTATGGATGAAGTGATGAAAGAAATCAAGAAGGGCAGTCCTAACATCTTCCCCATGCAGCCAAAAGACTATGGCCGATTCTTAATCCTGTCCCTAGGGACTGGTACCGCAAAAGTTGAAGAAAAGTACGATGCATATGAGGCGGCTAGCTGGGGTCTATTAGGCTGGCTAACCAGTGACCATTCCGCTCCATTGGTGGATTCCTTCACGCAAGCTAGTGCTGACATGGTTGATATTCATCTTGCCACTCTTTTTCAAGCCCTTCACTCTGAAGAGAATTATATTCGAGTTCAGGTATATATATTTCATGAAAAATATATGTATATAGATTTCGCTGGGACTAGAGACTAAACTAGAACCCATTTTGTTATTGTTTATCTGATAAATTCTTCGACTTTCTGTCCTAAAAATACCGCAGGATGACACACTAACTGGGACTCTGTCATCAGTGGATATTTCAACCAAAGAAAACTTGGAGCAGCTCGTGCAAGTGGGTGAAAAGTTGTTGAAGAAACCAGTATCAAGGGTGAATTTGGATACTGGTCTCTTAGAGCCTGCTTACGAGACGACAAACGAGCAGTCGCTCATAAAGTATACAACTCTATAGTCCTTTCATACTTGGATACAGTAGAGACCAAGTAGGCCGTTACAAACAGTGTTTCATTCTTTTGAAATAAGAGGGGCCACAGAACCACTTTATTTTTAACGGGAATTTCTATTTTAATTTTTTTTAAAATAAATATAACTTATTTATAATTTTATACCACACAATAGGTGAAATCTATTTAAATAAAAAAATTAAAAATAATATTTAAATAGTATTAGATCATAAGTTAATTTTACTTATCATAAAAAAGAATAAAATTAACAAGTATTTTTTAAAATTTTCTTTATTTTGGTTTAAATGAGTTGTAAGAGAAACTGCGTCGGCTTATCTATTTCGATTACAGCATTCCATACAACGTTTTTGGTACCTTTTTTGAGGCCCATTACTAAACTTGTTGTGCCATGTGTGGGGGAACTTTCCTTTTGCCTGCGTAGGTTGGCTAAAATACTTTCGAGAGAAAAGCAGTTTCGCAAGATCACCACAATGAAAAGCAGCCTCTCCAAAATGAAGATGATCCATCCGCATATGAAAAAAAAAAATTCATTCTGCAATTATATGTGTACTGAAACTCGAATAAATATGAAGTGGACAGCCAATTTGTATTGTATTTTGTGCTAAAATTCTATGCTTTTGTAATAAAGCCTTGGTTAATGTTTCCTTGAGCAAAAGGACAATCTCTAGGCATTCAAATTTCATAATTTAGATGTGAGAATTTTATTGTTGTATTTTTGTAATTTTCTTTTGTTGTCAATTGGAGCTTTTTCAGCCCTTTTTTGTAATCTTGTTTCCTCTTTAATAAAATTACTTATACGGATTCATTAAAAAAAAAAAAGTTCCCTTGAGCAAATAGGTTAGGGACTTGAATTTGAACTTTAGATTTGAATTTTCAAGTAATTCTATCACTACAGTTGTAGTTTGTGGTGCGTTTATACAATAACATACACCTTTTTCCCCTACATAAGCAATTGTTCATTTAAAATGGAAGATATCATATATGTTTTCCTTGGTAGATTTTTTCCCTCCACCAACCGTCGAACACGGTTGAAAATAGATTTCACATGTTCAAGTTAACGTCTTCAAGCATAATCTCACCAGTCTAGGTAACATTTTCAAGCACGATGCATCAGAAACATTGACCAACATAGGAAATTTGCATTGATAAAAGGAAAAATAATTTGAGAATTAGCGGGAAAAACAGGTACGTCTCTGAGGCACGCAATATATAAGTTTGGAACTGTGGTTCTGATTTGTTAAAACGAAAAATAATTATCCTCTAACTTGCCTATATATGCAGGCAAACATGATGGCTATAGGATGATAATTTCGCTGATTGACTTCTTGAAAATTAATTTATAAATATAAATAAATTGATCCATGGGGAGACCCAGTTTAATTACAAATATATTTGGTGCATAATAAATGTTTAATTCCTATCAAAACATTTTATTGGCCGTAGGATGAGATCTTTGCATGATTTTCTTTTAAAACATCGAATAACGTGGACCGTCCTACTTTTCATATGATAAGCCTTCCATGTTTTCTTTCTGTAAATTAAAATACAATTGATAACGAGAGGGTCCGACTTTAGCCGGAGTGGTGTGAGGGTGGGATACTCAGCCAGTATCCTTACCTTCTCTTTTTTTAACTATTGGATTACCAGCTTTTAAAAAAAAAAATCACAATTGATAAATTTCTATGATATTACAGATATATACACACACTCATTAGGATCTCTAAATAGGATATTAGGATCTCGTCGGCCTTTTATTTACTGATTTATTTTTTGGATGCCAATTGAAGAAGCGAAAAGTGAACGACGTGAAAGATACGACCCATTATTATAGGGGTAAAATTATTCCCCTTAAATAGAAAAGTAAAAATTGACAATGGTGTATCCCACTCCATTAACTTTCCGTGTCTCAAAGTTTTTCCCCTTAGTTTTTTGATACATCTGATGTAGTCTTCTTTCTCTTCTACTATCAGATTGGTTCCTCACTGAAGCCGCCACCTGACTAGCTTCTGTTCGTATCGTAAACGACGGGAATGATTTAACAATGGAGAGACACTAATTCCATCTCTTGAAAGTTGAAAGTGAAGATTTGCCATAAAATTAAAGTGGATCTTTTGATTTCAATAATTTGTTGGTCTTTGGGATCTTTGATATATACTCATTTGGTAAACCAAAATAACCCAGCATTGTTGTATTCTTGTATTCTTTTATTTCATTGCACTTTCATTGTTTTTTTTTTTTTTTGGACAATTCTTGTATTTAGTGGCTAATCCAGAAATTTAAGTAAAGGGGACAAATAGATATTAATTTGTTTTTCCAATTTTTCATTGCAAACAGTAACATAAATAATAAAATAATATTATTTTATTAATAAATAGTAACTTATACACTAAAATGATATTATTTTAATAGATATAGTAACTTTCAGGTTAAAAAAATAAGAAAGTGAGAGTAAAATATAAAATATAAAATTTATTGGCAAATCTAGAAATTTAAGTAAAGGGACAAATAGGTATTAATTTGTTTTTCTAATTTTTTCATTGTAAACAATAACATAAATAATAAAATAATATTATTTTATTAATAAATAGAAACTTATGCAGTAAAATAATATTATTTTAATATATATAGTAACCTTCAAGTTAAAAAAAAAAAGAAAGTAAGAGCAAAATATAAAATATAAAATTTAGTATGAGTAAAATATAAATTTTAATAGAGATAATAGTAAAAATTTATATTTTTTCACATCTTTTTTTTTTTGGAGGGAGGCAAAAGATAAATTTGAAAAGAATAATAGACGAAAACTAATATAAACTATATCATTAATTAGTATAGACTTTAAATTTGAGGGTGGACCCTCAAATAAATGTAGATCCGCTGATGCTTGAAGTCTTTGTTATTCTTGCATGCATTCATTGCTTTGTCAGCATTGTTGTATTCTTGTAAAATTTCGCTTGTCAAAAAAATTAGTGCAGGTGCGAAGGAAGTCCCTAGTCCCAGGGCAACATCCCATTCTTTTTTCTATCTTTCTTTGTTAAGAAATGATGCAAATACTACATGTAACAATAACAATGTTTTGCAGTGTTAATGAGAATTGGCTCAGTTGGTAAGTTTTTTTTCTCTATTTAAAAGGTTTAAAATTCAAATCTTATTGATAGTATTTTTTAATGAGTGATATATAAGTATAAAATAAATTCTTTTTCAAACTTATATTTTTCCAACCCTAAACTAGGACTACCTTTCATTACCCTAAACTTTTTGTCACCAAAAAAAAAAAATTATTGTACATTACATGGTTTTACGTGTTCCACCAAAAATTGTTTTGATTGTCTAATGCTACACAAATAGAATACTTATATGTAACGTATTTTTCTATCCTTTTTTTTTCCCATGGAAGAACATGCCGTAAACCAAAATTGAGAATTTTAGCTTAAATTTTTTAGTCGCGACTCTAAAATAAATTAAAATAAAAATGTTATTGACAATTAATAAAATAATTAATAAACAGATCATAAACAGTTGATTAATACGCTGGACGTAACTCTTCAAAACGATGACAAGAAGCCATTAAAATAACCCTCAAAATTATGTACTTCGTTATCTTGAAGACCGTCAATCATGTATTCATGTTGTGTAAGAAACAATCTTCAAATAAAGGAAAGCCGGCGTCGCATGAAGACGAATGAAACTGTTGGTAAAATAGCTATCAGTCTTAAGTTGACTGGTAGAAAATACCAAGGTTTAATCAAAGTCGCGTGTCCTTCAAAATGCTAATGTACCAAAAATACCAATAACATTTTTCTTTTGAAAAAAAAAAGAAGTAAAGCCTAATCCACCACACGTTCTCTTATCCCCCCTTTCTCCGTCCACCCTTCGCCCAAATTGCAAAACAAAAAATGCAAAAAGTACCTGATGATGATTGATGGTGTGCTCTGAAGGGTAAAACTCACTATTTGACAAATGGACAACTGGACATTTTAAGGAAACAATAGGGAGACAGGTAAAGAAGTCGAGAGATAAGATCGTTGATGGGTCACACAATTTTTTTTTTTTTTGTTTGGACAAAATATTATATATAAACGGTTAGGATAGAAAATGCATACAACTAATATAAAAATAAAATATGCATATAGATTTAAAAAATGTTTGTGCATTGTGCTCTATGTAGGTCATAAAATTTTCGGTTAGAGACAACCGGACCCTTGTCCTGGTCATGATCATGTTGTTTTTATATCAATGCATGATTAGACGACTTGCACAAATTTTTCCATCTTCACTTCCAAGGAGTTTAGAGAAACCATTACAAGGAAGAGCAAATAATTTTTCAAGCCGTATCCCATCTTAGGGAATACTTATTGAAGCAAATCAAATCAAAACGAATGACAAAGAATGGGAATGGTGGGTTTAGTACGTGTAACCCAATTACAATGAACCGAATGGGCACTTATTAAAACAAATTGATGACACATAAACAATCACAAGGCACACAATGAACACGATCATCTTCCTCCAAGAGATCACTGCTGCTATGTTATTTTAACTTCAAATTTGCAACTTTTCCGTTTGGGGACCGAACATGGCGAAGCCGCCTCTCTTCAGAGAGTAATTTTGCAAACCTAAAGCAAGATGTCACAAGTCATAACGTTAATAAACGGAAATTTTCCCAAACTTCGATAGAGGTCAAATATTTAAAGGAAAATGATACATGGACCGAGTGGGAATGGATCGAGTGGAGATCGAGTTAAATATTATACACATCGTTCATAAGTCTGTTGCATATCAAAATTAACTATAAGTTTTATACTATTTTTTTTAATCACTTATGACGTGCAATACTGTTAAAATTGATGTACAATAGACTTATAAAAAATGCTTACAAAAGATAACTAGGTCTCTTTCTCGGTCTCTCTTGGTCCAGGCAATTACTCCCATATTTCAAAGTATTAAATATTTTGATTGATTTTGCTCAAAAAAACCATTTTGATTGATACCTTGTTAGGGCCTGTTCATTACTCCCCGAATTGGGACAAGGCTCGGATACCCCAGTGTGCGAGTTCATCCTGGAAACTGGTTTCTTTAACAGTCCTTGGCCAACTTTCACAAGATCCTCTAGGTTATTTTTGGTGGCTATATCCACAGAAGATACCACGCCACTTAAAAAGTCATCCTACATGAAATTTTCATTCAAAAGCATGAATATTTGTGTTTTCGAAAGAAACAACCTAAATATAAGCAATCAGCAATCTCAGAGAAGTTTTTTTTTTTTTTAGGTCTGTCAATCTCAGAGTTTGCCTGGAAGGATTTTTCATCATAAAAAAAAAAAAAAAAAGGATGTGTAAGGATGTAATGTAATTGCTTAATACACGCACACATACATATGTACCTGAATTCGGAGGTAATTATCCTCAGAGTGAAGGGCTTGGAAGACCACCGAGAGGTGGAGATGTACCATGTCAGCACTAGCGTGACTAAATATATCAAATATTGGTGTAGAGCCACCGTTTTTTAGCCAACTCAATATGCCCCATTTTGCTGCCTTAGCTGCACTGTATTTCTGCTCTGTTTTTGGAGATCCCGTCCCCAAAGATATGACAAGAAATCGTCCGTAGTCCATTGGCTTTATAGGAAAGAAATCGGGGCTTCCCTTAATGATTTCCTTTGTCACTTCACCGATAGCAAGCAACGTCTGATAATTAACACAATACATGACACCACAAATCAATTTAGTCATTTATTTTTTGATAAATCGAATCAATTATTTTTCATTGCCAAGGTCTTGGAAAAAAAAAAAAGAAAATATCGTCACATAGCAAAACATTACAAAATATTGTCACACTCGTATATATAAATATATATTGTGAAAACAAGGAGTCGATAGAGCCTACTAATAATTTCATAAAAAATGTAATGGGATCTTATTCAAATTAAGATTCTTAGAAATTAATAAGAGAACTTTTAATGCATATACCGGATTATTTGCGGCTACACCACCATCTATGAGGTTGAATTCTCTCACTTCTTCTGTCTGTTCATTGTTGGTTATGAAATAGTGGGCTGGAAGATAAGTTGGCGCTGCTGAGGTTGCAATGCATATGTCAGAGAGCAACGCATCCAAAGATTGGTCTTTCTTAACCTGATAAAATAATGAAGAGCACATGCCATTAATGAAGTCAATAAAAAGGTAAATAGATCGTGTTAATAATAAAAATGTGTAATAAGTGAAATTCCCAGGGAAGAAACCTCAAAGCTGGAAAAGATGGTTGGCTGGAGTTTCTTGATATCAAATGTTGGGATTACAACGTTAGCCAAAGTTTGGTGCAACTTTTTGTCCCCAAGTTTTCCTTTGACGACTTTGTGCAGATATTTCCCGTCGTACTTGGGTCCCGTTAGAACTTTTAGCACCTTTGTTATATGAGGAAATAATCCGAGACTGCTGATTGGAAAACATAAACCCACGTTTAAAAAAATTACATTTGAGGAAAATATATGTGCAAATTAATGTATTAACTTTATTATTTCTATATTATGTCTATACGCCAAATATTTTCCTATAAAAAATAAAGCTAGGAGTATTAAGACTTCTGCACTTTTTTTATGAATGAAGATTAGTACAAATAAATTCATGTTCTAGGACTTTTGTACCTTTTTTATTTTTTTGATAAATTGATAGGTGCTGTTATTTGAAACGGAATGGAAATTATTATACTAAATATGATGTGGTCTAGTCATCTTTTATCTTGTATGTATACTCCAATACGTAATCACGACATGTGCTTGATTTTATTATGTTCTAGACAAAAACAGGAAAATATTATGAATTTAAAAAATGCACAAACATTCTACATGTTTTTAAAAAATAGGAAAAAAGTTGCAAACTATTTTCGGTAAACAAATAGACTCTAAGTTTGCATATCCATGAAAAAACGAATTATACCTTTTTTGTGGAAAAATTTTAGGGCTTTGATTTAAATAGAAGTCCTGGATATCCTTGGCAGCAAACATGGGTCGATTATTTTCATTTGGGGTCGTTAGCATTGCTGTCAATAGTCCTCCCGTGCTCGTCCCTGCAATTACATCAAAGTAATCTGCTATTCTTGCTTCCTCGCCATCCAGTTTCTACACCATATCATAAGCAAAAAATATTATGACTTCATTATTAGTTTTTCCATAATATCCAATTTACCGTTTTAGGATGCAAACAGAGGATGCAGAACGCAACAGTATACGAAATAAAATATATGTAGAAAGCGATATGCTTATTGCTCACAGGCGTATTATAAAGGGAACAACTAGGTGTATTGATTGATTCCATTAAAAAAGCTCCTTTTTGGTTTTTATAAAACAGGAGCCAGTGCCAGTCAAAAAAATAAAAATAAAATTGAAACAGCGGTCAGGGAAGATTGCACCCGTAATAACTCTACGGTGTCGGCAAGAATTGCAGTTTTTCCCAATTTCTTTTTTAAACAAAACAAAAATTTCAAAAAAATATATATATTATTAAATTACCGTCTTAGGTATTTCAGTCCACGTGGAATTATAAAATCCCATCTATGTATTGTGCACATTATTGGGTGCAAAAAAGTTTGGTATTCATATGCTGCTATTCAGACTTAGTATTCATATTGTGACAAATTTATTTATTTTTGTGACAAAACTTATTATTTTTGTAACAAAAAACATCACATTATTTTTTATTACAAAAAAAATAAATTTTATTACAAAAATAAATAAATTTGTTATAATATAAATATCAAGTAAGTATGGATACCAAAACATAAATACCAACTTGAACCCTGTTGGGTGTGGATATCTTTGCCTTAGAGATTGCTTCCGGCTTCTGCATGCTTTGTCGGTTGACTAAGTCAATTCACGCAGCATACATGCACGCACGCCCCTGTTGGATTGCCCTTAACACGGATGGGCTATTATTAGAGCTCCGCATGCATTTTATAAGACGATAATAGTGGTAATAAATGAAACGATCGATCTTGAAGCTCGATCGTAATACATTTCTACCTATTCAAGACCCGATTATCTGCCTTAGAATTAGCGCTGTGAAATGTATGTGAAAAGCCCTAATGTGGGTTGAATGCAATAAGACTACAAGATCTGTATAATTATACCTGAAGTTCAGACTCTAGAAAGCTAAGGATGGTTCCAGGAATAACCCCTCTTATTCCACCCCCATCGATACTTAGGACTGTGATTAGATTTCCATACGTAGGGGGTTGAAGGGGTGCATTTCTTCCTTCCATTCGTGGCTTAGACCTTGTAAGCTAAAATAGATTCAGATGATGTAGCTGATAGTGATTTTAAGAGTTTAAAGTTTTCACTAAGATGGGAAAGAGATTGTACAAGACACTGGTGGCTTGGGGAGAAATCAAAGCCTAGTAAGCACTTGTACTTGGAATTTGATCGGTGTTTTCGGGTTGTCTACGATAGGTTTATTTATAGAGAACTCAGGTTCTTCTCTTTTTCCAAAGTCTAACATTGTCATATCATTCCTCGGATTACATCAAATTTGACCAAAACTCTTGTTTTCAAAAGTTTCAAAATGGAATACACGTTTACGTCAATTAAAAATCCCATTATCTGAAACGTGTGGTGTGTGGTACTCTTGGGGAAGCATTCAGTACGTATGTGAGACTTGTTGGTGAGACTTCACGTGAATTGTAGGTTAGAATGCTTGACATCACGCAGTGAAACCTAAAGACAGCTACAAAGTTGGACCAAAATTATAATCATATTATAGTATCTTTTAGCACAAAGTCGATCAATATTGATAGGCAAATTATGTAATGTTCATAATAATCTTATTATAATCGGGCACATCATGTGGTTTTAATTCTCTATCTAGCTAATTGCGCAGAAGAAGGAATCGTGGTGTTACTTTGATGCTGAAAGAAAATTAAAGAACAGAAAATAATGAGTATAGAAAGCAAGATGCAAATTTACAATCGTGAAGGGTGCACCGTGACATATCCTGAAGTATATAATTAAGATTTTTGATGGATGGCGCCCATGTTTTAAAATGTGTGATGGAAAAAGAATAGATTATCAAAGAATTAATTAACAGCACGAAACACGTAATGGCAATTCTTCTGAATGAATTTAAAGTAATTAAGGATAAAGGTTGGAAAGACGAACTAACAATAAATACATTGAATGTATCACTTTTCAAAGGAACTTTTAAGGGTGGCCTAAACTAAAATTTACATGCTAGAGTTGTAGATCCAATATTTTCATATTCAAACAAGGATTCAAACAAAATAACCATAGTTTAGAACTTGCAACATATGTATTTCATTTTAACTATATTTTTAATGTCTTCAAGTAAGCTAGTTTAGTTTCAAAACTTCAGTAATTTCAAAAGATGAATTGGAACAACTTCGGGCAATTATCTTCATTCTCTTTCGTGGTGTAGTTTGCTTCCTTTGCTACTTTGAACAAACTAGATGCCAATGTATCAAAAACAACTGGAAAAAATGATCTCAAACAATTATTATTTTACCATTGGTAGTCTGTTTTATCGTGAATGAAAATTATTATTATCATCATTATTATTATACTAGAAAAAAATTAATGTTACCAAATTACAGATGGGCCGGAAAGATATATGTATTATGAAATTGATGGTGAGGCCTTGTTGTTGTTTCGCTTTATTTTGATGAACAATAAAAGATTCGTGCATTGCATTCAAATTTTTTTTTTTTTGTCGGTACGAAGTGGGAGAATAAATTTAATTATTAGTGAGATCTGAGATTCAAATCTTGATCTCATCTTAGTTTTAAACTTAATAGTCAGTAGGATTGTATTCTGAATTTTGATAACTTACATAATGCGTATACCGATTGAACCAGCTATTACGAGAATTATTGGTAACCTATAATACACGTCATATTTTTTTATTATTATAAGTATATAATGCACGACATTTGCAAGATAAATGCAAGAAATAATTACTAACCATATAATGGCGTATACATATGGGAGTTTAAACTTTGAAGACTGCAGAAATAATTACATATTAATCAATTAGTCTTGAAGTCTCTATCAGGAATTAGGTTTAAAAGCTCATTCTGTGGACGAAGCTAGGAAACTGCATCTTCAAAGAAACATTAAGTAGGAGCCAGCATGCTTGAGATGTGACCGTGAATCTTCATCAAAACATTCATTGGGTGCCTCTTTTTTTCCTTTAATTTCTTTTTTTTTTTTGAATATAACAATGCATGGGTTCTGCTGTTGGATTTATTATGTTAGGAAAAAGAGATTAATATAGCAGCCCACGCCTGCAGTCTTGCGTGGTTGTACCAAATTTGACTGTCAAGAATTTGTTCCACAAGTTGTTGGGTTTTGTTTTTATTGCATTCCTTTCCTGGTAGAGAATTTTGAACCACAGCTTTGAACGAGTCTTCCACATGTATATGGTCAGCGCCATGATTTGTCGGTGTTTATCAGAGGCACGGAAACACAGTGAGACTCCCCCCCCCCCTTCTCTCTCTCTCTGTCTCTCTCTCTGTAATCATTGTTGTTAGGCCGTCGGACACATTTATCTGGTTAGATTGATTTACGCGTTTCAAATGCTTGACCTCTCATTTTAAAGTGGACGTTGGACTGGTGGTTAGATTGCCTTTACTAATCTGGGGATAAATAGTGGCTTCTAGTTTTTTCAAGGGAAAGCATAGAGAGAAGTTTTGAAAGAATACCACCGGAATTGTTAGTACAGCGGTGATGTAGTATCTTTCTTTATGCATTGACTCATATTTAATTTCTCTTTCTGTTGCCGGTCCTAGATAATAAGAGATTTATGTCGATACACAATCATAAATTTCAAACTCTTTAACGTCACAATTGAGCATAGGGAAGGGAAGGGCAACTTGAGCCCAATAATATTTTAGTACTAAATCCTCTTTATGTAAAAGGTTGAATGGGAGTGTTTTTCAGTTTCAATTTACGAATATAATAATTAATATATTTACGATACACTTTTTTTTAAAATATTTCTTTCACTTAAAGAAATGGTTTAAGAGAATGATTTTATCCTACACATTAATTTTCCGTACTTGCAATATTTCCTTATTATATATTTATTTACTTATTATTTAAATGTTTTTCAGTTGAATGTCATGTAAATTGTTTTCTCTATCAAATTTTTCACCCAGTTAGCTAGACTCATTTTATAGAGTCAAATTAAAAAAAAAAAATCTAGTTTTTGACTGATTACTGTAGTCAAGTGCTAAAAGAATAGTTGTTGCATCCACTATACCTTTTCTGTTTGTCCTGAAATTTTTATTTTTTATTTGATTAAGAGATTCATTAAGTCTCGAACTAAACAATGAGACTAACTTTTTCTACTCTGATACCTTTTATTATCATTTCAAAATTAAAATTTAAGATTTTTAAAATTAAAATCTTAATTTCTGAACCAGTTGAAATTCTTAATTCATGTGTAAGTCCACACAAAACTGGTACCACCTCATAATTGATTTATTAATCTGTAATAAGCCCAAACTAACTTGACCTGGATCCAAACAAATCATTTAAAACTACACATCCAAATAAATCATTTAAAACTACACAAAAGACGGTCGAGCAGAGGCCATAGAACTCAATAACTTTTGCAAGTCCAACGATTACTCAACAGAGAAACAACCCAAAAAAGCCTCATGGCATGTGATTAAGTGGAAGAATGCAAGGTGTGCTATATTTATAAATCTGGTGCACGGATATATGTGGGCTCGGGTCCAATAGGAGAAAGCAAACTTCTAGAAAGTAAAAGTAAGAACAAACAATAACACGAGTTTTGATATCATTTCTTACTTAAAACTTTAATATATTGGGTTATGAGTTTTTGACTGTTATATTTTGCTTGATCTTTATATTTTCTAGCAATGTGAGACTTTCTTAAATCTCAGTTCACACTTGCTTATATTCCAACATTATAAGTATTTTTCGAATCCAACTCCAAGCTGGTAATTGAGTGACTCAGAAATCCCAGTAGAAGACCCCGGGAGCATGTAACCGTTCTTCATGAGATAGACAGATTGTTGATTGGTGAGGAGCAGTTTGTCTTTAGAACAAGAGAGGTAAATAGCTTTGAAGGTTTCCTGGCAAAATTGGGTATGGGAAGAAAGTAAGCACTAATGGCATGGACATAAGCTGACGCTAGTGGGTGGTTGGTATATAAAGTTTAAAGGGTGTTGGGTATACATATATTTTGAGTTGTCCATTCTCTGGTCTGATAGAAGAGTTTAATTAATTGGCTGTTCCAAGTGCGGTTGTGGACGGTCAGTAGACATATTCACGAGTCCTCGGGCTTTGTTCATCTCATGATCATACACCTGTATATGATTAAAAGAGGATTGGAATGCATTTGAAACCATTAATTGACATAATTATTGTATAGCAAGAAACTATATCCATTTCAAAAAATTGCTCAATAAATGAAATAAAGCATACTATAGATATGACAACCACCGTTGCATGCATTTAATAAAGATTATTTCTTCTTAATACCAAAAAATCATCACATATTTATTTGAATCATGCATAGCTCGCTCATTCGCGCGTGTAGGTATAGACACTGAATTTTTATTTATTCAAAAATCTCACGCTTGCATAAAGAATTGATGCACTAACAGACAAACAACAATTTTTATGACTCATTGGACATTGTCAGACCAAAAAGGCCCCAGTACAAACAAATGCCCAAAATGACCACCAACAGACCAAAGGTCCTCAGGGAAAAGACACCAGCATTGGACACACTAGGGTTTAATGTACCGACGAGTGCTAGTGAGAGCCACACCGCCACAAGGCAAGAACACGCTGCCACAAAGCAAGAACATGCTGCCAAGGCTACAAAGAAACAGACAAAGCTGCCTAATTCTCCACCAAATCCATAGCAAACATGAGAAGAATGGTTGGCAACGCCAAGCCACAAGGGTGACCACCACTGGGAAACCAAACCCCAAGAAGCCACGAACCATCGGAGCCGTCAGATCACCTCGGAACCCTATTGTAGATGGCACGACCATTCGTCAAAAGCAGAACAACTCTCCCATCTTCACATCGCCCATAGAGGCAATCAGGGATGGTAGGGGAGAAAAAAATCCCCCCAGCATCAGACTAGAAAAGCCGCACAGACGATCAAAAGAAACACCAACGAAACGACAGCGAACAAAACACTGCCTACTAAACAGCAACTAAACACTGAAAACTCAACAACTACGACCACAAAGACCGACTCCACTGCACAAAACGACAACATCAACCCAGAATCTTGTCGATGGACAATAGACAGATGTGGACTCTCCGACGTTTTCCCGATATACTCAAATGGATAATTGTTGGGAAATTTATCTTTACCATCCTAAATTTTGCTTTAATTACAAAAAACATATCAACTTGTTAGAAATTATTAAAAACATGCCACAACTAACAGAAGTGACTCAAAAGGGACCGAACTTGTAAAATGGCGATAATACCCTTATATATAAATAAATAGAAAAGAGACGCAACAAATAAACCCTCGTCCCACCTCTCTCTTCATCGTCTTCTCTCTTTCTTCTCCGAACGATTTATTCTCCAACAGGAAGCAATCAAACAAATCCCAAAAAAATTGAAACAAAAATACTTTTGTTGTGCGAGAATCCCACTTCCCAAATGGCCTCCACCATTGGTGTTGTTAGGACCCGAACTAAAAAAAAGATAATTAGGGAATAGAAAAAGAAGAACCAGAGATGAGATGAGATAGAGAGAGAAGAGCAATAGAAGGAAGAAGCCAAAGAAGAAGAAGAAGCAGAGCTTCAAAAGGGAAAAGATAGAATTACTGATGAGATATCAAAAATACAATTTCCATAACCCCAATAATATTCCCTGCCCATTACATGTACGTGATCATCAATGAATATTCCCAATTCTAGCTGAACCTTTTAGAACTACTACTAACAAGCTATTATTCTACTAAACACTACATTTATTCTGGATCAAGCCTACTACTATTAGGCCTATGACATCTTACTGGGCCTTGGATTCTAACAATCCCTTCCCCTTAACAAAATCCTTGTCCTCAAGGATTTGTGAGATTCCAATCTGAAACGGAATGAGGTAAAGGAACAAGAGCTGGACATCAACATTGCAGCCATTTGAAAGAGATGGTGGAACATCCTAGAGCAAGTTATTATTATTTTTTGTCCAACCTTTCCACCCAACTTGGCAGTTATGTTAAAGCTCTTAATAAGATGCCTTGAAATTCTTGTCTCAAAAAACATATTCAATAGCCTCCGTGTTACTGCGAAGACACGTTGTTTTGGGCTAGTCTCCAAGGAGTTTGATACAAGAGGACAGAATGTTGCTACATAGGCTTCGAATGTTTTTGCAAACTCTGAATAGACCATAGTTGTCTCCTCCAAACTTGACCACTTGAGGTTCCAAATACCAATCAGAGACCCCTTCGGTTTACCTAAAACTTGAGCAGACTCTTCAATCATTTGAGAAATACCTAAAACTTGAGCAAACTCTTCAATCATTTGAGAAATATTTGTAGCTAAAGTATAATTTGCCTTCATCTTAATACGAGGTCTTGAATCTTCAACAAGGTTACTGATTCCAATACACTTGAAATTTTTCACTTCAAAGAATACATGTGAAATCCATATGTAGCATATTGACATTGCCACCATCCTCTTCGTTTTAAACAATTCATCCAAATTTTTAGTTTCAAGGATGCCTATAACATATTCAGTATCTATTGCACCAATTTTGCTCCTATCACTATACCAATTTACAATTGAGAAACCCACGTCAAAATGCATACTCAACCCACATTTGGAACTCAACCCAAGAGATACAAACAAAATATAACCATGAAAATGTCCCGGTATGCTGTTTGGCTTCATGTGAGAGAGAACCTTCACATAATTTTCTTGAAAATGTCTCGGTATGCTGTTTGGCTTCATGTGAGAGAGAACCTTCACATACTTTTCTTGAAAATGTCCCGGTATGCTGTTTGGCTTCATGTGAGAGAGAACCTTCACATAATTTTTGGCAATTGTCTTTCTCATCACAAGAGAGAGAAGGCACCCAAATGACTTTAGTTTGGCTCTTAATGTATCTCCATTATGTCTAACAATTCTACTGACGTCCATAATATCTCCAACATATTTCCCCCAGTGCAAAACATCCTTGTCCCCAAGGATGGACAAAAAACTAACATAACGCAACCCTCCCTCATAGTTTGCATGAGCACTTGCCAGAAACAGAGAGCTGGCCTCCCCACCAGACTCAGTAAATTTCACCTCTACCACAAACAACACACCTCTCCTAGCAAAAATAACCTCAACCTCCTCACAACTTTTTTTTGTTAACCAATCCTACCATTCCTTTAATTAAAATCAAATACTCATCGGATAATTTTAGCCAATGCCCTATGACCACTGATTTAATGGCCCCATGAACTGCAATCTCAAACAACAACGCAATGACAAAATATACATCAAAAATAATATCATCTCCTTCAATATCAGTATGCAACTCAGTATCTATCCAATTATGCATCAGGACTACAGGTGGAGGCTTATCTGTAGGAGGACATATTTTTGCCAGCAATAATTGTAAGTCCAGATCACAATCAAATGAGTTTATGGGCCACGACTCGAAAATCTCATCATAAACAAAATCCACAGCAAAAAATTCAGAGTTTGCCTGCCAAAGAACTTTCAAATTAGTACAATCCAAAAGTGTATCACCTGAGTCCATGTTCCCAAATGCACCTCTAGTAATTTATCAATTCTGTCCGTTTGAGACAGAATTTTCATTTTAAATTGAGGTCGCATTTCGTCAAACACCTTGGGAATGTCACATATACCTCAAGTTGAAAAATTCTTAGAAGTAAGAAAAATTCCAACCAAGTACACCGTCTACCCAGCCTTGTCTTTCTGCACTGTTTTGTCGCCATAAAAAATTTGGCCAAATCCCATTGAGGATGTGTTCTTAGGTTGGAGACCTTCTGAAACCCACTTCAACAAGGACTGAGTTTCATTTTGAAAGTGATGAACTCCATTAAACATAAGAACCTCTGCTGTGTACCTTGAGGCTTCTGATTTGAGATCTGTATTGAGAGAATCAGTCGCGTCCTTAGGAGCAAAGGCTATGAAGGAGGACTCTATAACAGCAACGTCAGATGGCAACTCCATGTTATAGCGTTCACGCAACAAATCGAAGATTTGCTTAAAGAAAGCCCTCATGTCAGCACGAATGCGGTCCCCAGCTTGAATTATATCTGCGTTAAAGGCCTGGAATTGCATCGCAAGTGACTCCAACGGTTGCAGTCTCTCCATTATTGATTGGAGTTGTTGGTCATGCTTCCGAACTTGATCTTCTAACACCCCAAGATGTGCAATATCATTCGAGCTTAGAGTATCATCCATGATTTTTTTTTAAAAAAATTTTGGACAAAGACAAGAACGTTTCAGAGAAGAAACAAGAAGAGAAACTAAAACTAAAGTTTGAGGAGCGAGAATCATAAAGAGAAAGAGGGGATTTGCAAAAAAACAGTAAGTATGTGAAAATTTGAAAGAGAAAAAACAAATAAGAAGAAATTGATAAAAGGAGTGACAATATGGAGCTAGAAGCAGGCCAAGGAGGATGGCTCTGATACCAGATGTTAGGACCCGAACTAGAGACAAAGGTAATTAGAGAATAGAAAGAGAAGAATCAAAGATGAGATGAGATAGAGAGAGAAGAGCAATAGAAGGAAGAAGCTAAAGAAGAAGAAGAAGTAGAGCTTCAAAAGGGAGAAGATAGATTTACTAATGAGATATCAAAAATACAATTTCCATAACCCCAACAATATTCCCTGCCCATTACATATACGTGATTATCAATGAATATTCCCAATTTTAGCTGAACCTTTTAGAACTGCTACTAACAAACTACTATTATGCTAAACACTACATTTATTCTGGATCAAGCCTACTATTATTAGGCCTATGACATCTTATTGGGCCTTGGATCCTAACAGGTGTGTCCTCCCTCTCCACTAAAAGCACTTCATTACCCCAAAAATGCGAGGAATATATTCTTGGCAGGCTGGTTGGCTTGCTGCAAACCCGTTTTGATCAAGACAGTTTTCTTTCTCTCTGTTTTGTTTTTTTTTAATTTTTGGGTTTAGGTTTGTCTTAGAGTTTTTATTTTTTGGCAACGGTTGCTTTACCATCCAAAATGTGGTTTGCGAGTAATGTGATTAAAATTGAAAAGGATTGTGGTCAGACATAAGAGCATACCATTGACGCCTTCTACGGCTTTCTGATTGTCATTGATTTGGATTTCAGGTCGTCGTTCCTCTCTTTATAGCCAAGACATGAAAAAAAAATGTTGTTGTTGCTGTTTCTATCGTTCCTCGAACCCATGGCCTTTGTTAAGGTCATGGATGCATTGCCGTCGCGGCATGAAGAGGATGGTAACAAAAAGACAAAAAATGTTGTTGTTGTTGTCACATGAGCATGAACTGTTGGGAATTACGGCAGGAGGTGTCCGGTGAAGATGGAAGCACAATCAACACACCCCTCCACCATAAATGGTCACTTGTGATTCTACTTGAGAGAAAATTTTAATTTTTTTTAAGTTTTTTATTTTTTATTAATTATATTTTTGTTTAGCCAATCTTGGTATATTAGGACATTTGACGTTTTTGTTATTAAATTAAATTTTAACTAACGTCTACTTAATGGAGTTTTTTTTTGTCATATTGAATTCATAATATAGTATGTTTTTAGTAATTTCTAATAAATTGGTATGTTTTTGTAATAAAATTAAAGTTTAGGATGCTGAGGGTAAATTTCCCATAATTATTCCTTGAATTTTTTTTTTTACACACAAAACAAAAAATTATTCCTCGTATTCGTTCAAAAAAAAATTATTCCTCGTAGATGTATGAATTCGTGGCGGCTTGCCGCATCTGATTAGCAAACAATCTCATGATGCTGAATGATAATTAAATAATTGTCGATCAATGGTGGTCTATATCTGATATCAATGTCATCTCTTATGTAATCTTCTTTCTTTCTCAAAAATCTTAGGTAGCTTAATTTTTAGGAAAATACATAGATACGCAATGATATGAATTGTCGAATGATTGAATTTTAAATAAAAAATGATGTTAGATGTCATTAGATGATTGCGCACCCATTCGTGCCTCTTAAAGGTTAAGCCATATAGGAAAGCTTTTTTTTTTTTATGCGGATGTTTATGTGTAATAAATTTATTTTATTTTTTTTATTTCAAATAAATTACAAGTGTGTGGTGTAAGATTATGAATAAATTATATATAAAAAAAGTTAAATTAGGCATTCCCACATGAGAAGTCTTTTGCTTATTGGATGGTAATACTCTTACTAACTTAAACATGTTTTATACTCATTATGTGTTTTGAGTTATGGGTTAATGTACCCATCAATAGACTACAGCAAAACATAACCCAACTTGCATGTTCTCCACATAATTAATATCTTTGTCAAGAAATTTTCACAAAAACACCACTATGTGGCTTTTCTTTAGTTGCATTAAAATAGTAATACAATCTCATTTAATAGTATTTGACAGTTTATCTTTTTTTTATTTTTTTGAGTTCAATTATTTAATAACTTATATCCTTTTAAAATTCTCTAAAATTTCTTGTAAAAAGCTCCCAACACTTTTTTCTCCCCTTTTTTCAAATAGGTTACCCCTAAAAAAAAGACTGCTTAAAGTCTATCCTCTTTTTCCAATTAATTATACAATGGAAAATATTGTCTATACTCTCTTCGGAGGACTAGTTAGTTTATCTTTTTGGGAATTTACAATAATTTAAGCTACTGAAATTCTAACTGTCGAACGTTTTGTTTTAACAAGCTAATGGGTTTACCAAACAATAGTAAATGGGATTGTTACAATGAGTATAGACTTTGAATGAAGTCATAGTTATAAAATACTTAATACAACTCTGATTGTTGATACACCCTCTTAGTTAAACTTTGGACTCCTAAGCTCGAGCTCGATGCAGCGTTAAAAGGTTAAAGATTAGGATAGATTCACAATTATAGTATTGCATTGCACAATGCACGACATTAGCCTTTCTGGCTCACGTATAACTAAAGTCCACAAAGTTAGCCCAAAGATGATATTTAGGCTAGCACCAAGTCGATTTAGAGGGATTTTGAGCTTTAGTACCAACAAGTGGTATGTAAATCCTCTCATGATTTGACCAAAAAAATAAAAATAAATAAATCCTCACATGATTACTATTGGTGACGTGGTCTAACTAGTTAAAACGCTTTGGATCAAGGAGAAAGATCTTATCTTCAAGAGTTGCTAGGTACGATTTTTTGATGGGTTTAAATCAAGACTTTCCTTAGTGTGCAAGCTCTGCAGTAATTATCCGAACTATTTGTACCACTAAGAGGCTTAATGATCCTCGGTGAGACTGTCGAAACGCTACCTTCACTCTCCCATTTTTTTTGGCCAAAAAAATAAATAAATAAATCATCTCTTGATTTTAAATATTTATTCATTTATTTTTTTGACCAAAAAAATAAATGAATAAATCCTCTCTTGGTTTAAAATAGTCACTCTCCTATTTTTTTGACAAAAAAATAAATAAATCCCCTTTTAATTTAAAATAGTAATCGGGACTACAAAAGTACCACGTTTGCTCTCCTATTTTTTAGACCAAAAAAATAATAATAATCGCTTTCTTAGGGATTACTCATGTGGTTAAATATTAAACTTTTATTTTAGAGATTTTAAGTTTTAATTTTGGAAAGAGAAGATGTATAATTTGTAAGAAATGGTAACTACCTTCATTATATAACTCATGGTCTTAGGGCCCCATAATGAGCAAAAAAAATAGTAACAATCTATACTCTTAACACAACTGTATTATTTGAGATTTGATTATGGATTTGAGTATTAGTGACTTTTTTTTTCAATTAATTTGTAGCTTTCCTTGTAATAGAAAAAAAAAATAGTGATAGCAGAGTCACTATAGGTAGAATATTTGAGAGTTGAGACTTCTAACTGAAAGATCTGAAATTTAATTCCCAAGTCTTCTCCTTACCAATCGCATTTTTTATGATGGTAGATCATTTCAATTAAAACTAAAAAAAAAAACTATGACAATTTCATTTAGAAGAATTTGTGAAAAAAAAAACAGAATTGAGCGAAATGCACTAAAATTTAAATGAAAATTTGTATATTATATAATGTGACATGTTGTCCAATTAAAAACAAACATATGTTGTTAAGTAATAAAGTTGGCATAAATTTAAAAAAAAAAAAGATTAGGATTTTGTGTAACAATTTTAGTAAAGTTTCTTTGTTTATAAATTTTGAAAAACATAGTGACATCGTACCACACAGTGGATTGGACTACTACATTAAATTTGTGAAGAAGCATACTCTCTCGGATCTAACAAGATGAACATCTCTTAATACTGTGTGCAACAAACATATCATTTAGCCACTTTAGCAAAGGCTTTGCATTTGATACATAATATAGTATAAAATAGTATATGATAAATTAATATTATTTTATTATAAGTATAATAGAATAAAACTAATATATCATATATCATGCACCAACCAAATCGAAATTATATAAAACTGCCCAATTTTAATTTTGACATACGTTCAAGATGCAATTATCTTTACGACGAAAAAGAGAATCGCGCTTTAACAAATATTAAAAGGCATCTTAACACCAAAATCTGATTGGCATCGCTCATCATTAATAAAAAAAAAAAAACAAGACAACAAAAAGCTTCCAGAATCGCGCATAACGCGAATTATTATTCATTTTAAATTAAAGGAAGCAGTACATAGAACCAAAGAAGAAAAAAAAAATAAGGGACCCTTGGGCCAATAAAGATTGAAAAGATTGGGTTAAGAACTAATTTCATCAAATTTCATTATTTTATAAGGAAGATTTCATTACAGGCTTCGAAAATTCCCAAAAAAAAGTTAAAATAAAAGCCAAGAGAAATATTTCCAGAAAGGAAAACCACAAAACAGAACCAAAAACCCTAAAAAATAAAATCTATCTAAATATTGTTCTTAATATATGCAACGATTTTGAGCATGCCCACGAAAATTTACAAAAATCTTTAAAAGGTCAAGATAAATTGCAAACATGCCGGCAAAAATACACTGAAATTCAAGATTTAACAGATCATAGAGAAGCGCTACCGTGTTTGGGCATCTTGAGGAGAGTGAGCAAGGAGATGTAGACTTGCTCGAAGGAATCGAGAGTTGGAGAATCCGACAGAGGGTGACCCAACGATCCTTCTGCGCCAGCCAACATTCTCTGGAGCTTCTCTATGCCTGGACACAAATTTTCTTTCTCACTTCCTAACTTTTTCTCTCTAGGCAAACAGGACGTTTGTATTTTTTGTTTTTTTGTTATTCTTTTTTCTGCGAAATAGGTCTATATATAGTTTACTAGAATTTAGTCCGCACATTATGCGAGTTTATATATTTTTTTTATCAAAATATTATACAATGATTGAACTATCAAGAATTTGACTTGTGAGTTTATTGAAGTGAGGCTCATACAACATGAATAAAGAATATTCAAAGTAAAATTTTTTTCAAAGAATAAAGAATAACAATTGCGGCATCAACCACTTAAAAGTTAAGAATAAAAAAATTCTTGGTTTGTGTATATTGAATTATATCATAATTTATACATTTAAGTGTTTCAAATATTTCTCTCAAAGTACTTAACTGCTAAGTTTTAGTTTGTTGTCCATAAAGCTTTCTTTGTTATATCCTTTTGCACTAATCAACTTTATCAGGATATACTTTAAAACAATTTAATAATCATTTATGACCCAAGCGTTCAAAGAAATCAAATTCTTTTTTTAGTAGACGTGAGGTGGCAAATTCAAGTTCTATGATAGAAAACTACAGTGTCTAGTTATTGGATTCGAATTTTAAAAATTAGCAAAAATGCACAAAGTAAATAATTAATTTACTTTTAGTGAAATTGGTGATTGAAATTTTATACAAATAACGGACATATTAACAATCCAAATGGCAATTAAAAGATACCCAAAGACACGCCATTTTATGAAATAAGACTTTATCAAATCCCAGGTTTTTTTTTTTTCTCTTTCTTCAATTTGTTAGATACCAAACAAAGCATTGAGAAGGTAAGTCATCTGAAAAGAGATGAATTAGCTTCTTTTTTTTTTTTTCTTAACTAAATAACTGTACACAAAGCTGAATTTTTCCTTTTTCAGAACCATACTTGACTTATAGGCTAAGCGAATTATCGTATATCTTTTGCAGAGTCTTTGTTCCATACTTCTCATATAGAAGCGTTTCCCAAGTCAAGTTACAAAGGGATTTTTTTAATGTTTATTTTGAGTTGATACAAGAGGGAAGGCAAACTGCCTTGCTAACATGCCACTAAAGAGCCTTGAATAGAAACTAAAGGAGCATCTCGGTTCGAAGCGCGGTAGGCAATGTAGTAGAGTATAGGTAAGCAGATTATTTATTAATAAATTGTTAAACCAAATTTTCTCAACAAATTAATGAGCAATAAAGAGATCACCATTTTTTATTGAAGAAGTTTACCAACTTGGAAGAGGCAGACTCAGGACGATGAAGAAGAAGATGACAGCTATGAGGATGATAATCAGAATTCTTATAGGACTTATGATAATGATATTGAAAAGGCAAGTGTGTGGAGAATAAAATGGTCTAAAATTCATTGGCATAAATTACATAATTTATTGTCATAAAATTTACTACCCTAAACATCTACTATTATGTATCAAATTTAAAAAAAATCAATTGACTCCTTCATAAAGATTGTAACAGAAAAAATTATATATCTAATTTTTTTTTCTTAGGTGAAAACAAATTCTCATATTGAATATTGGAATTGATTGAGAAGGAAACGACAAAAGAAGAAACTAATTGTTATTAATGATAATAATTAGCATAATATGTTGTACTGTACACTATCGACCATTGCCGATGCTATATCAACAATTCTTTCGAGAGAAATCGGATTTTACTGGATCAAACATGCGGAAGGAAGATGAAAAATGCTTGAGCTGGTTGGATGAAAGAAAGCCGTAAAACCAAAAAAATAAAAAAAAAATTATAAAATTTGCCATTGGAATTTATGTATTAGTAATATTTTAATATTTTAATATTCAAATCTAGTATACAACTCAACTTGAAGCCCAGAGAAAACCGGTGGTTGACATAGTAAATTCACCTAATTATGTTTACAACAATACATGATTAAAATATTGAGAAGATAAAAATAAAGTATATTTTGAATTTAAATTTGTAAGATCTAAATTTTTTCATAGTGTTGCCAGTGATATGTTTGCATAGTTCTTCAGATATTGACTCAACTCTTTCATCCCAAAGAGTGACCTAAATATCTTTTAACCTACATATTAAAGCTTTTGTCTTGAGGTAGGAGTTAATGACTATGATAATTTAGTACATATATTATTATTTGAAACTTACTTTGCTAATGTACTGATGATTTCTCACCTCACAGTTTCTCTTCCACTTCTATGACCTCTTTCTTTCTTTCCAATTGATGCCTTCTTCCCAATAACGTTTGATATAATGTGACATTATCAACCAATAAGTATAAATAATATTTTGAAAGTTTAGCATTATAAAACTTGTGAATAATATTTTTCAGGTGTATACCTATCAGATAAGTGTTGTCATTGTACTTACTTGCAATAATTGTATAATTAGCAAAATGAAACTTTTGAAAAGGTATTGGACAATCTTTGGATATTGGCTGAAGTTAAATATAGAAAGTTATGTTTTTCATGATGCAAAGAAGTTTTAGTGTGTATTAATAATACCTCTTCATCAGTTAGTAGCTTGTCATAACTGATTAGATTGTTGTTCTTTACGTTCATACATTTCTATAGGCGAATGACCCGGGCTTTGATGTTTGCATTTTTCTGGTCAGATTTGAGACTTTTGATTAATTAGAATTTCGTATTCTGCAAAAAATAAAGGTAAATTCAGAGCTTGAAGGTTAAATCTTACATGCCATTAATAAAATTGTGGGGAAAAATATAATTTGAGAAGCATGAAAATATGTTTATAGTTACAAAACGTAATTGAACTGAAAAAAAAAAAGGAAAAGGAAAAGTGGAATAAGAAGAGCTTAGATTTGTCTCATGTAAGGAACAAAAGAGTGAACTGAACTGACTTACTTTCCCCTTCAAGAATGTGCAATCGTTGTTGATTTTGCTTTGTCAGTATGCTTGTTTGTGTTTCCTCCCTAACGCAGGCTTTGAGTTTGTCTGGAGGTAGCTTTTTGATGATATGCTAATTTATTAGGTTAGATATATTTAGGAAGAGCAAATGCTTTGTGCACTAATGGGTGAGTAATAGTTGATTAGCAAGACCATAACGTATGACAAATGTACTATAGTTTAGGCAAAATTTGGACGGAAAAAACTGATAATTTTTGCCTCATAAATTACCCCAATTTAGAGGCAAACTTATTAACATCTGCTATGCATATGCTCCATTAGCTTATTAAATTTTGCCTTATTGGTTAGCTTTGAAACCTTAGCGATTTGACTTTGAGGTTTTGGGCATTAGATCTTGGTTAATTATACCAAAAGTAAGAAAATAAGTGTTTGGTTAATTTTTTCGTGTTGGTATTAGATCTTGTTTATTACCTTATATGACCTATTAAAAATAATTGATTAAAAAGCAACTCAAAACTACTTTTTGCTGCATTTTGGGCTGCTTTTCACTTTTTAATATCAATATTATTTTATATAGACTAAATTACCCTCAAAAAACATTTATACAATTTTTTTTTTCCACTTGCCACAAAAATTAGATTTGTTAGTTATTACTATATTTCACTAATTTATATAAACACCACATTTTTATATTTTTAATAATTTTTAAATAATATTTTTTCACTTCAAATTTTCATTAACATTGATACTTAAAAAAATATTCTAAACATTATGGTTTTTCACTATCTAGTAAACATTAATAATTTTTTTAAAAAAGTTAAAAACTATGTGAGAAAATTGTTAATATTATTTATAAAATATTTATTCTAAAAATAAAAATTATAAAATATCAAAATAGTTTTTTTATATGATACATTATTATAAATTAAATATTTAAATCAGTCATTTAATTATTTAACAATAATAGCAAGTACAAAATTAATCAAACACTTCATTGATATCTTTAGCAATTAGCAATAGGAAACAACAATTAGTAATCAGCAATTAGTAGCATAGTCACTTTGTCTAAATACTCTATAAAATATTGGATGGTAAAATCAAAGAATTGAGTAGCAGCATTGAATAGATTGATGATGTAGAGGCTGAAAGTAATTTCATTCAATAATTTTATGAGATTTCAAAATTGCTTAATTGTCAAAATTCCTTATTTGCATAAATCATGATCACAAAATCATGGCATATTAACCTTATTGTTTACAAAATCAAAATAGTTCTTTTTTTTTTTTCTCATGCAACTTATTTGTTAGCAGCATTGAATGAATTGATGATATAGTGGCAAAAAGTAATATCATTCAAAAATTTTATGAGATTTCCAAATTACTTAATTTTCAAACTTCCTTATTTGCATGAATCATGATTGCAAAATTATGGCATATATGTAGTATGATTTTGGCAAAATTTGGATGCCAAAATACTCTATAGAATATTAACGTGTGGCTGACTAATGTGTTTACTATGTCTATATGTATAAATGACAATATTTGCATATTTGTTCTTTTTTTTTTATTAGTTCATGTGCCAATTAGAACTATCTCTCTATTTTGGCTCTCTCTGTAACATCAAAACTATTGGGGCTTATTTGTTTTGTTTTGTTTTGATTTGTTCAAACTGTTGAGGTAATCATGTTTATTTTTTCATTTCATGATCCAATTAGAATTCTTTCTCTATTGAGTGAGATTAAGCTTCTTTTGCATTACTTTATCTAGCACATTTGTTCTCTTTTTGAAATTTTTTTTTTCAGTTTATGATGTAATCAGAACCCTCTCTCATGATCCAATTGCAACTCTCTCTCTATTGAATGAGATCAGCCTTTTTTTTGTGTTACTATTGAGGAGGAAGCTAACGACCATTTTATCGGGGAGGTCAAAATGGTCGTTCCTATTTTTTGGCCCATTGTGAGTTTGGTCATCAGTTTTTTGTTGCTTATGCATAGATCATTTTCCTTTTGTGCCTTCCTTTTGTTCTTTTTCTTGCCATTATTTTGTCATACTTTAAACTTAAATTATTAAATTTTCTTAATTAGAAAGAAACATTTATTATATAATAAGGATTAAGAGAAAATTTTCTCTCAACTATCATTTTATAATGTTGATATTAGATATTTTCTAGTCTAGAGCCTCGACCTCTATTCCAACAGCAAGAAATGTGATGAGCCTAACAGAAGCCCAAATTTTTGGGCCTATTAATTGAATTTGCTGATTTTCTTTTTTTTCCTTTTGTTTTTTCCGCAACCAACTTGCTGATTAAAGCTTAAGCAATCAGTTAGCCGAATATTAAGAAAAAGAATGAAAACGGTCCATCTTGGGCCCAAAAAATGCAATTTGGGTTTAACTTGGCCCAATATGGTGGAGACGAGGAGGTTCGACGAGAATTTTAACTCATTTTACTAATGTTGGATAGCCTGCCAGTGGTGGATTGCGAGAGGACTGATGTTGTCGCAGCCATGATCACTAATCAGAGGACAGAGTTGGGCACTGAGTTGGCCTTAGCATCTTGCTAAGATGGTGGATTCAAGTTTTGTTGTTTCTTCTCCCTTTCTTTTTATATTTATGAAGGTACTAGTTTGGAATCGTTGTGGGGCTGCAAGTGATTGTTTTTTGCAGACACTGTAGATGTTTATACATCTTCATAAGTCATCCATTGTGGTCCTTGTTGAACCACGAATTAGTAAGGATAAAGCTGATAAAGCTTGTCGAGCTGTTGGGCTTGTTGGGGGTCCGGCGCGAGGAAGCTTGAGGGTTAAAGGGTGGTATTTGGCTTCTCTGAAAAAAAGAGATTGTCTCCCTCTCTTTTCGAGTACAGGACTGCCAATTCCTCCATGTGCATGTGGAAGAGGTGGCTGGCCCTGCCTGGCTGTTCACGGCAGTCTAGGTTGATCTAGATCGGAATAGTAAGAGAGAGTTCTTCACAAAATTGAGGTAGCTTCATTCATCCATCTCGGATCCATGGCTCATTGAGGGAGATTTCAATGTCATAGCTGCTCCTGATGAAAAAAAGGGAGGGGCTGACCCAGTGTTAACCAGATGGATGCCGTTTGCAAACTGGATTAATGACCTGTTTCTGGTCGATCTAGGCTTTGCAGGTTCTAAATTTACCTGTGTCTGTGGGCATACTAGACGAACGCGCATCTACTACAGGTTGGATCGGGCCTTGTGCAATGTGGCATGACAGGCTTGTTGGCCGAACGCACGAGTGTCGCCCCTTCCCCGTATTCAATTTGATCATTGTCCCCTTCTCATCTGTTTGCTAAAGGCGGAAGGTACCTCTTTTGAGCACTAGCCTTTTCGGTTCTTGGGCTCATGGTTGTTGCATATTGGCTTTCCTGCCTTGGTAAAAGATCTATGGGATTCTACCATGGCGTTGCCTCAAGCTTTCAATTAGCTGACTCCCCAACTGGGTAGATGGAATTAGACTGTCTATGGAAATATTTTCTATTGAAAAAAGCGCCTATTGGCCAGGATTGAAGGATGCCAAGCTCGTTTGGAAGGTGGGTTTCATTATGGATTATGGAAAGGGAAGGGAAGATCACAGAGAGTGCTAATGATACTTTCCTAGTTCTAGTGCCAAAAATTAAAGCTCCTCAATACCTACGTGACCTGTGTCCAATAAGCCTTTGTAATGTTCCGTGCAAAGTTATCTCCAAGCTGATTGTTGGTCGCCTAAAACCGTTGCTGCCAAGTTGGAATTCGCCCACCCAATCTAGTTTTGTTCCTAGTAGACAGATTGTCGATAATGTTTTCTTATTGCAGGAAGTGGTTCATTCACTTCGCGGATTCAGAGGCAAGAAGTGTGGCATGGTGATTAAGTTAGATTTCGAAAAGGCATATGGCCGTATGTGCTAGGACTTCATTAGGAGCACTCTCTATCAGTTATGCCTTCCTAGCTCCTTAGTCCATTTGATAATGGAGTGTGTCTCATCTTGAAACATACAAGTTTTATGGAATGGCACCCCTTCTTGGCCATTTAAGCCCTCGTGCAGACTCTGGTAAGATGATACTCTGTCCCCTTACTTATTTGTTCTATGCACGGAGCAACTCTCTCATCTTATTGCCTCTTGTGTTCAAGATGGTGCTTGAAAGCCACTTTCTATCACTCGGAGTGGGCTTGCATTCTCTCATTTATTCTTTGCGGATGATGTAGTCCTATTGGTGAGGCATCCGTACAACAATCAGGATGATAAAGAGTTGTCTCGATACTTTTTGTGCAAGCTCTGGTCAAAGGATTAGTTTGATTAAGTCTCGAATTTTCCTATCTCCAAATGTTCCTCAACTTGTTAGTCACAAAATTACCCAAAAATCAGGTCTGGTTATGACCAAGGATCTTGGTGAATACCTCGGTATGCCAGTGTTACATCAGAGGGTGTCAAAAGCCACCTATAAGGCTATTCTAGAAAGAGTTCAAACCAATCTTATCAGGTGAAATGCACACCAGTTATTACTTTGATCAAGTATGTTAGTGCTGCTATTCCGCTTTATACTATGCAGACCTCCTTTTTACCAATCTCAGTTTGCGCACAGATTGATAAACGCCATAGAAGATTTTTGTGGGGCGATACTGACACATGTAAACGTGTTCAGTTGGTTAATTGGGCTACTATTTGCAAACGGAAAAATGACCGTGGGTTGGGTATTAACAACACACGAGCTATGAACTTGGCCATGCTTTTGAAGCTCAACTGGAGACTGTTGCATGAAAAAGATCGGCTATGGGCTCAAGTGATGCGTGGGAAATATTGTGGAAATTCTGGAGAGGAGGCGTATTTTGCTCCCAAACGCATAGCTTTCTATACTTGGCGGAGCATGGTGAAAGCCAAGTCATGCCTTGATAAGGGCTTGCTGTGTTGTGTGGGGGATGGGACGCAGGTCAGCTTTTGGAAGGATCATTGGTTGTCGCCGACCCCTCTCATAGAATTTGCATTAACTCCTATTTCAGCTGAGGTACAAGGGAAGAGTGTGCGGTCTTATTGGAAAAAATCTCAAGAATGGTAATGGTCAGAGCGGCATGTGAAGTTGGACCCAAGCATGTTGCAACAATTGGTTGCCATTAGGCTTAGACGTTGTGGGGATACAGCAAAGTAGTATCATTAGGCCCTTTCTTCAGATGGGACTTTTACGGTGAAGGCGGTGTATGACGCCATGGTGGGGACTCGGCATTCTCCCTGGTGGTAAAGCATTTGGGAATCTTTGGAAAATTCAAGTCCCAGAGCGCATCCGTTGTTTTCTATGGCAGGTTAGTCACTCTAAGATCTTGACTAATTCTGAGAGGTAGAGTCGTGGCTTCTCCCCGTGTTTCCTTTGTCCCTTATGCAATTAATACACAAAGTCCATCCTCCATGTGCTTAGAGATTGTAGACAAGAAGCCTTAGTATGGAACCAACTTGTCTGCCCTAAAAAGAGGGGTTTTTTTTTACCTCTCTAAGGTCTCTTGGGTGTCAGCTAATATAAAGCAAGACTTTGGGGGAACAGGGACAGCTACTTGGCAAACCTTGTTTGCTATGATGTGTTGGTGGCTTTGGCAATGGTGTAATGTGCATGCCATTGAGGGTCGCACTTTCTTTTCTTATCCTATCCATTTTCTTTTGACTATTGCCAAGGAGTACTCAAGTGCTAGGGTGGATCTTCAAGCTGTTTGTTCCAAACAGAGTCAACAAGAATGCCTTGTTAGTTGGCTCTTCCCTATCCCAGGATGGGTCAAGCTCAATATTGATGGTGCAATTAAAGGGAATCCGGGACCCGCGGGTGCAAGAGGAGTGTTACAGGATCGCCATGGGAACTGGGTGGGGGGATTTGTGTTCAACATGGGGGTGATTATAGCTGTGGTAGTCGAATTGTGGGCTCTTCTTCATAGCCTAAGCTGTGCTTGGACCCTTGGCGTTCAGCGATTTGAAATGGAAGTGGATTCTCAGGTGGTCCTATCTATGGTTTCGAAAGGTGTTCCTTCCTCTCATCCTCATTCGAATTTAGTGCATGAATATAGAGAGTTGGTGTCACAGCAGTAGGATGTTCGGTATCGACACATCTTCCACGAACCTAATTGAGCTGCGGATTGGATGGCCTCTTTTGCGCTCAACCACTCGCTTGGCTTCATTTTCTACGACCTTCCTCCTCACAGCATATGCAGTATACTTTTGGAGGACATAAAGGGAGTCAGCTTTCTTAGAGTGGTGGCTAGGTAGTATGGATGTATGTTAAATTGGGTACATACCCTCTATACTGACCCACAAAAAAAAAAAAAAAAATTTAACTCATTTCATTTCCATCACGTACAGAAAATAGTTTATATAAGTGTAAACTGCATATACTTGCCTACATCCTCTCTGTCATTTAAAAGTTGAAGGATACTTTTACTAAGGCTTTTTAAAGTTAAGTTCAGAAGATGAATGCAGATATCATTTCTGAGAGATTCAAACAAGATTTTTTATTGCCTTCCTTGACATTGCTTTGTAACAGAGGAGTTCAAATAAAGAAATCTAATAAAAACACCTAAGGCTTTTGATTGTCATCTTCAATTGCTAATTTATTTTCTTAATCTTCTTCACTTGTTTTATCTTTTATTTTTATTTTTTAACTATTCAGTCATTGAAAAAAAAAATCCTTGCCTACAAACATGGAAGCTACCAGCATTTATTAATTTATACAATTTTTTACCTTAAGATTAACTCATAATTTAACCCAATTCCATATCCCTTGTACATCCTTCTCAGAGCACTTCAGTTGCCAACAACTTTCAACCCTCTCTCAAACCTATTTTTTCCTACAAGATTTCCTCTAGAATATGCATATTTTAAATCCTAAACCTTTTGATTTTTTTTACATATGAGTTCTAAACTTTTTTTAATATTTCATTTAAGTTCTAAATCTTTCAATTACTTATCAAATGAGTCCTTTCATTTATGAAAAGTGATCAATCAGTTAATAAATGAGTTTAACTTAATAGAAATTATTAAAAAAAATGTCAAATACACAAATTAAATATTTTTTCTTCAACAAAATATGCACATTAAATTTTTTTTTAATCAACAAATACACAAATTAAATAAACAGCATACATAATTTTTTGATAAAAAAAACATTCAATTCATGTATTTAACCTTTTTTTAAATATTTTTTTACAAGATCAAAATCATATTTTAATATATTGATAACTTTTCGTTAATGGAAGGACTGATTTAATAGAAAATTTAAAAGTTTAGAATTCAAATGAAATTTTAAAAAAGTTTAGAACTCATATGTAAAAAAATACAAAAGTTTAGAACTTAACATACGGATATTCCGATTTCCTCTCCCTCTAATGCTCTCTGGCTTTTCATCCTTTACAGCAAAAGAGACCACACAAAGTTTTTCTGAAGAAATTTGGCCAAATTAATTCTATTCACACGCAAAATATTTAAAATACAGTCTTATCCCACATGCACGCTGAAACCACTAAAAGCTAAAAAAAGATCTAGTTGATGGCATGCTTTAAACCCCATTTTTCATTTCCATCTCACATACAAACAAAAGATTTTGCTGCCTTTTATCATTTTTATCCATCTTGACAGAGTAATTCTCAACAATCTGAGCTCTAGCAAATGAAGCGGGGAAATTGGACGTTCAGCTGTGAAAATTGTGGGTTTTAAAAAAAAAAAAAAAAAAAAGAAAACAGATATGTCAAGCCATAGATAATGTGTATGGGGAATGCAATTATGCAAACACAAATGAGTGAGACACTCCGACGAATTGCATGAAGAAGTCGGAGTTGCCACCTACCAATTAACATATTGAACATTGTACGGCTTTCTTCCGTTAGGTGATTGTGTCCAAGTTTGAAGTTTCTTATCCCGTGTGGAAGACTCGAAATGTTCTTAATTTTCTTTTTTGAATTTCCATTAATATTATGGCGACACTTGGCATCGAGGGCAATGTGATTTTGTCAATGATATGTGTGATTTTGTCAATGATGTGCAGTTAATGACTAGTACATTTGCTCACAAGATTCAATAGATTATTTGCAGAATATTTTCCTAAAAGCAAAGCAAACAAAATTTATTTTTCAAAACAAAAAAATTTAGATAGACACAAAATTTTAGATGTAAAATAAATGTATAGCAATCGACTGATTGTTTAATACAATCAATTAATTAATATTTTCATAAAAAATGAATATATTTTTAATTAATTTTTTGTTGTAAATATATATTAATCGACTGGTTGTATAAACTAATTGATCAATTGTTATACGTCTGATTTATATCTACATTTTTATGCATCTACATAATAGACTCTTTCAATAAATAGGAGGCTGAAAAGTACCTGGCCCACACTTCGATAGAGATTATTACCTCCATCCTTATCAAATACGGACAGAATTTACCACATTTCTGTCAATGTGGAAGCTTAAGATATATAATCCTATGAATAAGGCTTCAAGTATTAAATATGTCACCAACTTCTAGCTATAGTAATAAGATTCGAATTCTTAACTTTTATGAGTATTTCTTAAATCTTTATGACTACTAAGGGCATAAAATTAAGAGAAACATGTTGTTTATACCAATAAATATTATAGATAAATCACAAAGATAATAAATGTAATTCCAACGAAAAATATTGCATGATAATTTCATGCATGCATTGATGCACAAAGCCTATTGTTGCATAACAAAATGTTTGTAAGATTCTCTTATGCATTATGTTTAGTTAGACCAGAGTATCAAGCCTTTATGTACTCTATAAGATTCAATAGACCTAATGTTTAATTAAATTTGTTTCTAAGTCAGACTTGAAATAAAAATATCTTCTCCCTCTACACATGCAAACATAAATACATATATACATACATAATATACATACATAATTGTGTGCACACTTGTATAGCAACCGCCTGTCATGGGCCACTTTTTTTAGTCAATTAATTGTCAGCCATATTCAAGTTATTCTTACTAGGTAGTAGGTACAAACAACTGGTTGCTACATGCATTGTTCTTTTGATTTGGGGAGGTTAGGATCCCCAGGCCAAATGCCAACATGAATGTGGCTTTCAAACGAACACTACCTGTCATCAACAAGTTCTGTTAGAATATAACTCCGCCGTTCCCTAACTCTGCTGTACCTTGGAAAACAGTTTAATGATTAAAACTTAAATCTATATTTTAAAAATATTGAGTTCAAATTCTAGATAAGGAGAGGTGAAATTTATGAGAATAGAAAGTTACACCCATTATGTGGTTCATGACTCGATAGACCTCTAAATAAATAAATATATATATATATATATATATATATATATAACTCTGCCATTTCATTTTCAAAGATCAGTCTGGTGCCATTCATGGTTAACCAATTAGGTCCAATACGCATAATTATATTCATATATTATCTGGATAGTTGCAATTTTATCGATTGTGCGCCAAGCAACTCATTTCCTTCCCGTGTAAATGTAGTTGGTAAAGTGCCTTCAACCAATTTTATGGGGATGCTTATCATTGCAGCCACCAGGACTTGCTTATTGTCAAAGAGTATAATATCTCATATTGATAAAAAAATAAGTTTATAATATAATTTGATAATTTTGAGTTTCTTTTACTTTTAACTTGAGTTTTTGGTAGAATTTTTTATAGTCATAATTAATTTGACATGGTATCAAAACTTATTTTACTTTTCTTGTATAAATTCATTAATTTGGCTCATTTCAATGAGTTTGATTTATTTCATTCCAATTTTCTTATGTCACGTGTTGATCGGACTAGACACGTGTCAAGAAAGTGTGTATCTCATATTAATAATAAACAATTTTATAACATGACTTTAAACTTTTCCTATTTTTAACTTGAATTTTCGGTAAGCTTTCAGACCTATTACTAATTCCTAAAATTTGAACTTTTCTCATCTCTAGCTGGCTTTCGGGTTTCCTGAAAGTTACACCTTACCTGGAAGGAGGAAAAAGGAGAAAGTGAAAGAAAAGAAGAGTGGAATTGTCTTTATGCATGTAATTGGACTGTGTTGAAGGGAGGAAAGTTGGAAGAAGATTGGGATTATTTTTTTTTCTGCATCCCACCAAAAATTTTTTTCTCTATTTCCAAGGGAAAAAACAACCCTTTCCCCTATTTATTTTAGTTATTGATGTTATTTTTTCTAACTCCTTTTCAGAATTGCAGCTCTGCCATCATAGTTTTGCCCTTTGTTTGTTTTTCTTTTATTTTTTTTTCCTGCTCCTTCCCTTAGTTTGTTTTCTTAAATAAATTATTCATACTTATTATTTAAACTAGATTGTCTAAGTTGAGTTTTTCAAAATTATGTATTTATATTTATTATTTTAACTGAAAAGGGTAACACTGTTATTACACTATTTTTTTGGTCTGTAGACCATCATATGAGGGAGGGGATAAAGGAGGAATTAAGGTTCGAAAAAATAAAAAACTTTTTCTAATCGTACAATTTTTATTCCTCTTATTTCTTCTCCTCTCTTTTTTCCCAACAAAGTAAATGTCAATACGGGAAAAGCTAGTGGCCATAATTTGGTAGCCAAAAGCAACCAGACTGTTTTAGCTGAAAAAAAATTTTAATTTTTTTTAAAATCATAATTTAGAATAATACTAAGTTTGAATTTTTTTTGTTAAATTCATAATTTAGGATAGTATTAAATATGTTTAAAGTAATATTAAGTATATTTAAAATTTAATTTATAATAAAATGAAAAAAAAGGAAGGGTTTGGACACTACATGGCCAACAATTTGACCATGTAGTGGAACCCATGTCTATATTGTTTGGCCATGTCAATATTTTGTAGACTTGGGAATCTGAAATGTGACTTTGTCTCTAATAACTCGCTTGTACTTGGAGCAAACACAACTTGTGCAGGCAACGTCAAACATTGTGAAAATTCGGGGAAGTCTGAAATTTGACACCTTCTCATCTACCTCCTAACTCAATATTGTGTATCCTGAACCAATATTAGAGGGAATGTGCATATGTATATTTTGATTTTTTATGATCTTTTGCGCATCTTTCACACCGTTGACGGCGATTATTGGATGGATCTGTGCTTGAAATCTACCATGTGCCCGAAATCTGCCTTTGTTTGGCCAAAGGGAGACCTGAAGAAGTTCCTAGGAAAGGGGAAACGGAAAACTTGGGCTTTGGGCTTTGACATGACGGAAAATTTATTTAGATATAAAAAAAATTAACACACAATATATATATATATAATAATTAATTATTTATTTTGTACAGGAAGAAGATTAATATTTATAATAAATAAAAAAATTTCATTTTTATTAATTTTTTATTATAAATAATAATTATTAATTATATAAAATAATTAATTAATTATTATATATCTTTTTCCTACGACCTTTCTATACACGCGTATCGAGACTCTCCACAAAAATGGCGACATTAGAATCTTTGACCTCTGACGTTTTCCGGATGATGACAACGGACAATTGTATCCACTAGCTGGTAGTGACTTAGTCCATATTCAAGAAATTCAAGTCTTAAAATTTATTGCACCCCCAAAAAATGTACTTGAAGAAACATCGCTTAGAGTACGGTGTAGCTTGACTAGTAGATATTTGAATATTCAAACTTAAGCGCAGAACTTGGTCTATATAAACTATCGTATGTGCTTAGTGAAATATATCGCAAAAAACAGCTTTCAACGATTGCACGGTAGTGTTCAATTTGAAGGCTCTGAAAACGCTTTGAACCTCTCATCAATCCTCTTTCTTTCTTCAGCCTATATTATTTTTTCAAGCAATTTTCTCTCAATCTCTCTATAATATAATATGGAATCTCCAAACACTCCAAGATCACCCCTTCAAACCCCAACTTATGGAGACTTAATCACTGTTCTTAGCATAGATGGCGGGGGAATAAGAGGAATTATACCAGGAACCATTCTTAGCTTCTTAGAATCCGAGCTTCAGGTGGCTAAGACTCTTGCATGATTCAGACATGTTTTACAGCCCATGTTTATGTTCCTGTGTTTGCACATATCTGACTGCATGTTAATTATTCCAACATGTAGAGATATGGAAAAAGTACACTCTTCGAAATTTTTCTTTCTCCGATTTTTTTTTTGAATGTAATAGATCTTTAATTTTTTACAACAACAGTTATATTTTTTATAAAAAAAAAAATATATTTTATTATTAATTTTTATTATAAAAAATATTATTATAATTACAAAAAAAAATAAAAATATGTTGCATTCGATCAAAAAAAATTTTTAAATTTGTACTCTTGCCTACGGAGATATCTCTCTTAGCTACTAAAATTGTTTGGTGTGAACGTGCAGAAGCTGGATGGTGAGAAAGCAAGACTTGCCGATTATTTTGACGTGATTGCTGGGACTAGCACTGGTGGCCTAGTGACGGCCATGTTAACCGCCCCAGATGACCAGAACCGCCCTTTGTTCGCTGCCAAAGACATTAATGACTTCTATCTTGAGCACTGTCCCAAAATTTTTCCTCAAGATAGGTAATACTCGATTTTCACGGTCAAATTATTGAGTTCGGCGATAAGAGTTTTATGCTATAGTGTATACATATATATTTGCAGCTGTACGCTATTCTACTTGCCTTCGCTGGATTGCTGAGTGATATAACTGGAAATCAAATTAATTCTCTGGTTACAACAGGTCTCCATTTTCTGCTGCTACAAATCTGGTCAAGTCTTTGTCAGGACCAAAATATGATGGCAAGTACTTACATAAGCTTGTCAAGGAAAAGCTAGGAGATAAGCGCTTACACCAGACGTTGACCAATGTTGTGATCCCAACTTTTGACATCAAGCGCCTCCAACCTACAATCTTCTCCAGCTATCAGGTTAATTTCTCGCAAATTTGCTTCAGTTTTGCAACCCTTTCCACAAAGATAACAAACAATTCATATTATTTATATGCCTTTGTGGTTCAGGTCAAGAATAACCCGAGCCTGGATGCCCTTCTGTCAGACATATGCATCTCAACTTCAGCTGCCCCAACCTATCTTCCAGCCCATCATTTTGAAACCAAAGATTCTGCAGGGAATAAAAGGGAATTTGATCTTATTGATGGTGGTGTAGCTGCTAATAATCCGGTATATTAATTCGAATAATTGACCTTCGGGATTTAGCCTTTGATCTTTGTGTATGTAGCTGTTAAATTAAAGTCTGATCGATTTTTTTTTCTTCTTTTTTGGGGTTCCCACTTCAGGCTCTAGTGGCTATGAATGAAGTGATGAAGGGAATCAAGCGGGGCAGTCCTAACTTGTTCCCCATGCAGCCAAAAGACTATGGCCGATTCCTAATCCTGTCCTTAGGGACTGGTACAGCAAAAGTTGAAGAAAAGTACGATGCAATTGAGGCAGCTAGCTGGGGTCTATTGGGCTGGCTAACCAGTGACCAATCCACTCCATTGGTGGATTCCTTCATGCAAGCTAGTGCTGACATGGTTGATATTCATCTTGCCACTCTTTTTCAAGCCCTTCACTCTGAACAGAATTATATTCGAATTCAGGTAGATATTTCATACTCCTCCTGTTGTCTGTCTTACAAATATATCGGAAAGACAAAAGAACGAAAATATAGATTTTGCTGGGACTAGAGACTAAAGAACTCATTTTGTTATTGTTTATCTGACAAATTCTTCGACGTTCTATCGTAAAAATTGCAGAATGATACACTAACTGGGACTCTGTCATCTGTGGATATTGCCACCAAAGAAAACTTGGAGCAGCTCGTGCAAGTGGGTGAAAAGTTGGTGAAGAAACCAGTATCAAGGGTGAATTTGGATACTGGCCTCTTCGAGCCTGCTTACGAGACTACAAACGAGCACTCTCTTATAAAGTAAACAACTCTTTAGTCCTTTTATACTTGGTTACAGTAGAGCGAGTAGGCCGTCACAGACGGTGTTTCATTCTTTTGAAATAAGAGGGATCGCAAACTCTTTTTGTTTTTTTCTTTTTTCGATTAAAATAAGATGAAAGAGAAAAAGAGACAAATTCTCATTCTCTCTCTTATAAGGCACGCCGCTGCGTCGGCCTACCTATTTCGATTATAGTATTCCATACAACGTTTCTGGTACCATTTTTGAGGCCCATTACTAACCTTGTTGTGTCGTGTGGGGAATTTTTCCTTTTGCCTGCGTAGGTTGGCTAAAATACTCTCGAAAGAAAAGCAGCTTCGCCAAGGAAGATCACCACAAGAAAAAGCAGCCGCTCCAAAATGAAGATGATCCATCCGCATATGAAAAAAAAAAATTCATTCCGAAATTATATGTACACCGAAACTCAAATAAATATGAAGCGGACAGCCAATTTGTTCACTCTCTAACTATTTGTATTTTGTGCTGAAATTCTATTCTTTTGTAATAAAGCCCTGGTTAATGTTTCCTTGAGCACAAAGATAGTCTTTAGGCATTCAGATTTTATAATTTAGATATGAAAATTTTATTATTGTATTTTTTAATTTTCTTTTGTTGTCAATTGGAGCTTTTTTGAGCCCTTTTTTGTAATCTTATTTTCTCTTTAATGAAATTATTTAAACGGATTTATTTAAAAAAAAAAAGTTCCCTTAAACAAATGGGTTTGGGACTTGGATTTGAACTTTAGATTTGAATTTTCAAGTAATTCTATCACTACACTTGTAGTTTATGGTGCGCATATACAATAACAAACACCTTTTCCCCCTACATAAGCAATTGTTCATTTAAAATGCAAGACATCATCTATGTTTTCTTTGGTAGATTTTTTCCCTCCACCAACCGTCGAACACGGTTGAAAATAGACTGAACATGTTCAATGTAACGTCTTCAACCATAATCTCACCGGTCTAGGTAACATTTTCAAGCACGATGCATCAGAAACATTGACCAACATAGGAAATTTGCATTGATAAAAGGAAAAATAATTTGAGAATTAGAGGGAAAAACAGGTACGTCTCTGAGGCACGCAATATATAAGTTTGGAAATGTGCTTCTGATTTGTTGAAACGAAAAATAATTAACCTCTCACTTGCCTATCTATGCAGGCAAACATGATGGCTATAGGATGATAATTTCGCTTATTGACTTCTTGAAAATTAATTTATAAATATAAATAAATTGATCCATGGGGAGACCCAGTTTAATTACAAATATATTTGGTGCATAATAAATGTGTAATTCCTATCAAAACATTTTATTGGCTGTAGGATGAGATCTTTGCATGATTTTCTTTTAAAACATCAAATAACGTGGACCGTCCTCCTACATTTTATATGACAGGCCTCCCATGTTTTCTTTCTGGAAATTAAAATACAATTGATAAAGAGAGACTCCGACTTTAGCCGGAGTGGTGTGAGCCGTCGCCTCCACCACCGGGGTGGGGTAGTCTGCCAGCGTTCTTTTTTTTTTTTTTTTCTTAACTGTTGAATTACCAGCTTTCAAAGAAAAAAAAAACATTTGATAATCTATGGTATTACATATATATACATACATTTATTAGGATCTCTAAATATGATATTAAGATCTCGTTGGCCTTTTATTTATTGATTTATTTTTTGGACGCCACTTAGAGAAGTGAAAAGTGGACAGGATGAGAGATACGACTTTATAATAGGGGCCAAAATTGTTCCCTGAAAATAAAGAAGTAAAAATTGATAATCGTATCTCTTATCCCATTCACTTTCCGTGTCTCAAAGTTTTTCTCTTAGTTTTTTGATACATCTGATGTAGTGTTCTTTCTCTTCTACCATCAGATTGGTTCCTCACCGAAGCCGCCACCTGACTGGCTTCTGTTCGCCTTGAAAACGGCGGGAATTATTTAACAATGGAGAGACACTGATTCCATCTCTTGAAAGTTGAAAGTGAAGATTTGCCATAAAATTAAAGTGGATCTTTTGATTTGAATAATTAGTTGGTCTTTGGGATCCTTTGATATATACTCATTTGGTAAACCAAAATAACCCAGCATTGTTGTACTCTTGCATTCTTTTATTTCATTGTTCTTTCATTGTTTTTTTTTTTTTTTGACAATTCTTGTATTTAGTGACGAATCCAGAAATTTAAATTGATGAATCCAAAAATTTAAGTAAAGGGGACAAATAGGTATTATTTTTTTTTTCCAATTTTTCATTGTAAACAGTAACATAAGTAATAAAATAATATTATTTTATGAATAAATAGTAAGTTGTGCAGTAAAATAATATTATTTTAATATATATAGTAATCTTTGGGTTAAAAAAATAAGAATGCGAGAGTAAAATATAAAATATAAAATTTAGTATGAGCAAAATATAAATTTTAGCAAAGATAATAATACAAATTTATATTTTTTCACATCATTTTTTTTAGAAGTGACAATTGAGAGTGGGGGAAAGATAAATTTGAAGAGAATAATAAACTAAAACTAGTATAAACTATATCTAAATTTGAGGGTGGGCTCTCGAATACATGTCGATCCGCCGATGCTTGTATTCTTTGTTATTCTTGTATCCTTTCATTGTTTTTTCAGCATTGTTTTATTCTTGTAAAATTTCGCTTCTCAAAAAAATTAGTGCTGGTGCAAAGGAAGTCCCTAGTCCCAGGGCAACATCCCACTCTTTTTTCTATCTTTCTTTGTTAAGGAAAGATGCAAATATTACATGTGACAATAATAATATTTTGCACCGTAAATGAGAGTTGGCTCAGTTGGCAAGTTTTTATTCCTTACTTAAAAGGTTTAGAGCTCGAGTTTTAGTGGCAGTCTTTTTTCATGAGTAATATATAAGTCTAACATAAGTTCTCTTTGAAACTCGTGTTTTCCCGACTCTAAATTAGGACAACCTCTCATTACCCTAAACTCTTTGTCACCCAAAAAAAAAAAAAACAAAACATTATTGCACATTAAATGGTTTTACATGTTGCACCAAAAATTGTTTTGATTCTCTAATGCTACACAAATAGAATACTTATATGTAAGGTATTTTTCTATCTTTTTTTTTTTTTTTCCCATAGATGGACATGCCGTAAACCAAAATTGAGAATTTTAGCCTAAATTTTTTAATCACGACTCTAAAATAAAAATGTTATTGATAATTAATAAAATAATTAATAAATAGATCATGAACAGTTGATTATTACGCTGGACGTAACTCTTCAAAACGATGACAAGAAGCCATTAAAATAACCCTAAAAATTATGTACTTTGTCAATCATGTATTCATGTTGTGTAAGAAACAATCTTAAAATTCAGCACAGCCGGCGTCGCATGAAGACGAATGGAATTGTTGGTAAAATAGCTGTCAGTCTTAAGTTGACTGGCAGAAAATACCAAGGTTTAATCAAAGTCGCGTGTCCTTCAAAATGCTAATGTACCAAAAATACCAATAACATTTTTCTTTTGAAAAAAAATTTAAAAAAAAAAACCCTAATCCACTAACACTTTCACTTATCCCTCCTTTCTCCGTACACCAATCGCCCAAATTGAAAAAAAAAAAAAAAGTATCTGATGATGATTGATGGTGTGCTCTGAAGGGTAAAAATTCACTATTTGACAAATGGACAACTGGACATTTTAAGGAAACAATAGAAAGACGGGTAAATGAGTCAGGAGATAAGATCGGTGGTGAGTTTCACACAATTTTTTTTTTGTTTGGACAAAATATTATATATAAACGGTTATGATAGAAAATGCATAAAATATGCCTAATATAGATTTCAAAAATGATTGTCCTTGATTGCTTCGCAGCAAACTCGTTAGCATTCCTGTTAATAGACCTCCCGTGCTCATAGTTTTAAAAATCGAACCGGTTATTGAACCGATGAAAAGACTGAGTTAGTGGTTTAGCGGTCTAACCGAAAAACCGGCGAGTCAATTCTGATTTAATAAAATAATAATTAATACTTATAATTTTTCATTTTTTAATAACAAACAATGAGTATAATCATAAAAAATAGATTATGAGTCTACTTAAACTTAAAAAAAAATTAAAATACAAGATATTTATGATAATTTTTTAATTAAATAAATTAATAAAGTATAAATATTTAAAATAAAATATTATAGAACTATTAATCGAATATTCATATCCAAAAATAAATATCATAGAATTAATATATAATCAAAAAATATTACATTTTTCATTAATATAAATAAGTGTTATTTATTCTCATTTTAAATCCAAAAAAATAAATAAAACGACGTCGTTTTGATTCAGGTGACCCGGTTACCGGTTCACCGGTCCGACTAGCCGGTTTACCGGTTTTGGAGTTACCGATTTTTCGGTCTAACTGGCCGGTTCAGCAGTTTTTCGGTCCGACCGGCCGGTTCACCAATTTTTGGGCGGTTCATTTTCTATTCCGGTTTTATCATAAAATCAAACCGGTTCGATTTCCGGTTCACTAATTTTTTGGTCCGACCAACCGATCCGGTCCGGTTTTTAAAACTATGCCCGTGCTCATCCCTGCAATTACATCAAAGTAATCTGCTATTCTTGCTTCCTCGCCATCCAGTTTCTACACCATATCATAGGCAAAAAATATTATGACTTCATTATAAGTTTTTCCATAAATAGCCAATTTACCGTTTTAGGATGCCAGGAATTTAAAAAAAAAAAAAGAAAAAAAAAACAATAGCGCAATTACGAGCACATAAAAAGGTAAACTGAAGGTCACCAACCCAGATGCAGACAGATGATGCAGAATGCAACAGTATACGAAATGAGTCATGGCCAACAGTATTCTTGCTTCCTCGCGATATGCTTATTGCTCACAGGCATATTATAAAGGGAACAACTAGGTGTGCTGATTGATTCCATTAAAAAGGTTTTTTTGGCTTTTATAAAACAGGAGTCAGGGCCAGTAAAATAAAAATAAAAATAAAAACAAAACAGGAGTCAGAGAAGATTTCGCCCATAATAACTCTACGGTGTCAGTAAGAATTGCAGCTTTTCCCAATTTCTTTTTTGAAACAAAACATAAATTTCAAAAAAAAAATTATTAAATTACAAAGTTGGGTATTTCAGTCCACGTGGGATCTATATATTGTGGATTGTGTACATTATTGGGTGTAGATGTCTTTGCCTTAGAGATTGCCTCGTGTTTCTACATGCTCTGTCCGTTGACTAAGTCAATACCGCATGCATGCATGCACGGACGCCCTTGTTGGATTGCTCTTTACACGGATGGGCTATTATTAGAGCTCCGCATGCATTTTATAAGACGATAATAATGGTAATAAACGAAACGATCGATCTTGAAGCTCGATCGTAATGCATTTCTACCTATTCAAGACCCGATTATCTGCCTTAGAATTAGCGCTATGAAATGTATGTGAAAAGCCCTAATGTGAGTTGAATGCAATAAGACTTCAAAATCTATATAATTATACCTGAAGTTCAGACTCTAAAAAGTTAAGGACGGTTCCAGGAATAACCCCTCTTATTCCGCGCCCATCGACACTCAGGACTCTGATTAGATTTCCATAAGTAGGGGGTTGAAGGGGTGCATTTCTTCTTTCCATTTGTGGCTTAGACCTTGTAAGCTGAAATATATTCAGATGATGTAGCTTAAATAGATTCAGATGATGTAGCTGATAGTAGCATAAGTAGTAATTTCTTTAGAACCGTCGCGTCCGCTGTCATCTCAACCGCTGGAGCCGCCGTATCGACTGCCAGCGTCACCAATTCTGACTCTAACTCTGCTACCAACGCCATTGTACCGGTCACCGACGCAGTCATCAAACCGCTTCTGTCGGTTTTGAAGATGGTGCCAACGCCGAAGCCGCCCCGACTGTCATGTCCTTTGCTGTTGCTGCCTCCTCCTACACCACCCTTCCTTCTGCTACTATTGGCCACATCCTAGTCACTGCCGCCTTCCTCCGAGCCGCCGTCGGCTCCCCATTCTGGCAAACCGCCGCCGCTGCTGCTTAGCAATGTTTTTGGCTCCGCTAGAGCTTTTTGGGAAGATTACTTCAGTGTTCTCCCGTATTTGGTGTATTGTTGCTATGTGTATGTAGTATGTAGTTTAGTTGTGTGGATAATTGGTGTTTGATATATTTCATCGATTTCTTTCACTCGTTCGCCTAGGTGCAGTATATACTATTTTAAGCAATTTTATCTTATCAGATTAGATTTAGGTAACTCTTTGTGGTTAGTTAGATTAATTCACGTGTCGGTTTGTGTTCTCGTTAGAGGATTGTCTTTTTCTAGGTTTCGAACCCAGTCTATGAAAGGTTTGAGTGACCATAAGAAATGTAGGCCTTTGAGCCGAGTTTGTGTATTCCTACTTTACGCAAGTATTTCTGACGCTCATGTGTTGGAATTTTGTATGTTTATCGATGAATATTAATGCAACGATCTATTCCCGACAAAAAAAAAGTTTAAAGTTTTCACTAAGATGGGAAAGAGATTGTACAAGACACTTGTGGCTTGGGGAGAAATCAAAGCCCAGTAAGCACTTTTACTTGCAATTTGATCGGTGCTTTCGGGTTGTCTACGATAGGTTTATTTATAGAGAACTCTGTTTCTTCTCTTTTTCCAAAGTCTAACATTGTCATATCATTCCTCGGATTACATCAAATTTGACCAAAACTCTTGCTTTCAAAAGTTTCAAAATGGAATACAGGTTTACATCAATTAAAATTTCCATTATCTGAAACCTATAAAGTATGGACACTCTAAAAAATGAAAATATTACGTGTCAGACACGCAAACACGCAACGGACACGCGACGGACACATGTCCGACACTGTTAGAAGTGTCCGCCAAAAATTTTTTTTTTTAAATTCGGACACGCGTGTTGGACACGGGAAGCACAAGTGTCCAACATGTCACAGACACGACTGAATATTTTTATAATTATTTTTAACAAATAAAAAAAAATTTAAAAATTATAATTTAATACTGTCAATTGTCCATAATTTTTAAAACGTTTAAATTTTAACTTGTTTTTAATTTTAACAGAAAAATTAAATTGATTACAAAATTTTATATCTCTATTTTAGTACTTCACAATAAAAAATAAAGAATTTTTTAACTTGTTTTTAATTTTAACAGAAAAATTAAATTAATTACAAAATTTTATATCTCTATTTTAGTACTTCACAATAAAAAATAAAAAATTTTACGATATATTATTTGAATAAAAAATTTTGAAAACTTATAATAGTTATATAAATATATTTTTGGGTAAATAAAATTTATAAAATTGTTTAAAAATATATATATGATGCACAAAAATTTTATAAATTTAATTATATATATGTATATATATATATATAACCGTGTCCAAACCGTGTCCGTGTCCTAACACTTTTGAAATTAGTGTGTCGTTGTATTTGTGTTATACCGTATCTGTATCACTTTATCCGTGTCTGTGCTTTATAGTCTGAAACGTGTGGTATGTGGTATTCTTGGGGAAGCATTCAGTGCGTATGTGAGACTTGTTGGTGAGACTTCACGTGAATTGTGGGTTAGAATGCTTGATATCACGCAGTGAAACCTAAAGACAACTACAAAGTTGGACCAAAAATGATAATCATATTATAGTATCTTTTAGCGCCAAGTCGATCAATATTGGTAGGCAAATTAATGTTCATAATAATGTTATTATAATCAGGCACCTCATGTGATTTTAATTCTCTGCCTAGCTAATTGCGCAGAAGAAGGCATCGTGATGTTACTTTGATGCCGAAAGAAAATTAAAGAACAGAAAATAATGAGTATAGAAAGCAAGATGCAAATTTACAATCGTGAAGGGTGCACTGTGACATATCCTAAAGTATAAAATTAAGATTTCTGATAAATTACGCACTCATTTTAAAATATGTGATGGAACAAGAATAGATTACCAAACAATTAATTAACAGCACAAAACATATAATGGCGATTCTTATGAATCAATTTAAAGTAATTAAGGATAAAGGTTGGGAAGACGAACTAACAACAAATACATTGAATGTATTACCTTTCAAAGGAACTTTTAAGGGTGGCCTAAACTAAAATTTACATGCTAGAGTTGTAGATCCAATACTTTCATATTCAAACAAGGATTCAAACAAAATAACCATAGTTTAGAACTTGCAACATATGTATTTCATTTTAACTATATTTTTAATGTCTTCAAGTAAGCTAGTTTAGTTTCAAAACTTCAGTAATTTCAAAAGATGAATTGGAACAACTTCGGGCAATTATCTTCATTCTCTTTCGTGGTGTAGTTTGCTTCCTTTGCTACTTTGAACAAACTAGATGCCAATGTATCAAAAACAACTGGAAAAAATGATCTCAAACAATTATTATTTTACCATTGGTTGTCTGTTTTATTGTGAATGAAAATTATTATTATCATCATTATTATTATACTAGAAAAAAATTAATGTTACCAAATTACAGATGGGCCGGAAAGATATATGTATTATGAAATTGATGGTGAGGCCTTGTTGTTGTTTCGCTTTATTTTGATGAACAATAAAAGATTCGTGCATTGCATTCAAATTTTTTTTTTGGTCGGTTATGGAGTGGGAGAATAAATTTAATTATTAGTGAGATCTGAGATTCAAATATTGATCTCATCCTAGTTTTAAACTTAATAGTCAGTAGGATTGTATTCTGAATTTTGATAACTTATATAATGCGTATACCGATTGAACCAGCTATTACGAGAATTATTGGTAACCTATGATACACGTCATATTTTTTTATTATTATAAGTATATAATGCACGACATTTGCAAGATAAATGCAAGAAATAATTACTAACCATATAATGGCGTATACATATGGGAGTTTAAACTTTGAAGACTGCAGAAATAATTACATATTAATCAATTAGTCTTGAAGTCTCTATCAGGAATTAGGTTTAAAAGCTCATTCTGTGGACGAAGCTAGGAAACTGCATCTTCAAAGAAACATTAAGTAGGAGCCAGCATGCTTGAGATGTGACCGTGAATCTTCATCAAAACATTCATTGGGTGCCTCTTTTTTTCCTTTAATTTCTTTTTTTTTTTTTAATATAACAATGCATGGGTTCTGCTGTTGGATTTATTATGTTAGGAAAAAGAGATTAATATAGCAGCCCACGCCTGCAGTCTTGCGTGGTTGTACCAAATTTGACTGTCAAGAATTTGTTCCACAAGTTGTTGGGTTTTGTTTTTATTGCATTCCTTTCCTGGTAGAGAATTTTGAACCACAGCTTTGAACGAGTCTTCCACATGTATATGGTCAGCGCCATGATTTGTCGGTGTTTATCAGAGGCACAGAAACACAGTGAGACTCCCCCCCCCCCTTCTCTCTCTCTCTGTCTCTCTCTCTGTAATCATTGTTGTTAGGCCGTCGGACACATTTATCTGGTTAGATTGATTTACGCGTTTCAAATGCTTGACCTCTCATTTTAAAGTGGACGTTGGACTGGTGGTTAGATTGCCTTTACTAATCTGGGGATAAATAGTGGCTTCTAGTTTTTTCAAGGGAAAGCATAGAGAGAAGTTTTGAAAGAATACCACCGGAATTGTTAGTACAGCGGTGATGTAGTATCTTTCTTTATGCATTGACTCATATTTAATTTCTCTTTCTGTTGCTGGTCCTAGATAATAAGAGATTTATGTCCATATACAATATTAAATTTCAAACTCTTTAACGTCGCAATTGAGCTTAGGGAAAGACAACTTGAACCCAATAATATTTTAGTAGTAAATGCTCTTTATGTAAAAGGTTAAATGGGAGCGTTTTTCGGTCTCAATCTACGAGTATAATAACTAACATATTTGCGATACACTTTTTTTTTTTAAATATTTCTTTCATTTAAAAAAATGGTTTAAGAGAATGATTTTATCCTATACATTAATTTTCCGTACTTGAAATATTTACTTATTATATATTTATTTACTTATTATTTAAATGTTTTTCAGTTGAATCTCATGTAAATTGTTTTCTCTATCAAATTTTTCACCGAGTTAGCTAGACTCATTTTATAGAGTCAAATTAAAAAAAAAATATCTAGTTTTTGACTGATTACTGTAGTCAAGTGGTAAAAGAATAGTTGTTGCATCCACTATACCTTTTCTGTTTGTCCTGAAATTTTTATTTGTTATTTCATTAAGAGATTCATTAAGTCTCGAACTAAACAATAAGACTAACTTTTTCTACCCTGATACCCTTTATTATCATTTCAAAATTAAAATTTAAGACTTTTCAAATTAAAATCTTAATTTCTTAATCAGTTGAAATTCTTAATTCATGTGTAAGTCCACACAAAACGGGTACCACCTCATAATTGATTTATTCATCTGTAATAAGCCCAAACTAACTTGACCTGGATCCAAATAAATCATTTAAAACTACACAAAAGACGGTCGAGCAGAGGCCATAGAACTCAATAACTTTTGCAAGTCCAACGATTACTCAACAGAGAAACAACCCAAAAAAGCCTCATGGCATGTGATTAAGTGGAAGAATGCAAGGTGTGCTATATTTATAAATCTGGTGCACGGATATATGTGGGCTCGGGTCCAATAGGAGAAAGCAAACTTCTAGAAAGTAAAGGTAAGAACAAGCAATAACACGAATCTTGATATCATTTCTTACTTAAAACTTTAATATATTGGGTTATGAGTCTTTGACTGTTATATTTTGCTTGATCTTTATATTTTCTAGCAATGTGAGACTTTCTTAAATCTCAGTTCACACTTGCTTATATTCCAACATTATAAGTATTTTTCGAATCCAACTCCAAGCTGGTAATTGAGTGACTCAGAAATCCCAGTAGAAGACCCCGGCAGCATGTAACCGTTCTTCATGAGATAGACAGATTGTTGATTGGTGAGGAGCAGTTTGTCTTTAGAACAAGAGAGGTAAATAGCTTTGAAGGTTTCCTGGCAAAATTGGGTATGGGAAGAAAGTAAGCACTAATGGCATGGACATAAGCTGACGCTAGTGGGTGGTTGGTATATAAAGTTTAAAGGGTGTTGGGTATACATATATTTTGAGTTGTCCATTCTCTGGTCTGATAGAAGAGTTTAATTAATTGGCTGTTCCAAGTGCGGTTGTGGACGGTCAGTAGAGATATTCACGAGTCCTCGGGCTTTGTTCATCTCATGATCATACACCTGTATATGATTAAAAGAGGATTGGAATGCATTTGAAACCATTAATTGACATAATTATTGTATAGCAAGAAACTATATCCATTTCAAAAAATTGCTCAATAAATGAAATAAAGCATACTATAGATATGACAACCACCGTTGCATGCATTTAATAAAGATTATTTCTTCTTAATACCGAAAAATCATCACATATTTATTTGAATCATGCATAGCTCGCTCATTCGCGCGTGTAGGTATAGACACTGAATTTTTATTTATTCAAAAATCTCACGCTTGCATAAAGAATTGATGCACTAACAGACAAACAACAATTTTTATGACTCATTACCTATCTATACGCTAATTATAGGACACTGTCAGAACAAAAAGGCCCCAGTACAGACAAATGCCCAAAATGACCACCAACAGACCAAAGGTCCTCAGGGAAAAGACACCAGCATTGGACACACTAGGGTTTGATGTACCGACGAGTGCTAGTGAGAGCCACACCGCCACAAGGCAAGAACACGCTGCCACAAAGCAAGAACATGCTGCCAAGGCTACAAAGAATTCTCCACCAAATCCATAGCAAACATGAGAAGAATGGTTGGCAACGCCAAGCCACAAGGGTGACCACCACTGGGAAACCAAACCCCAAGAAGCCACGAACCATCGGAGCCGTCAGATCACCTCGGAACCCTATTGTAGATGGCACGACCATTCGTCAAAAGCAGAACAACTCTCCCATCTTCACATCGCCCATAGAGGCAATCAGGGATGGTAGGGGAGAAAAAAATCCCCCCAGCATCAGACTAGAAAAGTCGCACAGACGATCAAAAGAAACACCAACGAAACGACAGCGAACAAAACACTGCCTACTAAACAGCAACTAAACACTGAAAACTCAACAACTACGACCACAAAGACCGACTCCACTGCACAAAACGACAACATCAACCCAGAATCTTGTCGATGGACAATAGACAGATGTGGACTCTCCGACGTTTTCCCGATATACTCAAATGGATAATTGTTGGGAAATTTATCTTTACCATCCTAAATTTTGCTTTAATTACAAAAAACATATCAACTTGTTAGAAATTATTAAAAACATGCCACAACTAACAGAAGTGACTCAAAAGGGACCGAACTTGTAAAATGGCGATAATACCCTTATATATAAATAAATAGAAAAGAGACGCAACAAATAAACCCTCGTCCCACCTCTCTCTTCATCGTCTTCTCTCTTTCTTCTCCGAACGATTTATTCTCCAACAGGAAGCAATCAAACAAATCCCAAAAAAATTGAAACAAAAATACTTTTGTTGTGCGAGAATCCCACTTCCCAAATGGCCTCCACCATTGGTGTTGTTAGGACCCGAACTAAAAAAAAGATAATTAGGGAATAGAAAAAGAAGAACCAGAGATGAGATGAGATAGAGAGAGAAGAGCAATAGAAGGAAGAAGCCAAAGAAGAAGAAGAAGCAGAGCTTCAAAAGGGAAAAGATAGAATTACTGATGAGATATCAAAAATACAATTTCCATAACCCCAATAATATTCCCTGCCCATTACATGTACGTGATCATCAATGAATATTCCCAATTCTAGCTGAACCTTTTAGAACTACTACTAACAAGCTATTATTCTACTAAACACTACATTTATTCTGGATCAAGCCTACTACTATTAGGCCTATGACATCTTACTGGGCCTTGGATTCTAACAATCCCTTCCCCTTAACAAAATCCTTGTCCTCAAGGATTTGTGAGATTCCAATCTGAAACGGAATGAGGTAAAGGAACAAGAGCTGGACATCAACATTGCAGCCATTTGAAAGAGATGGTGGAACATCCTAGAGCAAGTTATTATTATTTTTTGTCCAACCTTTCCACCCAACTTGGCAGTTATGTTAAAGCTCTTAATAAGATGCCTTGAAATTCTTGTCTCAAAAAACATATTCAATAGCCTCCGTGTTACTGCGAAGACACGTTGTTTTGGGCTAGTCTCCAAGGAGTTTGATACAAGAGGACAGAATGTTGCTACATAGGCTTCGAATGTTTTTGCAAACTCTGAATAGACCATAGTTGTCTCCTCCAAACTTGACCACTTGAGGTTCCAAATACCAATCAGAGACCCCTTCGGTTTACCTAAAACTTGAGCAGACTCTTCAATCATTTGAGAAATACCTAAAACTTGAGCAAACTCTTCAATCATTTGAGAAATATTTGTAGCTAAAGTATAATTTGCCTTCATCTTAATACGAGGTCTTGAATCTTCAACAAGGTTACTGATTCCAATACACTTGAAATTTTTCACTTCAAAGAATACATGTGAAATCCATATGTAGCATATTGACATTGCCACCATCCTCTTCGTTTTAAACAATTCATCCAAATTTTTAGTTTCAAGGATGCCTATAACATATTCAGTATCTATTGCACCAATTTTGCTCCTATCACTATACCAATTTACAATTGAGAAACCCACGTCAAAATGCATACTCAACCCACATTTGGAACTCAACCCAAGAGATACAAACAAAATATAACCATGAAAATGTCCCGGTATGCTGTTTGGCTTCATGTGAGAGAGAACCTTCACATAATTTTCTTGAAAATGTCTCGGTATGCTGTTTGGCTTCATGTGAGAGAGAACCTTCACATACTTTTCTTGAAAATGTCCCGGTATGCTGTTTGGCTTCATGTGAGAGAGAACCTTCACATAATTTTTGGCAATTGTCTTTCTCATCACAAGAGAGAGAAGGCACCCAAATGACTTTAGTTTGGCTCTTAATGTATCTCCATTATGTCTAACAATTCTACTGACGTCCATAATATCTCCAACATATTTCCCCCAGTGCAAAACATCCTTGTCCCCAAGGATGGACAAAAAACTAACATAACGCAACCCTCCCTCATAGTTTGCATGAGCACTTGCCAGAAACAGAGAGCTGGCCTCCCCACCAGACTCAGTAAATTTCACCTCTACCACAAACAACACACCTCTCCTAGCAAAAATAACCTCAACCTCCTCACAACTTTTTTTTGTTAACCAATCCTACCATTCCTTTAATTAAAATCAAATACTCATCGGATAATTTTAGCCAATGCCCTATGACCACTGATTTAATGGCCCCATGAACTGCAATCTCAAACAACAACGCAATGACAAAATATACATCAAAAATAATATCATCTCCTTCAATATCAGTATGCAACTCAGTATCTATCCAATTATGCATCAGGACTACAGGTGGAGGCTTATCTGTAGGAGGACATATTTTTGCCAGCAATAATTGTAAGTCCAGATCACAATCAAATGAGTTTATGGGCCACGACTCGAAAATCTCATCATAAACAAAATCCACAGCAAAAAATTCAGAGTTTGCCTGCCAAAGAACTTTCAAATTAGTACAATCCAAAAGTGTATCACCTGAGTCCATGTTCCCAAATGCACCTCTAGTAATTTATCAATTCTGTCCGTTTGAGACAGAATTTTCATTTTAAATTGAGGTCGCATTTCGTCAAACACCTTGGGAATGTCACATATACCTCAAGTTGAAAAATTCTTAGAAGTAAGAAAAATTCCAACCAAGTACACCGTCTACCCAGCCTTGTCTTTCTGCACTGTTTTGTCGCCATAAAAAATTTGGCCAAATCCCATTGAGGATGTGTTCTTAGGTTGGAGACCTTCTGAAACCCACTTCAACAAGGACTGAGTTTCATTTTGAAAGTGATGAACTCCATTAAACATAAGAACCTCTGCTGTGTACCTTGAGGCTTCTGATTTGAGATCTGTATTGAGAGAATCAGTCGCGTCCTTAGGAGCAAAGGCTATGAAGGAGGACTCTATAACAGCAACGTCAGATGGCAACTCCATGTTATAGCGTTCACGCAACAAATCGAAGATTTGCTTAAAGAAAGCCCTCATGTCAGCACGAATGCGGTCCCCAGCTTGAATTATATCTGCGTTAAAGGCCTGGAATTGCATCGCAAGTGACTCCAACGGTTGCAGTCTCTCCATTATTGATTGGAGTTGTTGGTCATGCTTCCGAACTTGATCTTCTAACACCCCAAGATGTGCAATATCATTCGAGCTTAGAGTATCATCCATGATTTTTTTTTAAAAAAATTTTGGACAAAGACAAGAACGTTTCAGAGAAGAAACAAGAAGAGAAACTAAAACTAAAGTTTGAGGAGCGAGAATCATAAAGAGAAAGAGGGGATTTGCAAAAAAACAGTAAGTATGTGAAAATTTGAAAGAGAAAAAACAAATAAGAAGAAATTGATAAAAGGAGTGACAATATGGAGCTAGAAGCAGGCCAAGGAGGATGGCTCTGATACCAGATGTTAGGACCCGAACTAGAGACAAAGGTAATTAGAGAATAGAAAGAGAAGAATCAAAGATGAGATGAGATAGAGAGAGAAGAGCAATAGAAGGAAGAAGCTAAAGAAGAAGAAGAAGTAGAGCTTCAAAAGGGAGAAGATAGATTTACTAATGAGATATCAAAAATACAATTTCCATAACCCCAACAATATTCCCTGCCTATTACATATACGTGATTATCAATGAATATTCCCAATTTTAGCTGAACCTTTTAGAACTGCTACTAACAAACTACTATTATGCTAAACACTACATTTATTCTGGATCAAGCCTACTATTATTAGGCCTATGACATCTTATTGGGCCTTGGATCCTAACAGGTGTGTCCTCCCTCTCCACTAAAAGCACTTCATTACCCCAAAAATGCGAGGAATATATTCTTGGCAGGCTGGTTGGCTTGCTGCAAACCCGTTTTGATCAAGACAGTTTTCTTTCTCTCTGTTTTGTTTTTTTTTAATTTTTGGGTTTAGGTTTGTCTTAGAGTTTTTATTTTTTGGCAACGGTTGCTTTACCATCCAAAATGTGGTTTGCGAGTAATGTGATTAAAATTGAAAAGGATTGTGGTCAGACATAAGAGCATACCATTGACGCCTTCTACGGCTTTCTGATTGTCATTGATTTGGATTTCAGGTCGTCGTTCCTCTCTTTATAGCCAAGACATGAAAAAAAAATGTTGTTGTTGCTGTTTCTATCGTTCCTCGAACCCATGGCCTTTGTTAAGGTCATGGATGCATTGCCGTCGCGGCATGAAGAGGATGGTAACAAAAAGACAAAAAATGTTGTTGTTGTTGTCACATGAGCATGAACTGTTGGGAATTACGGCAGGAGGTGTCCGGTGAAGATAGAAGCACAATCAACACACCCCTCCACCATAAATGGTCACTTGTGATTCTACTTGAGAGAAAATTTTAATTTTTTTTAAGTTTTTTATTTTTTATTAATTATATTTTTGTTTAGCCAATCTTGGTATATTAGGACATTTGACGTTTTTGTTATTAAATTAAATTTTAACTAACGTCTACTTAATGGAGTTTTTTTTTGTCATATTGAATTCATAATATAGTATGTTTTTAGTAATTTCTAATAAATTGGTATGTTTTTGTAATAAAATTAAAGTTTAGGATGCTGAGGGTAAATTTCCCATAATTATTCCTTGAATTTTTTTTTTTACACACAAAACAAAAAATTATTCCTCGTATTCGTTCAAAAAAAAATTATTCCTCGTAGATGTATGAATTCGTGGCGGCTTGCCGCATCTGATTAGCAAACAATCTCATGATGCTGAATGATAATTAAATAATTGTCGATCAATGGTGGTCTATATCTGATATCAATGTCATCTCTTATGTAATCTTCTTTCTTTCTCAAAAATCTTAGGTAGCTTAATTTTTAGGAAAATACATAGATACGCAATGATATGAATTGTCGAATGATTGAATTTTAAATAAAAAATGATGTTAGATGTCATTAGATGATTGCGCACCCATTCGTGCCTCTTAAAGGTTAAGCCATATAGGAAAGCTTTTTTTTTTTTATGCGGATGTTTATGTGTAATAAATTTATTTTATTTTTTTTATTTCAAATAAATTACAAGTGTGTGGTGTAAGATTATGAATAAATTATATATAAAAAAAGTTAAATTAGGCATTCCCACATGAGAAGTCTTTTGCTTATTGGATGGTAATACTCTTACTAACTTAAACATGTTTTATACTCATTATGTGTTTTGAGTTATGGGTTAATGTACCCATCAATAGACTACAGCAAAACATAACCCAACTTGCATGTTCTCCACATAATTAATATCTTTGTCAAGAAATTTTCACAAAAACACCACTATGTGGCTTTTCTTTAGTTGCATTAAAATAGTAATACAATCTCATTTAATAGTATTTGACAGTTTATCTTTTTTTTATTTTTTTGAGTTCAATTATTTAATAACTTATATCCTTTTAAAATTCTCTAAAATTTCTTGTAAAAAGCTCCCAACACTTTTTTCTCCCCTTTTTTCAAATAGGTTACCCCTAAAAAAAAGACTGCTTAAAGTCTATCCTCTTTTTCCAATTAATTATACAATGGAAAATATTGTCTATACTCTCTTCGGAGGACTAGTTAGTTTATCTTTTTGGGAATTTACAATAATTTAAGCTACTGAAATTCTAACTGTCGAACGTTTTGTTTTAACAAGCTAATGGGTTTACCAAACAATAGTAAATGGGATTGTTACAATGAGTATAGACTTTGAATGAAGTCATAGTTATAAAATACTTAATACAACTCTGATTGTTGATACACCCTCTTAGTTAAACTTTGGACTCCTAAGCTCGAGCTCGATGCAGCGTTAAAAGGTTAAAGATTAGGATAGATTCACAATTATAGTATTGCATTGCACAATGCACGACATTAGCCTTTCTGGCTCACGTATAACTAAAGTCCACAAAGTTAGCCCAAAGATGATATTTAGGCTAGCACCAAGTCGATTTAGAGGGATTTTGAGCTTTAGTACCAACAAGTGGTATGTAAATCCTCTCATGATTTGACCAAAAAAATAAAAATAAATAAATCCTCACATGATTACTATTGGTGACGTGGTCTAACTAGTTAAAACGCTTTGGATCAAGGAGAAAGATCTTATCTTCAAGAGTTGCTAGGTACGATTTTTTGATGGGTTTAAATCAAGACTTTCCTTAGTGTGCAAGCTCTGCAGTAATTATCCGAACTATTTGTACCACTAAGAGGCTTAATGATCCTCGGTGAGACTGTCGAAACGCTACCTTCACTCTCCCATTTTTTTTGGCCAAAAAAATAAATAAATAAATCATCTCTTGATTTTAAATATTTATTCATTTATTTTTTTGACCAAAAAAATAAATGAATAAATCCTCTCTTGGTTTAAAATAGTCACTCTCCTATTTTTTTGACAAAAAAATAAATAAATCCCCTTTTAATTTAAAATAGTAATCGGGACTACAAAAGTACCACGTTTGCTCTCCTATTTTTTAGACCAAAAAAATAATAATAATCGCTTTCTTAGGGATTACTCATGTGGTTAAATATTAAACTTTTATTTTAGAGATTTTAAGTTTTAATTTTGGAAAGAGAAGATGTATAATTTGTAAGAAATGGTAACTACCTTCATTATATAACTCATGGTCTTAGGGCCCCATAATGAGCAAAAAAAATAGTAACAATCTATACTCTTAACACAACTGTATTATTTGAGATTTGATTATGGATTTGAGTATTAGTGACTTTTTTTTTCAATTAATTTGTAGCTTTCCTTGTAATAGAAAAAAAAAATAGTGATAGCAGAGTCACTATAGGTAGAATATTTGAGAGTTGAGACTTCTAACTGAAAGATCTGAAATTTAATTCCCAAGTCTTCTCCTTACCAATCGCATTTTTTATGATGGTAGATCATTTCAATTAAAACTAAAAAAAAAAACTATGACAATTTCATTTAGAAGAATTTGTGAAAAAAAAAACAGAATTGAGCGAAATGCACTAAAATTTAAATGAAAATTTGTATATTATATAATGTGACATGTTGTCCAATTAAAAACAAACATATGTTGTTAAGTAATAAAGTTGGCATAAATTTAAAAAAAAAAAAGATTAGGATTTTGTGTAACAATTTTAGTAAAGTTTCTTTGTTTATAAATTTTGAAAAACATAGTGACATCGTACCACACAGTGGATTGGACTACTACATTAAATTTGTGAAGAAGCATACTCTCTCGGATCTAACAAGATGAACATCTCTTAATACTGTGTGCAACAAACATATCATTTAGCCACTTTAGCAAAGGCTTTGCATTTGATACATAATATAGTATAAAATAGTATATGATAAATTAATATTATTTTATTATAAGTATAATAGAATAAAACTAATATATCATATATCATGCACCAACCAAATCGAAATTATATAAAACTGCCCAATTTTAATTTTGACATACGTTCAAGATGCAATTATCTTTACGACGAAAAAGAGAATCGCGCTTTAACAAATATTAAAAGGCATCTTAACACCAAAATCTGATTGGCATCGCTCATCATTAATAAAAAAAAAAAAACAAGACAACAAAAAGCTTCCAGAATCGCGCATAACGCGAATTATTATTCATTTTAAATTAAAGGAAGCAGTACATAGAACCAAAGAAGAAAAAAAAAATAAGGGACCCTTGGGCCAATAAAGATTGAAAAGATTGGGTTAAGAACTAATTTCATCAAATTTCATTATTTTATAAGGAAGATTTCATTACAGGCTTCGAAAATTCCCAAAAAAAAGTTAAAATAAAAGCCAAGAGAAATATTTCCAGAAAGGAAAACCACAAAACAGAACCAAAAACCCTAAAAAATAAAATCTATCTAAATATTGTTCTTAATATATGCAACGATTTTGAGCATGCCCACGAAAATTTACAAAAATCTTTAAAAGGTCAAGATAAATTGCAAACATGCCGGCAAAAATACACTGAAATTCAAGATTTAACAGATCATAGAGAAGCGCTACCGTGTTTGGGCATCTTGAGGAGAGTGAGCAAGGAGATGTAGACTTGCTCGAAGGAATCGAGAGTTGGAGAATCCGACAGAGGGTGACCCAACGATCCTTCTGCGCCAGCCAACATTCTCTGGAGCTTCTCTATGCCTGGACACAAATTTTCTTTCTCACTTCCTAACTTTTTCTCTCTAGGCAAACAGGACGTTTGTATTTTTTGTTTTTTTGTTATTCTTTTTTCTGCGAAATAGGTCTATATATAGTTTACTAGAATTTAGTCCGCACATTATGCGAGTTTATATATTTTTTTTATCAAAATATTATACAATGATTGAACTATCAAGAATTTGACTTGTGAGTTTATTGAAGTGAGGCTCATACAACATGAATAAAGAATATTCAAAGTAAAATTTTTTTCAAAGAATAAAGAATAACAATTGCGGCATCAACCACTTAAAAGTTAAGAATAAAAAAATTCTTGGTTTGTGTATATTGAATTATATCATAATTTATACATTTAAGTGTTTCAAATATTTCTCTCAAAGTACTTAACTGCTAAGTTTTAGTTTGTTGTCCATAAAGCTTTCTTTGTTATATCCTTTTGCACTAATCAACTTTATCAGGATATACTTTAAAACAATTTAATAATCATTTATGACCCAAGCGTTCAAAGAAATCAAATTCTTTTTTTAGTAGACGTGAGGTGGCAAATTCAAGTTCTATGATAGAAAACTACAGTGTCTAGTTATTGGATTCGAATTTTAAAAATTAGCAAAAATGCACAAAGTAAATAATTAATTTACTTTTAGTGAAATTGGTGATTGAAATTTTATACAAATAACGGACATATTAACAATCCAAATGGCAATTAAAAGATACCCAAAGACACGCCATTTTATGAAATAAGACTTTATCAAATCCCAGGTTTTTTTTTTTTCTCTTTCTTCAATTTGTTAGATACCAAACAAAGCATTGAGAAGGTAAGTCATCTGAAAAGAGATGAATTAGCTTCTTTTTTTTTTTTTCTTAACTAAATAACTGTACACAAAGCTGAATTTTTCCTTTTTCAGAACCATACTTGACTTATAGGCTAAGCGAATTATCGTATATCTTTTGCAGAGTCTTTGTTCCATACTTCTCATATAGAAGCGTTTCCCAAGTCAAGTTACAAAGGGATTTTTTTAATGTTTATTTTGAGTTGATACAAGAGGGAAGGCAAACTGCCTTGCTAACATGCCACTAAAGAGCCTTGAATAGAAACTAAAGGAGCATCTCGGTTCGAAGCGCGGTAGGCAATGTAGTAGAGTATAGGTAAGCAGATTATTTATTAATAAATTGTTAAACCAAATTTTCTCAACAAATTAATGAGCAATAAAGAGATCACCATTTTTTATTGAAGAAGTTTACCAACTTGGAAGAGGCAGACTCAGGACGATGAAGAAGAAGATGACAGCTATGAGGATGATAATCAGAATTCTTATAGGACTTATGATAATGATATTGAAAAGGCAAGTGTGTGGAGAATAAAATGGTCTAAAATTCATTGGCATAAATTACATAATTTATTGTCATAAAATTTACTACCCTAAACATCTACTATTATGTATCAAATTTAAAAAAAATCAATTGACTCCTTCATAAAGATTGTAACAGAAAAAATTATATATCTAATTTTTTTTTCTTAGGTGAAAACAAATTCTCATATTGAATATTGGAATTGATTGAGAAGGAAACGACAAAAGAAGAAACTAATTGTTATTAATGATAATAATTAGCATAATATGTTGTACTGTACACTATCGACCATTGCCGATGCTATATCAACAATTCTTTCGAGAGAAATCGGATTTTACTGGATCAAACATGCGGAAGGAAGATGAAAAATGCTTGAGCTGGTTGGATGAAAGAAAGCCGTAAAACCAAAAAAATAAAAAAAAATTATAAAATTTGCCATTGGAATTTATGTATTAGTAATATTTTAATATTTTAATATTCAAATCTAGTATACAACTCAACTTGAAGCCCAGAGAAAACCGGTGGTTGACATAGTAAATTCACCTAATTATGTTTACAACAATACATGATTAAAATATTGAGAAGATAAAAATAAAGTATATTTTGAATTTAAATTTGTAAGATCTAAATTTTTTCATAGTGTTGCCAGTGATATGTTTGCATAGTTCTTCAGATATTGACTCAACTCTTTCATCCCAAAGAGTGACCTAAATATCTTTTAACCTACATATTAAAGCTTTTGTCTTGAGGTAGGAGTTAATGACTATGATAATTTAGTACATATATTATTATTTGAAACTTACTTTGCTAATGTACTGATGATTTCTCACCTCACAGTTTCTCTTCCACTTCTATGACCTCTTTCTTTCTTTCCAATTGATGCCTTCTTCCCAATAACGTTTGATATAATGTGACATTATCAACCAATAAGTATAAATAATATTTTGAAAGTTTAGCATTATAAAACTTGTGAATAATATTTTTCAGGTGTATACCTATCAGATAAGTGTTGTCATTGTACTTACTTGCAATAATTGTATAATTAGCAAAATGAAACTTTTGAAAAGGTATTGGACAATCTTTGGATATTGGCTGAAGTTAAATATAGAAAGTTATGTTTTTCATGATGCAAAGAAGTTTTAGTGTGTATTAATAATACCTCTTCATCAGTTAGTAGCTTGTCATAACTGATTAGATTGTTGTTCTTTACGTTCATACATTTCTATAGGCGAATGACCCGGGCTTTGATGTTTGCATTTTTCTGGTCAGATTTGAGACTTTTGATTAATTAGAATTTCGTATTCTGCAAAAAATAAAGGTAAATTCAGAGCTTGAAGGTTAAATCTTACATGCCATTAATAAAATTGTGGGGAAAAATATAATTTGAGAAGCATGAAAATATGTTTATAGTTACAAAACGTAATTGAACTGAAAAAAAAAAAGGAAAAGGAAAAGTGGAATAAGAAGAGCTTAGATTTGTCTCATGTAAGGAACAAAAGAGTGAACTGAACTGACTTACTTTCCCCTTCAAGAATGTGCAATCGTTGTTGATTTTGCTTTGTCAGTATGCTTGTTTGTGTTTCCTCCCTAACGCAGGCTTTGAGTTTGTCTGGAGGTAGCTTTTTGATGATATGCTAATTTATTAGGTTAGATATATTTAGGAAGAGCAAATGCTTTGTGCACTAATGGGTGAGTAATAGTTGATTAGCAAGACCATAACGTATGACAAATGTACTATAGTTTAGGCAAAATTTGGACGGAAAAAACTGATAATTTTTGCCTCATAAATTACCCCAATTTAGAGGCAAACTTATTAACATCTGCTATGCATATGCTCCATTAGCTTATTAAATTTTGCCTTATTGGTTAGCTTTGAAACCTTAGCGATTTGACTTTGAGGTTTTGGGCATTAGATCTTGGTTAATTATACCAAAAGTAAGAAAATAAGTGTTTGGTTAATTTTTTCGTGTTGGTATTAGATCTTGTTTATTACCTTATATGACCTATTAAAAATAATTGATTAAAAAGCAACTCAAAACTACTTTTTGCTGCATTTTGGGCTGCTTTTCACTTTTTAATATCAATATTATTTTATATAGACTAAATTACCCTCAAAAAACATTTATACAATTTTTTTTTTCCACTTGCCACAAAAATTAGATTTGTTAGTTATTACTATATTTCACTAATTTATATAAACACCACATTTTTATATTTTTAATAATTTTTAAATAATATTTTTTCACTTCAAATTTTCATTAACATTGATACTTAAAAAAATATTCTAAACATTATGGTTTTTCACTATCTAGTAAACATTAATAATTTTTTTAAAAAAGTTAAAAACTATGTGAGAAAATTGTTAATATTATTTATAAAATATTTATTCTAAAAATAAAAATTATAAAATATCAAAATAGTTTTTTTATATGATACATTATTATAAATTAAATATTTAAATCAGTCATTTAATTATTTAACAATAATAGCAAGTACAAAATTAATCAAACACTTCATTGATATCTTTAGCAATTAGCAATAGGAAACAACAATTAGTAATCAGCAATTAGTAGCATAGTCACTTTGTCTAAATACTCTATAAAATATTGGATGGTAAAATCAAAGAATTGAGTAGCAGCATTGAATAGATTGATGATGTAGAGGCTGAAAGTAATTTCATTCAATAATTTTATGAGATTTCAAAATTGCTTAATTGTCAAAATTCCTTATTTGCATAAATCATGATCACAAAATCATGGCATATTAACCTTATTGTTTACAAAATCAAAATAGTTCTTTTTTTTTTTTCTCATGCAACTTATTTGTTAGCAGCATTGAATGAATTGATGATATAGTGGCAAAAAGTAATATCATTCAAAAATTTTATGAGATTTCCAAATTACTTAATTTTCAAACTTCCTTATTTGCATGAATCATGATTGCAAAATTATGGCATATATGTAGTATGATTTTGGCAAAATTTGGATGCCAAAATACTCTATAGAATATTAACGTGTGGCTGACTAATGTGTTTACTATGTCTATATGTATAAATGACAATATTTGCATATTTGTTCTTTTTTTTTTATTAGTTCATGTGCCAATTAGAACTATCTCTCTATTTTGGCTCTCTCTGTAACATCAAAACTATTGGGGCTTATTTGTTTTGTTTTGTTTTGATTTGTTCAAACTGTTGAGGTAATCATGTTTATTTTTTCATTTCATGATCCAATTAGAATTCTTTCTCTATTGAGTGAGATTAAGCTTCTTTTGCATTACTTTATCTAGCACATTTGTTCTCTTTTTGAAATTTTTTTTTTCAGTTTATGATGTAATCAGAACCCTCTCTCATGATCCAATTGCAACTCTCTCTCTATTGAATGAGATCAGCCTTTTTTTTGTGTTACTATTGAGGAGGAAGCTAACGACCATTTTATCGGGGAGGTCAAAATGGTCGTTCCTATTTTTTGGCCCATTGTGAGTTTGGTCATCAGTTTTTTGTTGCTTATGCATAGATCATTTTCCTTTTGTGCCTTCCTTTTGTTCTTTTTCTTGCCATTATTTTGTCATACTTTAAACTTAAATTATTAAATTTTCTTAATTAGAAAGAAACATTTATTATATAATAAGGATTAAGAGAAAATTTTCTCTCAACTATCATTTTATAATGTTGATATTAGATATTTTCTAGTCTAGAGCCTCGACCTCTATTCCAACAGCAAGAAATGTGATGAGCCTAACAGAAGCCCAAATTTTTGGGCCTATTAATTGAATTTGCTGATTTTCTTTTTTTTCCTTTTGTTTTTTCCGCAACCAACTTGCTGATTAAAGCTTAAGCAATCAGTTAGCCGAATATTAAGAAAAAGAATGAAAACGGTCCATCTTGGGCCCAAAAAATGCAATTTGGGTTTAACTTGGCCCAATATGGTGGAGACGAGGAGGTTCGACGAGAATTTTAACTCATTTTACTAATGTTGGATAGCCTGCCAGTGGTGGATTGCGAGAGGACTGATGTTGTCGCAGCCATGATCACTAATCAGAGGACAGAGTTGGGCACTGAGTTGGCCTTAGCATCTTGCTAAGATGGTGGATTCAAGTTTTGTTGTTTCTTCTCCCTTTCTTTTTATATTTATGAAGGTACTAGTTTGGAATCGTTGTGGGGCTGCAAGTGATTGTTTTTTGCAGACACTGTAGATGTTTATACATCTTCATAAGTCATCCATTGTGGTCCTTGTTGAACCACGAATTAGTAAGGATAAAGCTGATAAAGCTTGTCGAGCTGTTGGGCTTGTTGGGGGTCCGGCGCGAGGAAGCTTGAGGGTTAAAGGGTGGTATTTGGCTTCTCTGAAAAAAAGAGATTGTCTCCCTCTCTTTTCGAGTACAGGACTGCCAATTCCTCCATGTGCATGTGGAAGAGGTGGCTGGCCCTGCCTGGCTGTTCACGGCAGTCTAGGTTGATCTAGATCGGAATAGTAAGAGAGAGTTCTTCACAAAATTGAGGTAGCTTCATTCATCCATCTCGGATCCATGGCTCATTGAGGGAGATTTCAATGTCATAGCTGCTCCTAATGAAAAAAAGGGAGGGGCTGACCCAGTGTTAACCAGATGGATGCCGTTTGCAAACTGGATTAATGACCTGTTTCTGGTCGATCTAGGCTTTGCAGGTTCTAAATTTACCTGTGTCTGTGGGCATACTAGACGAACGCGCATCTACTACAGGTTGGATCGGGCCTTGTGCAATGTGGCATGACAGGCTTGTTGGCCGAACGCACGAGTGTCGCCCCTTCCCCGTATTCAATTTGATCATTGTCCCCTTCTCATCTGTTTGCTAAAGGCGGAAGGTACCTCTTTTGAGCACTAGCCTTTTCGGTTCTTGGGCTCATGGTTGTTGCATATTGGCTTTCCTGCCTTGGTAAAAGATCTATGGGATTCTACCATGGCGTTGCCTCAAGCTTTCAATTAGCTGACTCCCCAACTGGGTAGATGGAATTAGACTGTCTATGGAAATATTTTCTATTGAAAAAAGCGCCTATTGGCCAGGATTGAAGGATGCCAAGCTCGTTTGGAAGGTGGGTTTCATTATGGATTATGGAAAGGGAAGGGAAGATCACAGAGAGTGCTAATGATACTTTCCTAGTTCTAGTGCCAAAAATTAAAGCTCCTCAATACCTACGTGACCTGTGTCCAATAAGCCTTTGTAATGTTCCGTGCAAAGTTATCTCCAAGCTGATTGTTGGTCGCCTAAAACCGTTGCTGCCAAGTTGGAATTCGCCCACCCAATCTAGTTTTGTTCCTAGTAGACAGATTGTCGATAATGTTTTCTTATTGCAGGAAGTGGTTCATTCACTTCGCGGATTCAGAGGCAAGAAGTGTGGCATGGTGATTAAGTTAGATTTCGAAAAGGCATATGGCCGTATGTGCTAGGACTTCATTAGGAGCACTCTCTATCAGTTATGCCTTCCTAGCTCCTTAGTCCATTTGATAATGGAGTGTGTCTCATCTTGAAACATACAAGTTTTATGGAATGGCACCCCTTCTTGGCCATTTAAGCCCTCGTGCAGACTCTGGTAAGATGATACTCTGTCCCCTTACTTATTTGTTCTATGCACGGAGCAACTCTCTCATCTTATTGCCTCTTGTGTTCAAGATGGTGCTTGAAAGCCACTTTCTATCACTCGGAGTGGGCTTGCATTCTCTCATTTATTCTTTGCGGATGATGTAGTCCTATTGGTGAGGCATCCGTACAACAATCAGGATGATAAAGAGTTGTCTCGATACTTTTTGTGCAAGCTCTGGTCAAAGGATTAGTTTGATTAAGTCTCGAATGTTCCTATCTCCAAATGTTCCTCAACTTGTTAGTCACAAAATTACCCAAAAATCAGGTCTGGTTATGACCAAGGATCTTGGTGAATACCTCGGTATGCCAGTGTTACATCAGAGGGTGTCAAAAGCCACCTATAAGGCTATTCTAGAAAGAGTTCAAACCAATCTTATCAGGTGAAATGCACACCAGTTATTACTTTGATCAAGTATGTTAGTGCTGCTATTCCGCTTTATACTATGCAGACCTCCTTTTTACCAATCTCAGTTTGCGCACAGATTGATAAACGCCATAGAAGATTTTTGTGGGGCGATACTGACACATGTAAACGTGTTCAGTTGGTTAATTGGGCTACTATTTGCAAACGGAAAAATGACCGTGGGTTGGGTATTAACAACACACGAGCTATGAACTTGGCCATGCTTTTGAAGCTCAACTGGAGACTGTTGCATGAAAAAGATCGGCTATGGGCTCAAGTGATGCGTGGGAAATATTGTGGAAATTCTGGAGAGGAGGCGTATTTTGCTCCCAAACGCATAGCTTTCTATACTTGGCGGAGCATGGTGAAAGCCAAGTCATGCCTTGATAAGGGCTTGCTGTGTTGTGTGGGGGATGGGACGCAGGTCAGCTTTTGGAAGGATCATTGGTTGTCGCCGACCCCTCTCATAGAATTTGCATTAACTCCTATTTCAGCTGAGGTACAAGGGAAGAGTGTGCGGTCTTATTGGAAAAAATCTCAAGAATGGTAATGGTCAGAGCGGCATGTGAAGTTGGACCCAAGCATGTTGCAACAATTGGTTGCCATTAGGCTTAGACGTTGTGGGGATACAGCAAAGTAGTATCATTAGGCCCTTTCTTCAGATGGGACTTTTACGGTGAAGGCGGTGTATGACGCCATGGTGGGGACTCGGCATTCTCCCTGGTGGTAAAGCATTTGGGAATCTTTGGAAAATTCAAGTCCCAGAGCGCATCCGTTGTTTTCTATGGCAGGTTAGTCACTCTAAGATCTTGACTAATTCTGAGAGGTAGAGTCGTGGCTTCTCCCCGTGTTTCCTTTGTCCCTTATGCAATTAATACACAAAGTCCATCCTCCATGTGCTTAGAGATTGTAGACAAGAAGCCTTAGTATGGAACCAACTTGTCTGCCCTAAAAAGAGGGGTTTTTTTTTACCTCTCTAAGGTCTCTTGGGTGTCAGCTAATATAAAGCAAGACTTTGGGGGAACAGGGACAGCTACTTGGCAAACCTTGTTTGCTATGATGTGTTGGTGGCTTTGGCAATGGTGTAATGTGCATGCCATTGAGGGTCGCACTTTCTTTTCTTATCCTATCCATTTTCTTTTGACTATTGCCAAGGAGTACTCAAGTGCTAGGGTGGATCTTCAAGCTGTTTGTTCCAAACAGAGTCAACAAGAATGCCTTGTTAGTTGGCTCTTCCCTATCCCAGGATGGGTCAAGCTCAATATTGATGGTGCAATTAAAGGGAATCCGGGACCCGCGGGTGCAAGAGGAGTGTTACAGGATCGCCATGGGAACTGGGTGGGGGGATTTGTGTTCAACATGGGGGTGATTATAGCTGTGGTAGTCGAATTGTGGGCTCTTCTTCATAGCCTAAGCTGTGCTTGGACCCTTGGCGTTCAGCGATTTGAAATGGAAGTGGATTCTCAGGTGGTCCTATCTATGGTTTCGAAAGGTGTTCCTTCCTCTCATCCTCATTCGAATTTAGTGCATGAATATAGAGAGTTGGTGTCACAGCAGTAGGATGTTCGGTATCGACACATCTTCCACGAACCTAATTGAGCTGCGGATTGGATGGCCTCTTTTGCGCTCAACCACTCGCTTGGCTTCATTTTCTACGACTTTCCTCCTCACAGCATATGCAGTATACTTTTGGAGGACATAAAGGGAGTCAGCTTTCTTAGAGTGGTGGCTAGGTAGTATGGATGTATGTTAAATTGGGTACATACCCTCTATACTGACCCACAAAAAAAAAAAAAAAATTTAACTCATTTCATTTCCATCACGTACAGAAAATAGTTTATATAAGTGTAAACTGCATATACTTGCCTACATCCTCTCTGTCATTTAAAAGTTGAAGGATACTTTTACTAAGGCTTTTTAAAGTTAAGTTCAGAAGATGAATGCAGATATCATTTCTGAGAGATTCAAACAAGATTTTTTATTGCCTTCCTTGACATTGCTTTGTAACAGAGGAGTTCAAATAAAGAAATCTAATAAAAACACCTAAGGCTTTTGATTGTCATCTTCAATTGCTAATTTATTTTCTTAATCTTCTTCACTTGTTTTATCTTTTATTTTTATTTTTTAACTATTCAGTCATTGAAAAAAAAAATCCTTGCCTACAAACATGGAAGCTACCAGCATTTATTAATTTATACAATTTTTTACCTTAAGATTAACTCATAATTTAACCCAATTCCATATCCCTTGTACATCCTTCTCAGAGCACTTCAGTTGCCAACAACTTTCAACCCTCTCTCAAACCTATTTTTTCCTACAAGATTTCCTCTAGAATATGCATATTTTAAATCCTAAACCTTTTGATTTTTTTTACATATGAGTTCTAAACTTTTTTTAATATTTCATTTAAGTTCTAAATCTTTCAATTACTTATCAAATGAGTCCTTTCATTTATGAAAAGTGATCAATCAGTTAATAAATGAGTTTAACTTAATAGAAATTATTAAAAAAAATGTCAAATACACAAATTAAATATTTTTTCTTCAACAAAATATGCACATTAAATTTTTTTTTAATCAACAAATACACAAATTAAATAAACAGCATACATAATTTTTTGATAAAAAAAACATTCAATTCATGTATTTAACCTTTTTTTAAATATTTTTTTACAAGATCAAAATCATATTTTAATATATTGATAACTTTTCGTTAATGGAAGGACTGATTTAATAGAAAATTTAAAAGTTTAGAATTCAAATGAAATTTTAAAAAAGTTTAGAACTCATATGTAAAAAAATACAAAAGTTTAGAACTTAACATACGGATATTCCGATTTCCTCTCCCTCTAATGCTCTCTGGCTTTTCATCCTTTACAGCAAAAGAGACCACACAAAGTTTTTCTGAAGAAATTTGGCCAAATTAATTCTATTCACACGCAAAATATTTAAAATACAGTCTTATCCCACATGCACGCTGAAACCACTAAAAGCTAAAAAAAGATCTAGTTGATGGCATGCTTTAAACCCCATTTTTCATTTCCATCTCACATACAAACAAAAGATTTTGCTGCCTTTTATCATTTTTATCCATCTTGACAGAGTAATTCTCAACAATCTGAGCTCTAGCAAATGAAGCGGGGAAATTGGACGTTCAGCTGTGAAAATTGTGGGTTTTAAAAAAAAAAAAAAAAAAAAGAAAACAGATATGTCAAGCCATAGATAATGTGTATGGGGAATGCAATTATGCAAACACAAATGAGTGAGACACTCCGACGAATTGCATGAAGAAGTCGGAGTTGCCACCTACCAATTAACATATTGAACATTGTACGGCTTTCTTCCGTTAGGTGATTGTGTCCAAGTTTGAAGTTTCTTATCCCGTGTGGAAGACTCGAAATGTTCTTAATTTTCTTTTTTGAATTTCCATTAATATTATGGCGACACTTGGCATCGAGGGCAATGTGATTTTGTCAATGATATGTGTGATTTTGTCAATGATGTGCAGTTAATGACTAGTACATTTGCTCACAAGATTCAATAGATTATTTGCAGAATATTTTCCTAAAAGCAAAGCAAACAAAATTTATTTTTCAAAACAAAAAAATTTAGATAGACACAAAATTTTAGATGTAAAATAAATGTATAGCAATCGACTGATTGTTTAATACAATCAGTTAATTAATATTTTCATAAAAAATGAATATATTTTTAATTAATTTTTTGTTGTAAATATATATTAATCGACTGGTTGTATAAACTAATTGATCAATTGTTATACGTCTAATTTGTATTTACATTTTTATGCATCTACATAATAGACTCTTTCAATAAATAGGAGGCTGAAAAGTACCTAGCCCACACTTCGATAGAGATTATTACCTCCATCCTTATCAAAGACGGACAGAATTTACCACATTTCTGTCAATGTGGAAGCTTAAGATATATAATCCTATGAATAAGGCTTCAAGTATTAAATATGTCACCAACTTCTAGCTATAGTAATAAGATTCGAATTCTTAACTTTTGTGAGTATTTCTTAAATCTTTATGGCTACTAAGGGCATAAAATTAAGAGAAACATGTTGTTTATACCAATAAATATTATAGATAAATCACAAAGATAATAAATGTAATTCCAACGAAAAATATTGCATGATAATTTCATGGATGCATTGATGCACAAAGCCTATTGTTGCATAACAAAATGTTTGTAAAATTCTCTTATGCCTTATGTTTAGTTAGACCAGAGTACCAAGCCTTTATATACTCTATACGATTCAATAGACCTAATGTTTAATTAAATTCGTATCTAAGTCAAACTTGAAATAAAAATATCTTCTCCCTCTACACATGCAAACATAAATACATATATACATACATAATATACATACATACTTGTGTGCACACTTGTATAGCAACCGCCTGTCATGGGCCACTTTTTTTAGTCAATTAATTGTCAGCCATATTCAAGTTATTCTTACTAGGTAGTAGGTACAAACAACTGGTTGCTACATGCATTGTTCTTTTGATTTGGAGAGGTTAGGATCCCCAGGCCAAATGCCAACATGAATGTGGCTTTCAAACGAACACTACCTGTCATCAACAAGTTCTGTTAGAATATAACTCCGTCGTTCCCTAACTCTGCTGTCCCTTGGAAAACAGTTTAATGATTAAAGCTCAAATCTCTATTTTAAAAATTTTGAGTTCAAATTCTAGATAAGAAGAGATGAAATTTATGAGAATAGAAAATTACACCCATTATGTGGTTCATGACTCGATAGACCTCTAAATATATATATATATATATATATATATATATATATATATATATATATAACTCTGCCATTTCATTTTCAAAGATCAGTATGGTGCCATTCATGGTTAACCAATTAGGTCCAATACGCATAATTTTATTCATATATTATCTGGATAGTTCCAATTTTATCGATTGTGAGCCAAGCAACTCATTTCCTTCCCATGTAAATGTAGTTGGTAAAGTGCCTTCAACCAATTTTATGGGGTTGCTTATTATTGCAGCCACCAGGACTTGCTTATTGTCAAACAGTATAACATCTCATATTGATAAAAAATAAGTTTATAATATAATTTGATAATTTTGAGTTTCTTTTACTTTTAACTTGAGTTTTTGGTAGAATTTTTTATAGTCATAATTAATTTGACATGGTATCAAAACTTATTTTACTTTTCTTGTATAAATTCATTAATTTGGCCCATTTCAATGAGTTTGATTTATTTCATTCCAATTTTCTTATGTCACGTGTTGATCGGACTAGACACGTGTCAAGAAAGTGTGTATCTCATATTAATAATAAACAATTTTATAACATGACTTTAAACTTTTCATATTTTTAACTTGAATTTTCGGTAAGCTTTCAGACCTATTACTAATTCCTAAAATTTGAACTTTTCTCATCTCTAGCTGGCTTTCGGGTTTCCTGAAAGTTACACCTTACCTGGAAGGAGGAAAAAGGAGAAAGTGAAAGAAAAGAAGAGTGGAATTGTCTTTATGCATGTAATTGGACTGTGTTGAAGGGAGGAAAGTTGGAAGAAGATTGGGATTACTTTTTTTTCTGCATCCCACCAAAAAAATTTTTCTCTATTTCTAAGGGAACAAACAACCCTTTCCCCTATTTATTTTAGTTATTGATGTTATTTTTTCTAACTCCTTTTCAGAATTGCAGCTCTGCCATCATAGTTTTGCCCTTTGTTTGTTTTTCTTTTATTTTTTTTTCCTGCTCCTTTCCTTAGTTTGTTTTTTTTAAATAAATTATTCATACTTATTATTTAAACTAGATTGTCTAAGTTGAGTTTTTTAAAATTATGTATTTATATTTATTATTTTAACTGAAAAGGGTAACACTGTTATTACACTATTTTTTTGGTCTGTAGACCATCATATGAGGGAGGGGATAAAGGAGGAATTAAGGTTCGAAAAAATAAAAAACTTTTTCTAATCCGACAATTTTTATTCCTCTTATTTCTTCTCCTCTCTTTTTTCCTAACAAAGTAAATGTCAATACAGGAAAAACTAGTGGCCATAATTTGGTAGCCAAAAGCAACCAGACTGTTTTAGCTGAAAAAAAAAATTTAATTTTTTTTAAAATCATAATTTAGAATAATACTAAGTTTGAATTTTTTTTGTTAAATTCATAATTTAGGATAGTATTAAATATGTTTAAAGTAATATTAAGTATATTTAAATTTTAATTTATAATAAAATGAAAAAAAATGAAGGGTTTGGACACTACATGGCCAACAATTTGACCATGTAGTGGAACCCATGTCTATATTGTTTGGCCATGTCAATATTTTGTAGACTTGGGAATCTGAAATGTGACTTTGTCTCTAATAACTCGCTTGTACTTGGAGCAAACACAACTTGTGCAGGCAACGTCAAACATTGTGAAAATTCGGGGAAGTCTGAAATTTGACACCTTCTCATCTACCTCCTAACTCAATATTGTGTATCCTGAACCAATATTAGAGGGAATGTGCATATGTATATTTTGATTTTTTATGATCTTTTGCGCATCTTTCACACCGTTGACGGCGATTATTGGATGGATCTGTGCTTGAAATCTACCATGTGCCCGAAATCTGCCTTTGTTTGGCCAAAGGGAGACCTGAAGAAGTTCCTAGGAAAGGGGAAACGGAAAACTTGGGCTTTGGGCTTTGACATGACGGAAAATTTATTTAGATATAAAAAAAATTAACACACAATATATATATATATAATAATTAATTATTTATTTTGTACAGGAAGAAGATTAATATTTATAATAAATAAAAAAATTTCATTTTTATTAATTTTTTATTATAAATAATAATTATTAATTATATAAAATAATTAATTAATTATTATATATCTTTTTCCTACGACCTTTCTATACACGCGTATCGAGACTCTCCACAAAAATGGCGACATTAGAATCTTTGACCTCTGACGTTTTCCGGATGATGACAACGGACAATTGTATCCACTAGCTGGTAGTGACTTAGTCCATATTCAAGAAATTCAAGTCTTAAAATTTATTGCACCCCCAAAAAATGTACTTGAAGAAACATCGCTTAGAGTACGGTGTAGCTTGACTAGTAGATATTTGAATATTCAAACTTAAGCGCAGAACTTGGTCTATATAAACTATCGTATGTGCTTAGTGAAATATATCGCAAAAAACAGCTTTCAACGATTGCACGGTAGTGTTCAATTTGAAGGCTCTGAAAACGCTTTGAACCTCTCATCAATCCTCTTTCTTTCTTCAGCCTATATTATTTTTTCAAGCAATTTTCTCTCAATCTCTCTATAATATAATATGGAATCTCCAAACACTCCAAGATCACCCCTTCAAACCCCAACTTATGGAGACTTAATCACTGTTCTTAGCATAGATGGTGGGGGAATAAGAGGAATTATACCAGGAACCATTCTTAGCTTCCTAGAATCCGAGCTTCAGGTGGCTAAGACTCTTGCATGATTCAGACATGTTTTACAGCCCATGTTTATGTTCCTGTGTTTGCACATATCTGACT